>CM021316.1:11575274-11638891 GCA_010645155.1 Tigriopus japonicus | reverse complement strand
ACGTGAATATAACATTTTAATTTTATTTGACATTTTTTGGAAAATTTCAACATTTTCTTAACATTTTTTGTACTTTTTGCTCAAAAATGTCATCCCAAAACCGGTTCTGAGGGACCAATTAATCAAAAGAAGGCTTGATTGAAATTTCCCGCCAAAATTTCCCGCTAAAATTGTCATTGTTCAGCTTCACATTTTACGATGCCAATCTTTGGACAGGGAAAAAGTGCCCTTAAAGTTTCTTTTTGTTATTGTGAAAAAGTTCACATCAGAAACTTTGTGACCCTTGTTTCCGTGATTATTTTACGTGGGCTAAATAGCTATGTGTAGAGTAAATTATGTTTTAAGTTGGCACTGTTGCCATTATTTACTCAGACTTTAATATCTATTGCCTTTCAAAGGGTCTGATGAATGAGCTATCTGACTTATAACATAAACTGTTTTGACGTCTAGCTTATAAAAACACCCCGCTATGTGAAGTGCAACCTCCCGTTTTTTAAGCTAGAGTTTTGACGGCATTATTTCCTTCAGATGTCTGGTCACACTGTCTTAAGTAGTCTTCTCAAGTCCTCCACGCATCTAGTCCCATTTCTCACACATTTCGTTGACTTTTTGCCCTAATTTTTAACATTTTTTTGCTCTTTTTGCTCTAAATTTCAACATTTTTTGCCCTTTTTGCCCTATATTTCAACATTTTTTGCCCTTTTTCCTGACATTTTGATGACATTTTTTGGATGTTTTTCCAACATTTTTTCCCGGGCTCGATTTATGAGTAAGTAGTTTCATTCGCCTTTTGGGCAAATTGATTCCATTTTTTACGTCTTTTTAGTGAGTTTTTCTTCGTTTTTTCGTCTTCTTCGAACTTTTATTCGTTTTCTTTTGTTTAATTGGGCAATCTTATTTGTCTTTTTTCGTCTAATAAGGCAATTATATTTGTCTTTTTTGGTCTAATTTGATAGTTTTATACGTCTAAACTTCCTGTCCTTAGTGATATGAGTGGAAGAAGTAGAATGAGGCTAGTCGTTTAACGATCCCTCCTCAGGGATAATGGCAATATTTAGATTTTTTTGGGGGAAAATAAAGCTGATTGAATTGTCGATTCAAAATTCATTTAAGGTTGACGTGAAAAGCTACTCCATTACTTTCATTGAGTCAAGTTTTTGGCCGCAATACGATGCAAATTTTTTACTGTTTAAAATATTCTACATTGTTTGACAAAATTTGCAAAATTCTAAAGAAAACAGAGAACAAACATTGCTAAAAAATATTTATCTTTACACTTAATTCTACTCTTCAAAATGTTCCCAAGAACAATCCTGCAAGGCTAATCAAATTGAAAAGAGGACGGACACGGTCAGAGTTGTGTTTGAAGTCCCTGTAAAGCAGCCTTCTAATCTCAATAAAATGTCCACGATTGATGGAAGCTTTACCTACCTCTTCTTTTTTGCGTCCACCTGTGCGTTCAAATGTAGTGTACATTGAATAACATTTCTTTTAAAAATATTTCTATCGTTTTGTTCCCACTTGCAATTCCCAATGCAACTTACAGAGGACAACGGCAAAGGCCAATTCACTGGTCTTTCCACTTAATTCACGAATCAAACACATACATGCACTAGTCCAATATTTTGTCCTTGTTTATCAACTAGTTGAGGCAAGCCAGGATTGCGATCTCTACCGTGCAACCCTTGAACAGCAAATAGGCCTGTAGTGTAAAAATATTTGTACGATCAGTTGTGGGAACCCTTTCACTTGAATGCGTAACAGAGAAAGAGATCAGCTTGTGGAGAGGAAACTCAATGAAACTTTGACTGTTTCCATGTATTTGTCCAAAATTCCTCTCCCTTTAATGTTCATGTCTGTGATAAGCCAGTAGTTCTTGGAAGGAGGTGCTCCCACAGACCATATAATGGCTAGACCTCGCTTCGTGCGAGAAAAAGGTGGACAACTTTGCTTCATCAGCTGGTACATAACACTACACCCCAAAATGGTGGGAATTTCGAACTTTTCAAAATTTTGCCAGCGTGGCCAAATCCTGAACAAACTCAACGTACCTTACGTACTTTGTTCTTGAGGCGAACGAACGTCGTTACTTCTGAGCACGCGGTCGCCCTGAGATTTTGAAGCTAGCGCAGCTGGGCCAAGTGGTGTCACTTTTCTTTCGCCGACGGTACGGGCCAATGCGACATCTAGTCATTATATGATCTGTGGGTGCTCCTCTTCTCTCCTCTTGCTTCTTCAGTTTCAATCAAGTAGAGCTAGGTCAGTTGCAAGCTCTGGACAAGCTTCTTGAGGTCAAAAGATTAAACAATGAGTGAGCCCGATTAAGAAGAGAGGAGACATGGTGTTCTGAATGGCTTTTTACGTTTGGATCGAAATACCCCAAGACATCATGGCATTTTGGAGTCACAATTCAATGAGGAACAACTTTACTTTTATTGTATTACATACGTTTTGTTCCAGGGAAAAAGTTATCTACCTAAAAACCTATTCATTACAACATTTTTTGATAAACTAATTGATCCAAATTCAGAGACTATTTAGTTATTTGAAAAAATTCAAATTAATTAAAGATACATTTGTGAGCAACTGAGTTATTTGGATTTGAATGGTCCATTTTTGACACCAAAATGCCGGAAAAATAGCTCAAAATAAAATAGAATCTTACCTAAGAAGCGCTTAAGATATATTTCAGAAAAAAATCTTTTGCAAATTCAAAGGCACTTAAAGTTGGATGATACTTTGACATTTTGAAAAATTCTGTTAATGTTTCAAGTTTTGATTTTTGTCCATTTTGAACATGATCTTTCAAGAAATCGTAAATTTTATTATGAAACTGTTAGACATATTTATTTGCAATCTTGGAGGAACGCATAACAAAGTGTACTGCAAAAAATATGAATTTATTCCAAAAATCTTGTTTTAAGTACATTTTTTAAGTGACATTGCAAATTATTATGAGCTATTTTGACATGAACTTGTAACTTCAAAAAGTTCTTGTTTTTACGCAACATTGAAAAGTTATATGAAATCCTTGGGAATTTGTTTTTTTCCTGTAACTGTAGCGGTTTTTTTTGTTTTTTGAGGTTCAAAAATGTACCATTCAAACCCAAATAACTCGGCAGCCGCTAAATGTATTTTCATTCAATTTGAATTCAATTTGTTACTAAATACTCTCTAAATATAAGGCAAACAGTTGTAGCGTAGGGGTTGAGAATTGGCCAACTACCCACAACATCCCTGGTTTGAATCACGGGCTTGCCTGGTTCTAGTGGTTTGTGGTATTAAGTTACATGGAGTAGTCACGGCTTTTGATGACTTAAATGGCCAAACCTGGGGAACCATTCTGGACACTGTGCAAGGGTTTCACTTTCTGTAACGGAAAACTGCGTCTTTTACCTGGGTTCTTTCTACTCGGGCCTGAGAAAGAGTCGATTCGGAGAGACAGTTGATTTCGGGCAACTCTAAACCACCAAGTCAACCAGATTTCTTGCCTCTTAAGCTGTTGCCACCTAGGTCAGGTGGGCAAGTGCCAGAGGCGTCGGTGGAGCGAGGAAGAGGAGCAGGCCGCTCCTACACCTCCACCTCTGACACCTGCACCACCTTCCCGAGGTGGCAACAACTCACTCGGAAGAGAATCTGGTTGACTAAGTGGTTCCGAGTTACCCTCAACCAACTTTCTCTCCTCCTCTCCCCTTACTCAGCCCCTGGTAGAATGTAACCCGGTTAAAAGAAATAGCTATTCTTCCTTTTCATGCTGTAGCATGATCAGTCCGAGCGTCGTAACTGTACATTAAAATGTTACCAACATGCCAGCTGTGCATTTTCTGAATGATTGAGTAATATGAGGTAACAACATAAGAATCAGGAGCTCCTTGTTGTGACACAGTCTGATTTTTAGGTTAAAAATGTCTTATGCATTTAAGTGGCCACTTTCCGAGTTAGAAATCGTTCTTTACAAGATCTGAAGAGGATGTAAATCCTATTTGTCTTGGATTAACCCTTGCAAGTGCGTGGAACTCTCTAAAAAGTTTGGAACAGATTGATGTCACAGTCGGAGAGATTCGTCCATAGTGTCCTATTGAATGCTTCCCCCATGACATTTAATAATTCCCAATGGTCTCAAAGCTTCGAAAGATCCGTAAGCCTTGTTCAAGCGAGACTGAAATTCTTCTTTTCTGCCTCCAAATCCACTCAATCATCCAAATCAAGGGGCTTAAAAATGTTGCAGGGTCCCTTGGCCGGATAGAAAATTGCAGCCGTAATACCATGATATCAGGCTATCTTTAGCATTGGGATGACGAAAATGATGATGATCATCAACATTGGGCTTTGAAGGTGCCAGATCATCTTCAAACGAGACACAGCCAAGAACACCATCCATCACAATGATTCCTGAATGCTCCTTCAGGGGCCCAACCAACACTACACCAACCCACAATTAGTGCTAACAACCCAATTCTAAAGAAAGATCATCGTGATGTCAAGATTTGAAATTAATTCCAAGACTGATGCCAACAAACATAATAGGAGCCAAACCAGAGCTTGAGGAGGGCGGAAAAAGCCGAACTAATCAAGCCATTAAATGGAATGTGTAGCAAAAATGTGAAACCAAAGCATTAGCGTGGCTAAAGTCACTTTTAAGGCTCATAACTTCGGACTGTTGAAGATGGTCGGAATTGCGGATCATTTACTTACCAGAGCGTCGCCAATGCGGTTACTCAACATTCTTTAGCGTGCTAAATTAGCTCAAATGTTGGATCTTGTTTGCGGATCTATTTGATTTTTTCCGGTCTTGACGGTCTGAATTGGCACTCAGAGATGAAATAGATCCAAAAGGAAGTGGAATATATGAAACCATTATTGTGTTCTTCGGAGTAAAAAAAAAGGAGATATTTGCCACAATTCATGCGAACTCGAAATCAACGTTGTAAAGTCCATGGTGGTAAATGAGGCTTGGACATTGCATTGATGTTGCACTTGAAGTCTCCGAACAAATAAAGATAAAAATCGAAATGGGGAAAACGTGAGGCCTTAACTGGATGACGGATATTTTTTTTCAAGGAAAAGAACACACTCACTCATCGGAGTTCAGGAAGAAAATTGGCGTCATTTTATTAATCGGCTCACACTGAGGACCTTCAGATCATTATCCAGGGCCATAAAATAGGAACCTCGTATCTGAGGAGGAATGATTGGTCAGAAATTTCTCTTGTCAACTCTTTTATGTTCTGAATGAGTTTGAGCATCACGAAAATCTCCGAGATGCGGGCAACACTTGAAAGAAGATGCTCGAGCGAGAAGAGCAGATGAGCTTCAAGCCCCTCTTTCCTGGATGGAAATTGTGATTAATAGCTCTTTCAAAGATTTGATCAGCTTTATCTTCGTTATTTTTTGCGCTTCCGAAAAAGCAATTTAATTCAAGATCGAGTACGAAAAAATATCCAGCCACAACCACGAACACCTTGAAATCGAGAGAAAAATGAACAGCAAAAAAGGGTCTATTTTTGAGGTCGTGTTGGAAAGATAAGTGGCTGTTTGGCTACATTTACCGACTTGGTGCACTTCGTGTTCTTCTTGAGGTCGCTTCCAAAGCAAGTAAAGTACTACTTTATCGAGGCAACACGGGAAACACTTTCAGCCCTGAAAGTTCATTAGTAGACCGACAGAAACCATTTCATCCGTGTTTCCTGGATTACAAATGCCATGAAATCGAATGTCAGGTTACGATTTCAGAGTTTGAGGAGCCACGTGGGGAGACATTCATTGTCGACATGTCTTCGTCCTCCAGGATTGGATCGGGTAAAATCATCAAATCTCGAAGTGGAGAACCGACCAACGCGAACACAGTCTACATCAGCCTCTATCGAACGGGCAAGTATGTGCAGTACTATATACCGAACGTATATTGGTTATTGAGGAATGCACGAGATGCCGTTTAATATGCGCGGGTGAGATGTTAATAATCCATGACCCATGTCGTTAAAACCGACTTCGACGATAGGTCTGATTAGGAACAGAAATTAAAGGTAAATACATCTTGGATATATTGCCATGTTACTTGGTACTGGTCATGGTAAACGTTGTTTGACCAAAAAAACCTGTAGTGGTAGATTTTGAATATGGTTGTAAATGGCATCATTTTTATTCGAAGGAAGCAATTCTTGAGAATTTCTGAAAGTGTTTAATAACTTGAGGAATGTATGTTTACTCCAAATCGCAATTTTTATTTGTCACAAGAAAAGCAATAAATTGACACGTGATTAAACTTTGTTGCATCCCAAAATAAAGAGTGCTTTATTCCAAAAGCCGGAGAAAAAATGAGATGACTGAAAAACAAACAAAAATAGATCAATACTTTATCACCGATAGTTCTGAACTCCCTAATCTGTTAGGCAAAAAAGCACCACACACCACAGCTTGGCGTAGGCGTAGTAATTTTTTCTTCTAAATTGCCAACTTCAACCCCTCGAAGCCATAGCCATTAATCATAATCACATGAGTACCCCTTCTCCCATTTCGTTACATTGAAGCCATCGAGAATTGACCTACCGAGGAGAATGCTCGAAACCCCTCTCTACCTCTACTTGGTCCAATTTCCAGCCCCATGGTTGGGGGACCCGTTATTACCGAAATGGGTCAACCTATGAGGGGCAGTGGTCGGAAGGCATTCGAGAAGGTTATGGCCAACTCCGAGTTCGACCTAAATCAACAACCATGCAACATCCCGATGATGAGCCAATTTATGCTGGTAGGTTGTCCATGTTCAATTCCACCATTTTGTAAGCAGCAGAGATGGGCATTGAAAACCAAATAATAACTAACTGCGCGAATGGCCTGAATCAGTTAGCAACGTAAACTTAGATTATGGGGGCTTTTATTGGAGATGACTCTTGTTTAAGAGTAAATTAGACATCAACTTCTTTTCAACCTTCAATATGTTAAATGACCTTAATCGCTCACTTTCTAGCGAAACTACACAGACCCTGTAAAATCAAGACGGATTGTTGTTCGGGAAATGAAGGCATTTCAAATGAGCTATTTATTGGATCATAAACTCAAAGGAGAAAAACTTATGGATGAACAATATGTAAGACTTTTGAATTTGAAAATCTGTTTTATTAGCCTCTCATAAGTGGACTAACAGAACGCCCACCACTGACAAATCTACAACATGGGCACAGCCGATTGAGTGCTCGGGAATTTTAATTGGAAATGGAGATTTCTGTGGAGAAACGAAGAGTGAGCCATATGTTTAGATAACAATCGGGTGTAAATTCCCGTGTTTTGTTCCGATCTGTCCATTCCGTAAGATTGATTGACTCAACGGTAATGGACATGCCTTGTCTACGACTTTTGAAGATTGGAGATGAAAAATGAGAAGAAAATGGAGAATGAACAGCAAAAAAAAGCAACAGGCAACGGAAGCTCCTTTTTACTTAAATCCAATCGAGTTTCTCTCGACAATCTGCCGAATTAGACGAGAGATGTTAAGTAAGGCAAGAAATAGCTGCCTTCTGGGCATTCAATTTCTCACAGCAAACACAAAATGTCGAAATTTTCCCTAGGCTTATTGCTTAGCTTTGTTCAAACGAGGCTTAGCACAACCTTCATGTCATATTTCGGGTGAAGTTCAAGAGAAATGCGTCGTTGCTTCGCCTTGAAATCGATGTAGAAACAATAGAATTGGTCGATTTCAAATACATGATCATGGACACGGATTTCGTTCTAGCGCAGTTATGAGAGAGAGGAAGTGAGAGAGGAAAGAAAATCCTTATCAATGGTAAAAAAAAAAATCTGAAAATCACACTGAAGTTCGAACAGGAATTTGCTTTCGGTCCCATTTGATTGCGACTTTTGACCACATCATTGAAGAAATTTCGTGGCAAAAATTCAAGAAATTTCTTCGCTTTGGTTAAAGCAGTAATATTTTTGTCAAAGGTTTCGTTGTTCCAAATCAAATAACTTCCGCCTATGATTTTATTCTATTATTCTTTGATGACAAAACGATCCAAATACCGTTTGTTTGTTTTTTTGCAGAATATATTTATGGTTTGGACCAAAATTTGGCGCTTAACCACACAAATATCTGTAAAATGGCTGAATGGGTGAAAACCCAAACTGAAAATCTACATATCATGATTTTTGTTTTTTAATCAATAACTAGCAATGCTCTAGCTTAGAAAACCACCCCGCAATGCTAAGTGCAACCTCACGTGAGCGAGGTTGCGTGGTAAAAACAAACGTAGCGAATGTTTTGTGTTTGCAATAAAAGCATGTGGTTGCTACAGCTTGATGAGACTTCTCTAAACGGGAATCACGGGGAATCACCAAACTCCAGGCAGTCTTAAGGACGGGCCGGTACGCTCTTGGACCTAGAAGTCCAAGTTGGCACACGGATTCTCAGTGTCTTGGCATAGATAAATATGCAAAGTGTATGTTGCAACACAGTTTTAGGATTAGGCTTAAGGCCCTGCAGGGCTAAGCTTTGGGATCATATGTTGTGACCGTTAGCTTAGGCGAGTTTTTGAAAAGTTGATTGATTACTTCTCCTACTTGCTTCCTAAGAGCGCTGAAACCTATTCTTTTCTTCCGAGACACTGACAATTGCAGAGCCTACCGTCACGGTACGCAAGAATTGTCGAAACGATTGTGCAAGACTGCCGAAATAAGTTACTTGGCTGAGGTGCCATCACTCGAAAGTCATGCAAGACGAAAAACTGCCTCACAGGTAAATTCACGGTACGTTTGTTTTTACCACGTAACCTCAATCACGCGAGGTTGCACTGAGCATTGCGGGGTGGTTTTCTAAGCTAGACTAGCAATGCATCTGGGTTAGGGTCAGGGTTGGGGAGTAATTGTAATTGCATGTAATTGTAATTGTAATTAATTACTTTTTTGGTCCAAGTATTTGTAATTGCAATTAATTTCATTTTTGGCCATGTAATTGACGAATTTTCAACTACAAATTACCAATTACTTTTCAAACTCTTACTTCTTCAAATTAACCATAATATCAATTGATACTTTGAGTTTTCACTTGCAAAACAATTATTTTGTCATCAATTACAGCAATTACTAATGACGTCATCATTTTTGGCGGGAAAAAATGTTCGGAAGACCTGTGTTTCTGATGAGCGTGCGAGGTAACTAAAACGAAGGTTTAGGCCTGGTGATTGCAACAATGCCTTTCTTATCTGCACAAATTGAAGTTGAAATAGCAATTCTTGACATTGTATTTGCAAAAAAGTATGTTTTGTTGCTTTTATCTAAAATTTTGCTACATAAGTTCAGAGGGTTCTTCTGAACTTTGAAATTATGAATGCCCGACTTTGAATAACAAGATGGCCAGAGGAGATCGGTTCCTGGGACAACTAAACCTAAAAATAAAAGAAATAATTTGTTTAATTGAAAGCTTCCAACTTCTCTATTTGTTTTCAAATTGCTTTGCAAAACTTCTCATCACACATTAACCATGCCATTGCTCATAAATGCAACATTTTTCGAAAATCTGACCCTTGAAAACTGAGATTTTTTGGCAAGCCTACACTGCTAACGGCAGTTAGAGACGGCAGCAGGTCCGTAAAATGATATGGTAATCACTCCCATTTGCGGTCAATGTGATGCCACTAACAGGTAGCTTTTGTTACAATACACACCCAAGCTATGATGTTAAAATACTTATAAACTAGAATAGCTTTTGACCATGATATTTGTGTCAGGAGGTAGGGCTTTTCACAACTAAAGGCAGACAAATGCGGTGGAAAAATATAGTTTTAAAACATCGTCATACTTGATATATGTGTATAAAGTTTGTGTTTTCTGGAAAAGAAAAATATGCCTTGTGGTTCATGGCATAATAGTTTTGATATTTAAGCCCGTTCATAAACTTTTGGTTTTTGTAAATCACTCTTTCATATTAACCTTTCAGGCATTATAAGTTGCCAGTTGGTGCATCGCCATTTAAAAATGGGAGATCTGTTTATTTTTCATCGTTTTGAAAGGGCAAAAGGGTAAAAGAGACAGAAGGATTGTAATTGACATGTAATTGTCATGTAATTGTCATGTAATTGACATGTAATTGTCATGTAATTGACATGTAATTGTCATGTAATTGACATGTAATTGTAATTGAAGTCAATTACATTTTCGGATGATGTCATTGTAATTAATTACATTTTTCAAGTAATTGACCCAACTCTGGTTAGGGTTGGTTTATTCAAGGATTTCTTAGTTCCGTGGTCTATGGTTTGATCCGTCCACAATGAAGAAAAATCATCCATGGACAGATTAATAGATTTTCTCAAAATTATCGCAATATGCAACCTCGATTTTTTCTCATGGTTACAGCGCTCAAGTTACCTATTTCAGTGATTAAAAATCATCAAAAATCCGCATGAAAAATCATGAAAAAGCCCTTGTCAGATATATTAAAGGAAAAAAGTACCTTGTTGTATAACTTGGTATCTCTCGTGAAGCTATTTTCTTTACAATCCTATCCACAAGCCAATTATTTCTCATTTTGAGCTCACTCATTCTCATTTTAGGTCAATGGCAAAGGAACAAACGGCACGGTTATGGGGTCCAGTTCTATTCTCGTCATGAATGGTATGAGGGTTTGTGGCATTTGGGTCATCGTCATGGATGGGGACGGATGCAATACGAAAATGGAGACGAGTATGAAGGGGGATGGCAACACGGAAGACGAGACGGAGCTGGTCTTTTTTTGTACAATAATGGCGATCAATTCGAAGGGGTTTGGCGTAATGATGTGAAACATGGACCGGGAAAATACCTCTTTCAGAAATCAAAAAAGCTCCTCCAAGGTGTGTGGCATAAAGATGTGTTCAAATCTGGTCTATTGTCTAATGAATGAATGAATGAATTACCATGAAGCGCAACTTTTTTGAAATAATTCACCCAACTTTGAAACGTCTCGTCCGATTCTTACTAACCAAGTTGAACCAAAAACTTCATGCAAATAGCAGTTTAAGCCAAGTTGAGCGTAAAATTGGTCTGTGCTCACAGGACTAGGTGGAAAGATTAAGCGGTTTTTTTTAAATCTTTTTGTGGGAATTGCATGAAATTGTCAGGAAACATTACAGAAAAATCGTTTGATTGATTACTGGTTTTTGTTCAACCTCAGGTGGGCCCATTTTCTTTGCGAAAGTTTGGAACTCGAACCTGGCAAATCACAAAGTAACACTTTAAAGTCAAAATTTAGCTTAACAATTTAGCGTTAAAATCTACTAAAGAGTTCAATTAGAAAGCTTCCGGGGAAACACAGGCGAAACTCAGCGATTGTATTAAATAGGAAGAAAACAATGCAACCATTGAATATGAGCAAGGAGCGCATATTCAATGTTTGCTTTGAGATTATTTCTTGACTTTTAATCACAAGTGATTATTGTAAGCGTGTTTTCTGCACGATTTTAAAGCCGGACCCCTCTTTGTGCAAACCATTTCTAAATCATTAACCAACAGCCTACCCTCGTTAATCCATAAAAGTAACATAAAGGAACCATTAATCTGGCCTAAATTATGGCAAATGTCCGTGTGCTCTGGCGTACCGAGGGAGCTAATATGAGTCGTACCAGATGTTTATTGTTCTCGTTATTTAGGAACGAGTTTTTGGTATAAAAATAGGGACGATGTTTGCATAAAAAGTGATAAAAAATATCTCAAAACCTTGCCCAATTTTTTCTGGGCCTAAAAACCCACGAATTTTTCATTATGATGCCAGTGTGACAAGGAGCATCTTTCACAACATGGCAAGGGAAAACAGTAATTCCCGCCAATTATTGGTTTTAATCAACATGCCATTTTCCGGCTACAAATGCTTTTAACCAAACCATTACCTAAACTTTTTGCTTATCAAAAGTTTTCATTTTTGAAAGGGACCTGAATTATTTTGCATCTTTACAAATGTTTATCGATATTCTCGTTACTTGTGAAGTTCTTGTCATCCAATTATCAAATGGCCATTTTTCATTATGCTTTTCTTGGACTTCATGGCCACCAAATTTTGGAAATGAAAGTGGTGAAATGAACAACTTGCACTTTCTTGTTCTCATGAGGAAGATACTAGAGAACATTGATAATAGCTAGAAAAATAAAACTTGACAAGGCTCGATTTGACGTTTTCACTGAATATCTTTGTATAGTGATGTACAGTACATCTACAAAAGTATGAGTCTTTCATCATCGGCTCTGGTGTCGGTTTCGGGTAAACTCTCTTTTAGCTGAAATTGCCGATTTTGGTTGAAGGCCACTGATTTCAACCGACCAGGGAAGGTACAGAGAGTTAATCGTTTAGTGCGAATTCCATATATCAGATTCATGCGGTACAATCTAGTGAACCCTCATGTATAAGTTAATTTGTTAATTTTTAGCATTTCTTTATTTCCACAAAGAGGTTGGATAGCTTAGTTAACAAGTTCCTGATTGGCCTCATATTTGATTACAAATTTCCTCCTTCGAAGCGTGAGTTTGAATCGTCTCTGTCAACTTTGGGCCATTTGAGCGTGATCAAAAAAACACCCCAATCATTCTGCAAACCACCACACATCCAAGGATGGTTCGTTCAGCTTTTGGTCTGGAGAATAACTTGCAGGCTCAACCTGGTGCCAGAACCACAATATTGGTTAAGCATTCTTCCATATCCATATGTAATGTGTGATCGCGTCACTCTGTGCGTGTAGGATTCCACTGTCTCTGAGGAGTCCTCGTTCTCCAGCTTTGCTTCCAAATATGCGTCACACGACGACACTCTCAAGAGCTAGTACGCAAAACGGGAAAGTCCTATTGGTTGAGTTCAATTGTTGGGGAAATGGCATGATTCGATATTGAAATTCCTAAATGCTTCCTGCCGTCATCAAAGCCCCGATCCAATTGTTGGCAAGGTTGAAAGAGTGTCATTTCAAGAGAGACATTTTTATGTCACTAAACCGTTCTCTTCTAATAGGGTCACTCCAGCAATCGCTAAATGTGGCTATTTAATCGCTTAGCTAGATATGAGGAAGCGGATCAGAGTTCAGACAACTCTCGCAGGCGCACACCCCATGTATGTATACTACCGTAGGTACTTGTACAGGTTGACGATGATTCCAAAGAGATCTCACACTCGTGGGTAGATCTGACATCGAGGCCCATAAAATCGGTACATTAACAGTCGGGGGGGACTTAAGGGACGAATTGTCCGAATCCGGGCAGGCCAAATCGAGTGTTCACATATGGCTCCCAACCATCCGAGGAAGTAGCATGTCCATGTAACCGACGAATGTCTCGAGCTCGAGCGTTGGGCAGGTGAGCTAAATGTCGAGCCTGGCAGAAAACGGGCATTTTTTGAGGCCCACTTGGAAGTGAAAATCCAGGGGTGCCACCTGTGCCTTGCCAAATGCCGCTGTTTGATGAAACTTGGGGCTCGCTATCGACCTGCGGGATCCTGATCTCACATATGGATTAGTGAGGAGTGCGTTGTCCTGGGTCTCTTTCGCTTCAGAGCTCAAAAATCTCAGGGCAAGTACTACAAACGAACGGTGTGTACGTAAGTAGAGAGACGAACGAGATTGGCCCCTACTTCAGGCGGCGGCGATGTGCAATGTACATATCTTACCTAGGCCAAATACGAGCACCTAAATGTCTATGTGTGTGTGGATATATCCTCTTGGTGGTTGGCGTACTCCTACAACACCAGTACCCTCATCATCAGCATCCTCATCATCCGTCCATCCGACGATCCAGCCCAAGCATCATGGGACCTCTTCTTCAAGTTCTTCTCTTTGATCTCAACAGCGCCTCCCAATCCAAGTTCATTTGAAATCCTGTTAAATACTTTGCAAGGAAATCTGCCAACACCTTGGAAAGGAGTGAAGGTGAACGTGATATCGAAACTGAAAACAGTGCTGAAACCTGTCGTGCGTGAAAGTTAAGTTTTCAGAAACCTCCGTAAGGTATATGGAGGACCTCCTTATCATCGAGGCCAAGATCCCAGGTAAGATGAGTCTGAAGTATTGTGGGTAGCTCGGTTAATTTTTACCGTCGAGCTTTGCATTGACATTGATTTGGAAATATCCTGAACTGTCTGAGAAGTGAGATATTAGTTCACGAGAAGCCTCTGGAGCCGGTCTTCATTCATGGCTCCTTGGATTTTTTATCCCCGTCGAATTGGCCTATACTTTGGGGTCAACCTTGGGCATGACTTTGCATTTGTCCCCAATAGTCCTCGTCCGGAAATGCGTTCCCTGTTTGTTTAAGATCGAGAATTGCACGTCTCAGGATCAAAAGCCAGTTCAGTATTCAGTCATATTTCAAATGTTTTGTACTCGTAATCATTTCTAATGACCAACAAGTCTCAGGTTCTTCACAATCTCTAAGCTCTATTCGAGAAGCTATTGTAGACGTCTGATCGATCCTAGTTATGTCTAGGTAGATGTATTTACTCAGAGATATTTTTGACGCAAAGCCACCGATTAGCAAATTTGTCTAACATGGATACGCCTTGATAATGGATTGATTTAAAATCGGAATGTATGGGCGGTAGTAGAGGTCGTGGTGGTGGTAGAGATGGAGAGCGAAGGCCCGAAACTTGATCGGGAACAAAATTGAATTCCATCGAAAATTCGACGTCGTCTTCGTTGATGAAGGCGTCAGTTTCGGCCGAAGGTGCGGCTTGCCCCTTCAGGATAATACAACAAGCTCCCGATATGGATGGAAGGTGTCAAAACTTGCATCCGACACCCATTAATCAACTCAATTTGAAGTGGGATAGTACTATCTTCAATCCTCATCCAAGGTTGCTCCATTTTTGGCACATTTGGTCACAAGAAGAGCTCTTAGTCAATAGTGAGTGGTCTGTGCCCAAGTGGGCATGAAGAACTGACTTTGTATTTCCTGAAGTCCAAATGGTCGTGCATACTTTGGCTGGAGATTGGTTGGACAAACCTCCATTGACACCCACACCACCAATGAATGTCGTTCAAAGAGCAAGTGACGAATCAATTCATTGAACATGTTTGAGAGGCCCATCACTCACTAAAGTTCAAGCCAAAAAACGTACCTACCTGATCTCACTCTTTCTTGTTCATCGTGGTAACGATAAGAAGTGGCCCCCAAGTTGAATTCGGTGAAAAACACCTTTATGGCATCCCACTCGAAAGTGAGAGAGTCGTTTTTATCTTAAAGCAGAAAATAAAGCAATGGTAACAATATTGACATTGGCTTTCATAATGGAGTCTCGAAGCGTTCCAAATGAGTTTGATTAGAAACGAACAAGCGGGCAAACTTGAAAGCTCCAATCTTGATGAGTAATACAAACAAACATGTTGTCGAACGTTATCATGGCAATCATCTCCAGGCCAGTCCTTTCGAGAAATACTTATTCGAGTAAGCCAGTTAAGCGAAAACACACGAACTCCCACCGATGCGGATTTTATGCAAATCGCAAATGTCGCAATAAGCACCATGACAGCGCCAAACAGCGTCCTTACCCTCATGTTTGGAGGACAAACGATGTCAAACGTATATGGTAGGCCCATGATATTTGTGGTCATAACCATGCAAGCCACTCAATAGCCTCTATCTATCTCTACCGTGAAAAAGGAGCTTCCAAGATTGGATTCCAGGCAGGCCGAGCGATAGCCAACAATCAGTCAGTCCACATCTCTCACCATCGTTAGATATCCATGATACCATGGTCCTCGTTGTGGCCAGCTTTCAGGCTCTGTCTTTTCATCCTCTTCGTGTTTCATCCTCAATCCGAGCTGAATTAATCAAAACCAGTCAGTCCTTGTCTATGAGTGAGTGAGCGAGTGAGTCTTTCATTCCTCACGGGCCTTTGTCTCAGAGACTGAATAGAATGGATCCACCATCCAGAAAAGTAGAAAAGTGGGACAGACACTCACTCGTCAGGAAGATGACCCACATAAGCAGGGAAAAACTCCACTCTCTAACTGACTGACTGACTGAGTAGAGGGGCTTTGCTCCGTCGTTTTCCACGGACCGGTCTGAGTGAGAAAATTGGAACGCTTGGAATGGTGATTTGCTTCGGCTGGCGGGAATGGGAATGTTTATTGTGGACATTGGCCTGGATCCCTTGGCATTCGCCAGCCAACAACCATTGGCATCCTGCTTGTCCCACACAACTGTTCTGCACTCTACCAAAGCCATTCGAAAGCCAACTTCTGTGGGGAAGATAAATTAGAATAAAACGCCTGCTCCCAGTCCCGAAAGATGCATTAAAAAGGGAGCAAAAAATGTGGTGTCACAGTTTTCAACCACCGATAAAGAACAATGTTGTATTTTTGAGACAGAGTCTTCACTTTGCACAGAGTTTCATAGCCTTCAAGAAGCAAAGTTTCCACTGGTTTGCTTCTTCTCGTGACTTACAAAACTTGGGGGACAAGATGAGTTTGGCTATAGCAGCATTTCATTCACCCAGACTTGAATAGATGAAGAGGAAATTTGCCCATCCATTAATTCATAAGCGTTTCTTAAAATTCCACCTCATTCAGACCTTTTTATACTAGTTTCCGTTAAATGATGACTGATATTATATCAGGTTCAAAGAGCCTTTCAAAATCTTTAGCTCGTTTTTCATGCACTACATCAAAACCTCTTACGCTGCCCCAGCTCTGCCCAACAATACGACTAATACTTGTCATCAATCTCTCATTCTCAACAAAATCTATCAAGCCGAAAGGTGTGAATTCCTCAAAGACGAATGTTGAGAACCTTTTTGCCCCTACCCCAACACACTGGAGTCATTTCATTCTTCATACTGTCGTCCGCTCTGTTCATTCACTAATAGAAAAGTCCAGGAATATGAATGAGACAGGGAAGGGGAAGACACATTATACCTCAAACAAAAATAGAAAAGCGCACGTACATACGTATGGAGGAGCTAGGAGGAACCGAGCTTTTTGTTCTGCGGCATGTGAATATGGATATTATTCGTTTGCGGATATACTACACCGAAAGTATAAAAGCAGAGGGAACAACGTCAACTACTCACAAACGATGGCTTAGCTGAGTGCTTGGAGCAAAGAAGGGAATGAAATGAAGGGGAATTGGCACAAGGTCACAAGATCGGTTAAGATGTGAGCTCAGGTTTGTTTTGGCCTGCACATTGAGCTCACACATGCATTTCCAAGTATGGTTCTAATTGAAATAGGGAATGGGATCACAGGTTTGGAATCAATAGTGAACAAGAAGGGCCAGTGGCCACAGAAAAGGAAAGAACTTGAGTGATTGAGGGAAAACATTTACGTCACCAAAATGGGATGTCTAAGCTAGAAAAATACTACTACGAACGGCTTCTCCTTCACGCCTTGTCAAGGTTGCCAGACATTTGTTGACAAGAGAATAACCAAACCCCTGAGACTACTAACCGGAATAAAGAGGGATCTCCAAGAACTTCCCCTTGAATGATCGGCGGCAACTTTGAACGTTGAGGACGATCATTCAATAATGTTTCTCGTTCTGTTGGAACCATTGCCTGTTTTCTTCAGCGTAACTTGGATCATCGACGAGCCTTGAAGGCAGAGCGTGAGGGGAAATGGCCAAAGATAATACAAAATCGCTTTAGCCGTATCCAGGGTGACCATCAAGACCGGCGTTTTACTCGCTCTAGTCTCCTCAATTAGAGACATTAAATATTCCCCCCTATATTCAATAATGGCTTAATGAGCTTGAATAATATCAAGGGGATTGGATCTTTCGTGGCTTCTAGGAATTCAATTGCCCCTGTGTACATGTTGAAGTGCATTTCAACTAACAGATATTCCTAGTTGAAGTCGACTCAGCTTGGTATAAACTGGAAAATTTTAGCTCAGACTGTGTTCTTCATTAGAATCACATCGTAGATGTCAGAAACAAGTGGTCCATTTGCATGGCGTTCCCGCACTCTCACCCTGAGCTCCTCGCGCTCTACGTAGTGCCAACCATCAGCATCCTCATCATCTCGTCGATCTACGTCAGAGTGATGGCCAAGTAAGCAGGCATCGCGTCCTCGATTTTTTTTGTTGTGCCTTGACTCTCATCTCCATGCATTTGAGAGGGAGAAGCCGCTAGTTGTTCCATCTCTTCCAGATCTCGCCCGGGAAAGCAAAGACCGACGAGTCATGGAGGCCGTTGGGCTACTTGGTGGAGGCTGGAGAAGCACTCACTGTCTTTCTTCTCTTTCTTTCTCTTTCTCCGTTCGTCGGTCCGTTCGTCCGTGGCGTTGGTGCGTTGTTGACGTCCTCGGAGTTCTCCATTCACTTGTCCGTCCGTCCTTCCTTGCGTTCCATCGTTCCTTCGTTCGTTCGTCCTTTGGTGCGTTGTTCTTTCACTCGTTCATTCGTTCGTTCGTTCGTCCGTACGTTCGTTCGCTAATGTTAGCATGTTCCTTGGGTTCACTTCTCGTCTAGCTTGCACTCTGTGACTGTGGTGAGATCCGAGAAGAGTGGCACACGAGAACGCGAATAATACACGAACAACTAAGAAAGCAGCACATTTTCCAGCAGAGTTATCTGGCTCAAAACAAAACAAAAAAGAAATTCCCTTTTCTTTTCTTTTGGAGGCGATCTGTTCCTTTGATTCTTTGGCAGGCGAGGACAGCCACAGGAGGTGAGCGATGAGGGGAAAAAGACAGATTCTGTAAATGTGTGTCGGTGAACTCGTGAGAACATGTTACCAATCAGGGCTGGACCCGAAATGTGAGTGCTCGGATTGATCCAAGAGAATCTTAAGGCACAAGGACTATTGACATTGGTAAGTGGCCTTTATCGACTCGTTAGTTCTGCTCTTAGGGTGGATTTAGTGCTCCAACTAACATCCACTTAGCTTAGGATCTTAGAAACATATCTGGCAGAGGATTAATGTAGGTCAGGACATCCGGAGTTTTCTTTTATGCATTTGTTGTTCCAACTTCCGTGACTATGTGGGAATGTCCCGCGGGAGTGGAGAAATAGGCCAAAAATAGCTACAAAGGGCGTATAAGCTTCCCGCAAGCATAATCCAAATACCTGGGACACTTTCTTGACACAAAAGTTGGAAACCGCTAAAACGAAGACAGACATGTTTCAGCCGATAATCGAAAGGGATTTTCAGACAAGGAAAAGGGTGATTTGGAGTCGGAACAACCATCATGAAGTTGGGCTAAAAACACTCAGAGAAAGAAGGAGAAGAGGTTGACAAGTAATAACGTGTTTGCGTGAGAAATGTCAACAAGAAGGCTAAGAACGAAAATGAAGGACTCTCTTAGCGTTGGATCCACGGTTCACCTCCAAAATGAAGGGAGAGTACAAATTAAGCCTAAATAAAAGTAAACTAGCACATTCATAGCAACCTTGCTAAAACGTCATTGGCCTTTCTTGGCATAGGAACACGCACTTTACTCAAACGAAACCTCGGATGAAATCGACTAAAACATACCAAACGTAATTCGTTCCAAGTCTTGGAAATTGGATTGCGTCTCGACACTCTGGTCCAGTCCGATTCGGGTTGGATCAAGACGCCACTTTTTTGCACCATGTTACAAAATGCTTGCCATTTTACAAATTTTCATGTGGTCATTAGCGCAACATTTTCGCCCAAACTCGTGGGGGAACATTTCGCCCAGAAAAGATGAACACTTGCACCTGTTCCTTGGGAGCGAGGTAAACTTTGCAAAATGTTTTTCCACTGGATAACTATTTACTATATGGTAAATGTCATTCTAGCCTTGACATGTATTGACAAATAATCAACAACTCGAGTTGCGTGCAGAATTTTGATAATCCATGTCATTTCAAAATTTCAATACAGATCTTTGTAAACACACCTCTCAAGATTGCAGGGAATTCAAATAGTTGTGAGTTTCACTTCTTTGAACACAATGCTTAACGAATTAGTGATTAATTGCAAGTCATGTAAAAACACCGAGCAATGAACTGAAAATGACCCCCTTCATGTATTTCAATTTTGAGTTTGCCTTGAGCATCCCAATTCACCATTCACACGAGTGCATTTGCAAAGATTTGGAGGGCCGAGTGACTTTTTCATCCAACGAGCCAGCTTATTAACACTCAACGAGAAAGTCAATGTCCTTTACCATATGCACTTCTTTACCTTCTTATTAAATTGCTGGGGAAAGATTGCTTATTTGATAGAGCGGGAAAGTGCATTTCCCCTCTGGTAAGGTGCTAGAAAGCGAGAAGGACAATCTGAGATATTTGGGAGATTGGACACATCTCAACGGCGAAGCGAACGCTCTGGCCTCGGTAGGCAATATTTATCTTATGAAGTAGGACTATTTGAAATGAAAACAGTCTGGATGTGAATTTCTTAGAAAGTGCAAGTGACCTGTGGCGAAACTATCCAGCTTTTGAACACCTTTTACCCCAAGAGTTTATTGCGGTAGACATGGCTCATGATCGCGGACTTCAAGATTTCCCAAAATGCTTGAAAGCAAGCGAGTCAAAAACAAAGTACAAAATAGATATTTGCATTTCCCCCTCAATTCTGACCTACATTCTACTCAAGCATGCTACATTCATTATATAAAAGATCGAGGACATCGCAAGGGAGCGAAAACGCACAACTGTTTAATAAACAAAGGCTTAACAACGTGCTGCATTCTTATCAAGGAGTCTGTACAATACAAGTCTCTGAAAGTAAGACAGCACGCCAATGGCTTATTAGGATAATAGTGTTGTCTTAAAGGAACGATACCCGACGCAAACTTTTCCCAGTTCCCAGACTTTTATAGTGAACATGTGGAAAAGTTGGGGGCGTTTTCTTGGTGTGGATGGACACTCTGAAATTGGAATTAGGAGTCTGTGAACACCTTGGTTGCATGGGAGACGCATTGTTTTCCTGTAAATGACGGAGAGGGTTATAACAAAGTAAGACCTTTTCAACTTTAGGAAACGCCATCTTTTTCGCTGCCGATTTTCTTATTCGAACTTTAATCACATCATCGTTCCTTTTCGTTTCCCTTGAAAGCCTCATTCATGTTTTTTGTGCTTGGCCACTGTTGTAAACAAGCACACACGAAAGCCTTCATGAAAGTGTTTGAATGAGAAGCACCATGTCCAGTCTCCCCTTTGATGTTCACCCACACTTTTAAATCGACTTGTTTTATGAGCTCAGCCTTCTCAAACAAAGAGAAAACTTTCCCTAGAAACTTTTTCGACACAGCTTCTATCCCACTTTACTTTTGGAAAAGGGTCGCTGAAGTGTCTACTTCAGGACCATATCATTCATTCAAAACTGGCAACAAAACGCTCACATCAACACTTAGAGTACTAAATCGAGGAGTTCCACACGGTCGTTTGACGTCCTCAAATCAATGTAAACTTTGAGAACTAATCATATTCACGCTTTAGAACGTCTAATACATGTCAATATTTCTGTTAAGAAACTTGTGTCCCCAAGAAAAAGCCTTTCCGCTAAATCCTTGGGTTGAATAAAAAACATACCATTCAAGTTTTTGGAGAAGTGAGTTGCATTCGATAGGATAATAGTCTGTTTCCAAAACTGAGTCCTCTTAGGAACATCTCTGACCAACCAACTCTGATTACGGATGAGCCTTGTGCTTATTAGATATTAGTATGCTTGGAGGGCCACTAACTATCAGAACACGTATTTTTGTATAATAAAGACATCTGCTTTTCTAACTCCGAACGAGGTCAAAGGCCTCAGGTTGAAAACCAATAAGCTGAATAGAACAACAACCGGATATAATTCCTGGTGCTGTGTTTATTTTCAATGTCTTGGTGTTTATTATTGTCATTTCCATTTGGTCCCATGGCCTGCTTCTCCAACATAATACTGACAGGCTTCATCGTGTGAAGGATAACAGATCTGTCTTATATGAAAACGAGGCTCTGCCAAACGAAGCAAGGAGTGGCATCATCAGTTTTCGAGCGAAGCGGATGTTTTTCAAATTTCATATCGAGGGTTCCAGACACTTAGGAATCATTAATCTTGGACTCTGAGGGAGCACATTCATATTCCTTGATTATCATGCTCCATTAGATTTGCATTCATTCAAAATAGACCTCGAAGTAAACAAGTATTTTCCAAAATGGGTGCCAAAAGGGCCCAACGGACTTTTAGGGTTAGCCGATTGGTTGCTTTGATTCGGTGGATTGAATCACACGAGTTGTCCGGGAGAGTTATTACCAGTTCGTCCTCCTTTTTTCTTGGAACTGAACACTGGAACCAAAATGGCAATAAATCTTCTGGGAAGCCATGCATTTAAGTCCAAGCTTACTTGTGTGCAAAACTCCCTTGGGGTTTGTTAAGGAGGAAAAAAATCGACAAGATTGGTTCACTGGCCATCATCCTCTAATTTTTTCCGGCTGACCGGTTTCAAGATTCTTGCAAAGTCATTGAAATCTACCACAAGCTTTGATCGTGTGGAATATTTTTCCCCTTGATCAATTTCAATTCGCAATCTGGTGTGCTCAAACTTGTCCTCCTCTGCTTTCCAGTGTTGGAACTTGAATTACACTCTATTTGCTTTCTATGTTCAATATTTTGATAAAGTGCAAAATTGTCTGTTCCACAAATTACCCGCCATATATTTTACGACCAAAGAGCCTGACAGAAATGGGTCAGGACGGCTTTCCCCAGAGAGATTCCCCCAGAAGCTGGCAGCGGCCTTTCAATGTCGCCGATCACCAAATTTATTGCATAGAGGCGCTTTTATTGTCCCCTTTTGACAACTACGGAATCTACAGTTCAGCCCCATATTACCCTTCCCCTCACCTTGACCGCTCTTACGAACCGATTTCTGCCAATTTTGCTCAACCGAAACATCGGACAGATCGAACCTAACCTTCGGTAAGAAGCAACTAGGAAGGAGGAGAAAAAGATGGGTCTGCAAAATTCATTGGGATATTTGTGCTTACTCGTCAGACCGTTGAGAATTTATGATCTAGTGTGCAAAGAGTGTACACTGTGCAGAAAGCCATAGACTGGCGACGTTAAGCTAATAAATTCTAGATGTTTTCATTCAACCCTCTGGTGACCTTTGCATTTGAATCAGTTATGGAACACAAGCTCAACTCGATCGAAAAGGACCGTTTACGAGCAGCTGAATTGCCGCAAGGACCAGATAAACATGCAGATAGCGTATTGATCAGGTCAAATCTTTGCCGAACAAGTGTTTGCTTTTGGTCATACGGTGGATAAAAGAACGGCAATACACGTTGTCAACTTTTGACGCTAGCTCAATAAATCATTTCACCTACAAAGGGTGTGTTTGAATAGAGCATATATTAGTGTTGAATATGCAGATCCTTACATGCCAGCTGTTGCAAGTAGTATACACCAAACTGCGATGCGGCATTAGTCAAGCTTTTCAAAACATGGCATTTATTTAGGACCAGTAAGGTTCTTAGTGAGCGAACATCACGGAAAAACTGGTCGAAAATCCATCTCCCAAGTTTACTTACGATTTCCTTTTCCAAGAGTTGTTTGATCAAAGCCCTGGGCAATTTGTCCCAACCACGTGATTTGCCCTCATTTGAGGTCTAGATTAACGAACATTGATTCATCGTCGAGTGGTCGTGACGTCAATGAAGTTTCCAGATTGGGTCCAAAGAACCGTGAATCTTGCCAGCAAACCCTTATCATCCACCTTGGAATCGTATGTGTTGACCCCATTCCGATTAGTAGGCTTTGAAGTAGGATTTGACATTAATTGGAATAACCAGTCTTTGTCAAAGTCTTGTAAGTTCATCTCAGAGTGGTCTTCTTCCCAAAATGGGGAGGCTTTTATATGGGCATTTTATTAGTAATTAAACGCATTCCAATCTGTCATATGAATGGATGTTTGACCCCTTGTCGTTTTGTCTTTTCAGGTCATCGTGCTCCATGATGGACCCATACTTGGAAATGACCTCGCTCCCTGCCAAATGAAAGAGCTGAAAACAACATTCACTGCCAAATGGAACTACAGCCTTTAGGATCACTGCCACAACCTCGGACTTCAAGTCCAACAAGAGCACCCTTCACTCAATCTCTTGACCAATAACTGAAGAATCCCGTGTCAACAAAATCAGGAGGAAAAAGGAAGGCCAAAACTGGTCGCTTTTTGACACAAAGTTATGGGCGGCCTTTCAGGAGAGATCGCCAAAGTTTTGTGATTAACTTGACTCCCGTTAGATCACGATCAAGAAGTCTGAGGCTTGAGATAACTTGAGACCGAGTTCATTGGCCTTCTAGAGTTACCAAGCGAACCAAGAGCGACCTTTCCCTCCCGATTTCATCATGTGAAACCCACGACCTAGCCAACCAAGCAAAGACTTCGTTCCCTCGTTCTCCCCTTGAAATCCTTTTTTGAGAGTGGAACATTTCTTCTCTGAGTGTGCATTGGCCGCTGAAAATGGGCCGACTGTCACGACGGACCAAGAAGATGGTCCATTGTTGGATATATGAGGTCGTTGTCGTGCTCCTTGTGTGGATGTGTGTCCATGTGTCGTCAGCGTTTTGTCCAAAAAAGTGCACCTGTTCGTCAAATGAGATCGTCTGTCGAAGGATCGGCCTAACAGCCATGCCTAGCGAGCTTTTGTCCCTCAGCGACACAAGTCTCCTGAAAAACTACACGAAAATGTGAGTAACAAATTGACTTGTTTCATTCTCTCAATCGGCTTTGGCGAACCTACATTGTAAAAGCACCAACCCTTAAAAAAGGCATGATGACGTGTTTTTTGTTATACTGTATGTACGTAGATTGCGGTTGAACCTTCTTCATGCTCCAAGGAGCCCCAGCAATCTTCAGGGGTCTGTAGGCGTCTGTAAATGACCACTGGAATGAGGTTGTGTGTCAATGGCTTGATTAGCCTTAACTCCAGGTCTATAACCCCTAACGAACTGACCTGAATATCAGCCATTTTGGTGGCTTCGTCGAAGCATCGGAGTCCGTAAACGTATGTCAGTGTACATAATCGGGAAGAGAGAGTTCGAATATGGACTCTGTTCACATCCTAAGCTCTGATGTACGAGAAGATGCAATCAACCCGCTGTGCAGATCTCAGATCTCAAGGCGGGGCAAAAGTGTATGTACATACATTGTATTTGAGCAAGTTGTTGGGAGAGTACTGTATGTAGGGAAAGGTGTTTTAGTTACGGGGAGTGTTCTTTTACCCTCAAATGGCCTTGATCTTTACAGTTTTAGAGAGCTCTCGAACTTCGTCGCACTTGTCACACTCTGACTTTGTGTTTCCGATCAAAATTTGTGTCTGTCTCCCTTCATTACAAATCTGGGTCAACTGACAGGAAGGTAGCAAGTGACTGAGTGGTGAAGTGAGCTCAGATCGACGGTGCTAAATATGTGAATTGCATGAAGTAGAGATTCGAATGTGAAGGAGCAAGGGAATACATTGAAAGTTGGTCGGCCACTTCGATTTTAGAAGTGATGTCTCAGAGGTGCCAATCAAGGCATTAGCATTGCTCCTTGATGAAATGCAGAAAGTAACTCCTATCCTCCTTGTAATTGAAAGAATCAAGAACTTGAATTTTTGGTGCTCTTCATTATCGTCCTCGCCTGAAAAAGGATATTACGTTTGGCGCAATTGTGAAATGAATTTAAAAAGGGATGCTCGATACCTGTAAAATGGGAAAAGGTGAATGAACCTTACCCTGCTGGATCTCTAGCTTTCAGCAACATCTAGTTTTCCCCTTATTGACGTAAGCGAGCAAAGGCGACGAGCAAAGTGAGGGAACACCGACAAAGTCCTAATATGTGCGATGATTGATTCCTCCACTTGAGGACAGGAGATGCATCAAATTGAATGCATACGTCGTGTCGTTCATTAGCTCTCGAACTAAATAAGATCCAACCTTCAAAGAACTCTCGCCCAAAATTTGACGTCCAACATCCTCTGTCCAAAATAGATCTAAAACATAAGATGATTGGTATTGAAGCATTATTGTTCCATTCGTCAACACTTTGAACATGACATTTTACATAACTCGAGGTCAATTCATGCCAAGCCCTAAATTGGGGATCGAGGTCCAATCGAGCATCGTCCTTCCTGCCTTCCTTTCTCGTCCTCTGCAATCCACGAGAAGGACATCGAAAAGCTTTTTCGTTGATGCAGAACCGCACTTCTACTTAGTTGGTGGTCGACCACCAAGTGTTGACCCACACTCAGGTCAATCAACGATGGAATGGAACGAAACGAAACGAAACGAAACGAAACGGAGGATGGATGCAGTTTTCATGCAGCGTGGCGAGAGGTTACAATCCAAATGGTGCATGATATCCGTATTGTTCCAAAGTGGATGGAACACATGCCCTGATCCCCCTCCTCTCTCTCTCTTTCTCTTTTCCTCACGTTCGAACGAATGTAGGATCAAATCAAAAAGATGCATTTCCACCTAATGGAGCGGGTGATTACTCCAGGGATTAAGGGACCATGTCAGACTTAGGCTGCCCCGGGCCTTGTCAATTACAGAAGGTCTTTCTTTGAGCTCTTGGATCTGTGGGCCCGACTTAGAGATCGGAACCAAATTGATCCTCTTGTAGACTGCCATGCGCAGAAGGCCGTTTGATGGGTTCCCAAGAACTTGTGCCAAGACATTTACCTATTCTCGACAGACGGGTAATTAAGGCTGATTAGCATACCGCCCCACCAAACATAGAACAGACTTTCCCATGTCCTGGGGATAGAAATAACCTTGGTCGCGCTTCGAACCTTACCAAGTGATGCGGAAGGAATAAATGGATACGGCCTAGTAAAATACAAGTTATCATAGCCAATCCTTGGAATACAAGACCGAGGCATTAAGTTAACTCATCCGTTCAAGTACGTACATACCGTAGATAAGTTTTACAGAGGGGACCAACTATTGAGGAGGAAACAGCCTCAATTGTTTGGAAACTCTCGCGAGTGCCAAAGCAAAAATTCGGGAGCTCTCAATCTCTATGTAGAGGAGGAAAAATTCCCACGGGACCTTGCCAAAGAGATGTCTATTCATTCAGATATCTACGTGCAACATTCAACCATGTCTTGATCCTTGTGATGGTCTAGATAATCATCTTTGTCATTATCATAATTATCATTATCATCCTGGGATTGGGATGATTCTCAAGCGCCGTTCTTGAGTTCGCAGTGCCCTCTTGCTCGTTACACTTTGGAAACCGGTACTTGGAAACCTCCACTGAAAATTTCCCCACTGTTTGCAATTCATCGAAGCATGACCTGAATGGGCTGAGTTGGCGGCGGCTTAAACACTCTCAATTTGGGTGGATGTTGATTCGGCTGGAGGGGCCAAGATTCCCCCTCCTTTACTCCTCCCAACAACCGACCAGGCCTTATTTTCTGCTGCTGAGAAATGATTTATCGTTTTGGATGCCAGTTGGAAGAGACCGAACCAGCTCACAACCAGCCGTACGTTCGTTCGTTCGTTCGTTCGTTCGGTCGTTGGTACTTGAAGTAGTCTTGCTCGCTTATGAGCCATACCAAACCAGAGGGCATTGTAACAAAGATCTTTCCTCTCCCTACTTCTTCTTGGTTACTGACTTCTATGGAACCAACCGAGGGCGAGTATTCGTTCCAAAAGGGACCGAATGGATTCAACCAGCCTTGGCACGAAGCGATCAGAGCTCCTCCGCACTTTGTCAGGGGGCTTTGTATCCTTTACTAGGCCTATGCGATGAGTCACATGGTGCAAATGAATGGTTGAAGTCAATAAGATCAATATTGCCGCTCAATTTGTCAAGTTAAACCACTAATACTTTAATCAGTGTTGCTTTTTTAACAAAACATAAAAAATATTGACATAGTGCAAGACACTGCAATATAGTATTTCCGCAATGAGCTTTTCATTTCTGCAAGACATTATGTGAAAGCAAGGGAACAACCTTTGTACGCTATTGAGACTCTAGCCATGACGACATGTACTTGTCAAACATTGGGTTGTATTTAAAGACAATATGAACACAACATACCGCAGGGGCTTAGTACAAGATCAGCGTTGTTGTCTTTGTTGTCTGAGGATGCCTTCTGGTCGGGCCCGTCAAGAGTATCATTGATGGATCTTTATGAAACTTTCCCCGTGTGGGCTGCTTTTGTTGTGGTCAGTCAGGAAAGAAAAGCGATATTTAGGTCAGAAAAGCTCATTCGTCTTCATGGATCTTCCATGATTAAATAGTGTCCTTTGTTTGTATCATGATGAAAAAAGCTGGGTGTCCAAATGGAACTGGGGTGTTTCTGTAGCTAATCGACAGAAAAAATAAATCAGAACACGTACAAAGCCGGGCATTGTGGAAGAAGATCAAACCGACAGTTTGACAACTTCCGACTCTCGGCAATGAGAGCGAGTCTCTTGGAGGGAAATACTTAAAATTCTTTGGATCTCTCTACAACACGGATGTGTCACTCTATCTTGCATCTAAAGAGAAATGGAATTCGTCTCAAATGAATAAATTGCCATTCCATCAGTAAAAGCTTCGATTTCTCTACTCATCTCACCCTGACTATATTCTACCCAATCCCGTCCCATTTGCCAAAGTTTTGATCATATACAAAGTCGTTTCTTTTCCCTTTGAGGCTAAGTTTTGCTGCTACTTCAATTCAACCTAAGAAAAGCGAGGCCGTCCAGCCTCGAAAAAGCAAGACGTAGAGACGAAGGAAAGAGAGATCGAGAAGAAACTGCTCACTTTCTTCAAACGCAGTCTTCGTACTTGGCCTTCGCTCAGCAACTTTGGTGTTGCGATCCACAGATTTGATGGCGGGCACATCAAACAAGTCCTTAAAACCGGGATTATTTCATGACTTTGTTTTTTTTTGTTTCGAAGTGGTGGGATCAATGACTCCATTCAAAAAGTATTGTTAATATTGGGCATTTTGGAAAGACATCTAGATTTTATGAGTCTATGCCAAGCACCAAGGCCTCCAGAGGCTTTGTCCTTCCTCAGATTCACTTGGTTCATCCAACGTCTGCATGATAGGAGGACATAGAAAGGTCAGTGACCTTTTCCAGTGAACGCAGCGACCCTTACTTACCAGGTCTTTTCTTGCAAAAAGAGAAAGAATCCAGAGGAAAACAAATGCTTGATATTTGCATGCATTGAGCGTGGACTTCTTGGCGATCGTACCAACCTTTACTGCATTCTAGAGTGACAAAGTAAATGGACTCATTCGGACAGAAAGTCATATTAGTTACAAGTCCACGAATCTTAAAGAGAATGCCGCTCACCGAGCTGGACCATAACACGAAGTGCAAATTGATCTGTGCCATAAAGGCTGCAAACGACGTCCTCAAAGAGTTCCACGAACCACTTAAGATTAAGAAAGTACGACAACTTCAAACTAGGCAGCCATTTGCGTGGTGAGCAAAAACTCTATGGTACAAAAACTAACGAGAAAAGGCCAACCAAAGGTTTGCTCGTTGCACTCAACCATTCGTTTGACTTGGTTGATGTCATCTAGACGTTTTGGAAGCTGGAAAAGCGATTGCCGTCAAGAAAAACGATGAATATGCCTTGCAATCCCAAGCCTAATCTCACTGGGTAGACGGGTTATTTTTGGCAGTTGCTGTGAATTGGATTTTTTTGTATTCTCAAAAAGTGACTTGGGGCCCAACGACAATTTTCCTGCATTAGGAGCAAATCCAAGATTGCACTGGATGGATAGACTGAAAGAAACCAGAAAAGAAAGAGGATGTTTTGCATCCAGGACATGGAACGAACCTCAATTTTGGGACCACTTGTCTCCAGGGATTTTATCCCGTGAAGACGATCGTCTGAAGGAGTTCAGCCAATGTTCGTTTCTCTTGTCAAGTCACCTCGTAAATCTTGCTTGAAGCCAAAACCAAAGAGTGAGAATGACATCTTCCTCTAGAGACTCCTTTTTCTCGAGGCCCACAGTTGGACCGACGACCCCTTTGAAAACACCCGAGAAATATGTCATGGTTTCTTTCTTTTCATGGCTCGTGAATCCTTGAGGGAAACCACAAGCAAGTTCAAACGAAAGATACGAGTCACTGCGTGACCTCAATAAAACCTGTCCAAAGTGAATTCGAACTCCATTTTGCCAGACGAAACATGGCATTCAATTCCCTAGGCGGGAATCAAAACACGTTGATGTAGTTGGATAAATTCCTCTGCATCTCAACTATGATTTACCTAATGGATCACTTTTTTCTCCTTTCCAGCGATTTCAGTCAGAACCGAATCAATGTGATTCCCGAGGGTTTTATCCAAAAATTCCCAAATCTCGAGGAAATGTAAGTATTGCTAAGTGACAAAGCACCCACACGCTGTTGTAGTCAGTGTGATGTCGGGAACGCCTGACTAGGTGTCTGGCAGCATGAATAATCTCTTTGGACCGTTTTCTTTCTTCAGATTGCTTGACAGCAACGGGATTTCGAATCTATCATCAAGCACCTTTCAAGGAGCAACGACGATTCACACTTTGTAAGTAGCTGGTGACCAATTTTCGGCCTCGTTACTCACGATCTTTGACAATCAAAACAAACTCGTTCGTCTTCGAGATCTTTGTTCCACGATTATCATTTTGTTTCTCCGTGTGCGTTCCAGGCGCTTGGGGAACAATGAATTTCTTGACATTCCCTTCGATGCGCTTCAATCATTACCCTCACTCATTTTCTTGGGTCTGGAGCGGAACATCATTAGAGGCCTTGGCGAGAACAACTTGGCCTTTCTCAAGAGATTGAAAGAAATGTAAGTTACACACTCAGACTCATTGAAGATGGGAAAGCGATTCATTTTTGGAGGATGAACTCTCTTTTTGGTCCAATATCTTCAACATACAAAAACAGCGCTCGGTTTCTCATTCTAGAAATTTGTCCAGCAATTTGATTTCCAAGATAACTGACCAATCCCTGAAAGGTTTGAGTTCCCTGGAGATTCTGTGAGTATCTTTGTCCATAGATTCCCGATTATCTGGATCATTGTCTCCAAAATTTCTCTCATCCCACGTTTAGAAAGTTAGAGTACAACCAGATTATGTCGATCTCCGCCAATGCCTTCAGGCCCACACCTAAGATCCGGGAGTTGTAAGTATCTTTCTCGATTGCCCCGGCAATTCGGGAGAAACTTTCCAAATTTGGGCCCCCAACTTTCCAATCGCCTTTGCTTCTGCCTCGCTTTTTTCCCTTGTGCACGGCAATTGTGAGACTCAAGATGAGCCTGCAAACTGGCCATACCCATCTTGAAATGGAGTCTTGCCATAATAAATAAAAACTAAGTAGCATCGGTTGCATTTTTAGCAGAGAAAAAGAAGGGACTGCCCCTCAAAGCCAGAGTCATAAATCAAGGTGGGCAGTATCTCGATTTGGGCCATTTGGGCAGGAATGGACAAATCGGTTCGACTTCCTAGTTTAGTATGTATCCGCAAATGTATTGGCCAATTTCAGTCCATCCATTGTGAACTATCTCAATGCTTAGTATTTTTCCAATGGTTTTACCCAGACGCTTGAATTGCAAGTCTACAACGTGGAACCAAAACTTTTCCTGGAAGAAGGAAAACCGCTCGCAAATTCGACTTTTCATTTGACTCCGTTTCATTTCAGATCTCTAGGGAGCAACGAACTGGAGCTAATGCCTCGAGCAATCTCGACTCTAACAGCCTTACAAGACTTGTGAGTACTCAACCGTTGTTAAGCTATAAAATGAATCTTTCTCGGTAAAAACGCTCTTCATTCCAACGGAAATCTTTGTATGCAGACACACACGTATTTGCCACAAGCGGCTCATAATGAAAAGAGTTTGTTTTAAGACGGCTTTGATGATTACGAATAAATGAGAGACATGAAATAAACATTTAAGTGTATCTGGCATGAACTCTGAGGGAAATGCTTCAGGGAACGTTTGTGGAGAACATCTCGATTTGATCCTTTTCTCGTTCTTCTCCTCCATTTCCAGGCAATTGGGAAGGAATCGCATTGCCCACATCCCAAACGGTCTATTCCAATCTTGTCGGGATTTGCGGATCTTGGATTTGAGAGGAAATGCCATCGAAGAGATTGATAACGACGCTTTCAGAGACATTCCCAAATTGGAAGAGCTGTGAGTCGAGATTTCTAATTCGAAATTTGAATGAAAGACGAAAATTACGCTTGAAGAATGCTCAAGCCTGAAGGCAAATGAGAATCGAACGTTTTTAAGGTCATTCGCCCTCTCCTAAGTCGGAGCTTTGCTAGCAAATTCAATGGTATTAGTGTACATCACCCAAATATCAGATTCCTTCCTTTTTCTGGGAAGCCGAGAGTTTCTGTGGGGGCAAAATCGAAAAACTGTTCGAAAGAAAGCCGCGCCTCGAGAAGGGAGAAAGTCACATTTCAATGATTTACGATCACTACTTCAACACGTAAAAGCATATTTGAGCATGCCCTAAATTGCAGTATCTCTAATCCAAGATTCTGTTTGGGACGTTTTTTGATTTATGATTTTTGATTAACTTTTGGCGTCAAATACAGTACCGTAAATCAAACAGACACTGACAATGGATGAATTGGAGTTAGTGATGGGAAATCACAGTCTTGAAGATTTCTTCCAAAAAAACGAAGCCTTTTTTGCGCTTACCCCTTCGGCACTTCATCCCATTTCCTGTCCATTATTTGACTCCAAGAGGAGATTATTCCCGCAAAAAGGGCTTCTTTGTGTAAACAAGTGAATGTGAGCATTTTGGCCGACTTTTTCCACACTTCTCAAGAATGTACAACAAAGAAGACCGATAGGCGTTGTAGGATCGTTTTTTGCACTCTGACAACAAGATGGCCTCCTCACAAAATAAAAAAAGGGCGGAAAATATATGGAGCAAGAACAAAGTTCGAAGACACAACAGCACAATCCTCGACCAAACCTCATTATCAATTCGCAACCTGCATCCATTCTAACGGACGAAGGAATCCCATTGACAGGTTTTTTCTGCTTTCTAGGATCATTCCTGAAGCCCGAGGAGTAAAGGAGTTTCCAAACCTAAACGGAACCGTCTCCTTGGAACTGTTGAAGTTGGACCGCGCTCAAATTGAATCAATCCCTCGAAATCTCTGCGTCTTTTGTCCCAAATTGAAGAGCTTGTAAGAACTGTCGATTGAGGCCTGGCCATGTTTTTGTTGTATTTCTTAGCGATTGTGTCAAATTAATGCATCTGCTCTGTATTTTCTAGGGAGTTGAAAAGCAACAAAATCAGAGAAATTCCAACGCTACGTCAGTGCAAGAATCTTCGAGTCCTGTAAGTAAAGGAGGCCAAAGAATTGCTTGTATTAATTAAAATCCCAGACACGACGCAGTTCTCACGTGGGGATAAAACTCTTTTTGTTGTTGGCAGGGATCTGGCTCACAATGAGATTCGCCATTTGAACCCAGGCTCCACCGGTGAAAGCCTTTTTTCAGGCTTGGTACAAATGCACGACGTGCTCCTTAATCATAACAACATTACAGAACTAAAGGAAAACGCCTTCAGAGGAATGATAAATCTAAAAGTCTTGTAAGATCAGCTCATGTGCTCAAATTGAAGTGCCGAATGTGTTCTCAAATCTGATCATCTTTCTCAGGGACTTGTCGAACAACCGAATCAAGAAGGTTCATAATCGTGCTTTTGTAGGCTTGGATGAACTCGAGGATTTGTAAGGGAACACTCAAATAGTAGAGTTGTCATAGATTGTCTTTCAAAACCTTTCCTATTGCAGAAACTTGGGAGTGAATGAGTTCGACAAATTCCCCACCGAGGGCCTCAAGAATGTGTTACACATTAAGACCCACAACAACCCTAATCTTCAGGATTTCCCAGGAGCTCAACGGTTTCCTCGGATCCAATCATTGGTTCTCTCGTACGCTTACCATTGTTGTCAGTTCATTCCCTCGACCTATGAGAATCTCATTCCTGAGTATTCGGACTTCGGGGGTCTTCAGGAGACGGTCTTTTTCCCTGGCGAGGGCAACTTTGATCATGCCTTGTGGCATTCCAACAATTCAGACATTTGGTCAAGTATGAAAGAAAACTTCATAACACTTTTCCCACTTGAGTGTTCCAAACTCGAGTCGTATTTTCTTATAGGCAATGGATCACAGGATCCTAATGAGTTCTGGTCGGATTTCAACCCTGAGGCCTACGATAACCTCATCTTGGCCACACCTCCACCTGGTATCCAATGCTCACCCACACCTGGGCCGTTTTTACCTTGCAATGATTTATTCGATTGGTGGACCTTGCGTTGTTCTGTGTGGATTGTGTTCCTGCTCGCTTTATTGGGAAACGGCTGCGTGGTCATTGTTCTGATTGCTTCACGGTCCAAAATGGACGTTCCCCGATTCCTAGTGTGCAATTTGGCCATGGCAGACTTCTCTATGGGCTTGTATCTTGGTAAGATATTGTTAATGGCCAAGTTATGAAACTACTAGCAGACAAAAGCCTTATCTAACAATAGCTCAATTTAGAGGATAATTGTTCAACACTTTTTAAGATATTGAAGATACACAAATGCAAATTTGCATAAGTGTTTCTTCTTCTGACAATTGAAGTTATCAACGCGAGCCCTTTTCAGTGAAGTACAGTTTCTCAATTATCGCTCAATTTGCAGGTTTCCTGGCTGTCGTGGACGCATCCACCCTGGGCGAGTTCAGAAAATATGCACTTCCTTGGCAGTTTTCCCCAGCATGCCAAGCCGCCGGATTTTTTGGCGTGCTCAGCTCAGAGTTGAGCGTGTTCACTTTGGCAGTGATCACATTGGAGCGAAACTATGCCATAACTCATGCCATGCATTTGAATAAGAGGTTGTCTCTAAAACACGCCTCATATATCATGGCCTGTGGATGGTCATTTGCCTTGATTATGGCCACTCTCCCGCTCTTGGGGATCTCGGACTACAGAAAATTTGCCGTATGTCTTCCATTTGACATTGAAGATGGATTGAGTTTGGGCTATGTCATTTTTCTCTTGCTCATCAATGGGGTGGCTTTTAGCATACTGATGGGATGTTACCTAAAGATGTACTGTGCCATTCGTGGCTCGCAAGCTTGGAATTCCAACGACTCACGCATTGCCAAACGGATGGCCTTGCTCGTTTTCACGGACTTTTTGTGTTGGTTCCCGATTGCTTTCCTGTCACTGTTCTCTTGCTTTGGGTTACATCTGATCTCGTTGGAGCAAGCCAAAGTGTTCACCATTTTCGTTTTGCCCCTGAACTCTTGCTGCAATCCCTTCCTCTATGCCATCCTGACCAAGCAGTTCAAGAAAGACTGTGTAATGATCTGTAAAGCTATTGAAGAATCCCGCGTCACACGAGGTATTGGGAGATGCCGGCACAGTTCCAACTTTAGCAACCGACAAACCCCAGCCAACACCAACAGTCTCAACAGTGGAAGTGGAGGATCTCATGGAAGCCACTCACGTGGAACCGTTTGCAGTTGCAATGGGAAGAAGAACAAAAAAGGGGCGGCAGTACTTGCTATCAAATGGCCTTTCAACAAAATCAAACATATGTTTCATGGTTGCAAGGAGACGGCCCCAATCATACCCACACAGAACAATGAATCCTACACCCAACAAATCGCCCAGATACAACACAAATCAAATAGGCACCCTTCGGTATCGAGCGACAACTTTTCGTCCTCTAGATCTGACTCCTGGAGACATCATGGCCAATGCATTCCGGGTCTTCGATTTGGGGGTCCGTCTCGCAATCGGCAACATAGACGGAGAAATTCCTGGACAGTCACACGTAAACCGTCTCAGGACTCTCAGATGTCGTCTTCTAGGAATGACTCTGGATCTTCAAACTCCACAAACACGTGGCGTATGTCAAGGTCTTCTGTGTCAAGTGAGATGAGCAATTCCCTGGGTCGAACGGGCTCTTCTAAAACCGACACATCCTCCTCCACTGGGCCTGTAGCTTTGAATGGAACTGGGAAATTTTCCGCTTTGGCCCAAAGAACCCAAGCTCGAGCAGCAGCAGCGGCCACAGCGGCGGCCGTTCCCGGCCTTTTAGGCTCTGGTCTCCTTCCGGGAGGTCCTTTGCCCACTAATGGAGGCATTATGAAGCCGCCTCATCTGGCCAGATTATCAGACAGCTCAAGTCTGTCCTCGAGCAAAGGTGGTTTAGGCAAACCCAAACTCACTCGACAAACTGCCATCTTGGCCGATGCAGATTCTACGTCGAGTGCCAAGTCAGTCACTTTCCAAGAACCTCCGGGACGCCCACATGGGGGTAACCGAGGTTGTCCAGTCCACACGGCTGAGTACGTGGCAGCCTTGAATGGGCATTATCGGAGTCTTTACAACAAACTGATGGAATCCCACCCTGACGACGAAGAGTCAGATATGGAGGCTTCTGATGCTGAGATTGACGACGAAGCTCACTCTGACAGTATGCCCTTGGGCACTACTTACCTCACCCTCCGTCAGCATCTACAACCAGTGCAAAATCAAGCAGAAATAATGGCCTCAATCAATCCCGCCCAACGCCTTCCACCAACTGGGCGTTTGACCGCCGGATTTGTTCCTCGAAAATTGAGTACAATCTCCTCTCAAGGGAGCTTCAATCGCGAAGATGAAGATGACGAAGATGACGGAGCTACTCGACACATCCCTTCAGATGAAGCGAGATTTGAATCAGAGTCCTCAGATCACTCACTAGAGCCAGATCGAAGACAGAACCGCGCCGTGGACTACCGGGTCCATCCCAATGGGGGCAGTCAAATCCAAGCTGTGATACACGAGGAGGATGAAGAAGACGAGGAAGAGGAAGCAGAAAAGCAATCACTACTGCCATTAACGACCAGTCAACCTCTGACACATTCCACAAGTTCAGCCACCAAAACTGCCGAAGCGGCGGAAGACAAAGGAGTCGATAAGTTTTCAGAACCACTTCAACAACCTGCCAATGCCAACCTAAGTATTTCTGCAGTCACAGGCACCAAGTCAAAGAAACCATACCTGAACACTGATGTTTAAAATGATATGTCTATGTATTTTATCTATGTCAATTATTTATATGCAATCCAGGTCCGGGTAGACCGATTTACAAATCTTGGTACCCGTAGGTCGTTGCATTTTAGTTGCTATAAATGGCATAAATCAGTTTATGAATGATTCTGCCAAGGGGCATACTTCAAATATATAAATAAACAAAAACATGTAAGTAGTTAACCAGAACTAGGTCTCGTATTGGAGTGTCTTTCCTTCCTCTGCCATGGGAATTTTTTCATCTATGAGCACACGTTTTTCGGCAGAAAGCATATTTTGCTGAACTTTTTTCAATCCCTTATTAGCCACCACAAACATGATTCCAACAATTATGTACAGACCAGCAGTCACCAATAAAAATGCAGCAGGGAAGGTTGAGATGGTAGCCCTATAAATGAATCCGTAGAACGGACTGGCAGCAAGAGGAACGGCGGCTTGAAAGGCAGCCATCACTGAAAAAACCGCACCAACTTCGAACGGTCCGACACATTTTGTTACCAAAGAACGGGCTGTAGTTGTAATGGCAGGTCCCAGAAAAGCAATGAGCCCCGCCACGTAAAGCATCCAATCCGTTTCACGGGTCGTAAAGGCCACCATAACTTGTTGGATGGCGCAGCCAATGACAGCCAAGAGCCCCAAAGTTGTATCGTGCAGGTTACAATCCTCAGTTAAAAATGGAACAGCGACATATTGGGTGAAAAGGCCCACGAAACCAAAGACAGCAATGAACATTCCAAAAGCCTTTTCATCATAACCCAGCTCTTTGCGGAGGAACAAGTACATAGTGGGCCCTTTGCCATTGATCATGAATATCTCCATCACAAAAATACCCGCCAAAAGAATGAGGTATGGGCGAACCCCATGCTCTCTTTTTTTGAACATGGTGTGAAACCCTTGCTTCAGATTTTCAACATCGAATATCTTGTTCAATGTGCTTTTAGGAGGACTGTTCACAGTAGAATTCATGGCTCTTCTCTGTTCAAGTTCCTCCACGACTTCCCTTGGTCTCATCGTTCGGGAGTCCCTAACGAACCACCATGTGTACAAAATAGTGGCAATCGTGAATACAATGCTCAATCCAAATGTGGCAGTAAAACCGTATGCATCCTTTAAGTATCCACTGATGCTCATGCCTGTAAAAAATCCGATGGGAAATAACCCGTCCAAGAAAGCCAATCGCCGTGTCCGTGTTTTGGAGGTAGATATGTCCGAAATGTATGCGTAACAACCCAGGAAAAAGCAGACGTACCCGCCTGTACAATCTTGAAGGCACTCGAACAACAAATATTCGGCTTTGAGCTCGTAGAACCAGACTGTGTTGATAATGAAGACTCCATTGTTAAAGATGTAACCCAAACACGAAAACATTATTAAAGGTTTCCGCCCGTAGGAATCTGACCAGGGACCAGCAAAGAGGGCGAAAACAACTGCAGGAATGGCTTGAAGAATCCCGTTGTAAGCTTGAAGGGAAGAGACATACTTTTGCACCTCGATTTGCTCTTCCCGATGCTGATAGATATTGTCACATATTTCAGAGGTGTAATTTAAGTTCACTTTGCACACTTTAGCCACATACAAACTTTGCGAAATGATTATATAAAGACCTTGAGCCAAACTGAACATGAACAGAATTGGTTCAATCGTTATCACACTTCGACAACGATCCAACATCTTCAGGAAAATGCTGTCTTTACGGGCTTCACTAAATATGAACTGATGAGCGTATACTATTATACAACCGTACTCTTCTTTCATCCATTGTCTTATCTTGACCTGAGAACACCCAACATGCCGAACTTTTTTCCCAATTGTATAAGACATGCCAACGCGCATGTGCTAATAAAACAATCAAAAGACTTCTTTTTGAAGCTAATCTCAAACGAAATCCTGACATAATTTGAAAGCCAGGCATTAACTCATGATATAGAAAATAGACATACCCAACAAATTTATTGAATTTGGACGGCTTAAAAATGAAACTATACGGTATATAGTGATCACTAATTAATAATTAGATGATGTTCAGTTTCTCCTTGTCATCTATAAGTGGAATGAACATTTGGCGCGTTTTATCCTCAGCGTCGTCGGTGTCCTTAGTGTCTTTGGCATACTTGGCGTCTTCGGCATCTTTGGCTTCCTGGCGTTTTTTGACCTTAAGAAGCCCACGGTATGCTACTACCAATAAAACAGCGACAATCACGTAAAATATGGCGGACACGAGGAGGAATGTCCCTGGAAACCATTCAATGGTGGCCTTGTAAGTGAAACCATAGAATGGGCTGGCAGCTAATGGGACCATAGCCTGGACAGCTCCCATGATCGAGAATGCTGCTCCGACTTCGAAATGTCCCACACATTTTGTGACAAGGGAGCGGCACGAGGTCGTGATAGTGGGTCCCAAGAAAGCAATGAGACTCCCAAGATACAACCATAAATCGTTGCGAGCAAATGCCAGGATCAAAGTGTTAACCAAGGATCCAACCACTCCCCAAAATCCAATGGTGGTGTCGTGAAATCCGCACGTCTCCGATAAAAATGGAACCGCCACGTATTGGGTGAACAGGCCGATGATTCCAAAGAGGGCAATGTATTGACCAAATGTAGCTTCGTCCCATGAGAATTCTTTGCGTAGGTACAAAAACATTGTTGGACCCCGGCCATGCGTCATGAAGATCTCGAGGATAAAAATGCCAACCAACAAGATCAAGTACGGTCTCAACCCATGATCCCGTTTGTGAAATGTGGCCCCAAAAGAGGCTTTCAAGTTCTCCACATCGAAGATTTCAGCACAAATCGATCGCTTGAGCTTAGTGCCGTTATCCTTTTCCTTTGATTTGGGAAGACTTGCAGTCTTTTTAACTTCATCTGGTCTATTGTGTCGGGAATCCTTCAAGAAGAAAATTACGTAGAGCACAGCCAGAATGGCGGCACCCATGCCTAAAGCGAAATTGGGAATGAAGCCCCATTTCTTCTTGATAACTCCACTGACGCTCATCCCGGTAAAAAAACCAATGGGAAAAAGGCCGTCGAGAAAGGCTAATCGCTTGGTTCGATTCTTGTGCGTCGACACATCCGAAATATAGGCATAGCATCCCAAGAAGAAACAAACACTGCCCCCGGTGAAATCTTGCAAGCATTCAAATAGTAGATATTCCGCCCTCCATTCGTAGAACCACGTATTGAGAATAAACACCCCATTGTTGAAGACATAACCAAAACACGCCATTCCTATGAGCAGTTTCCGCCCATTGTGATCTGACCAAGGACCCGCGAAAAGAGCATAGACAATGGAGGGTAAAGCTTGGAGAATCCCGTTGTAGGCTTGCAATTCAGAGACATATTTTTGAACCGCTATTTGTTCAGCTTTGTGAATGTAGATGTTATCACAGATCTCTCTGGTGTAGTTCAAGTTGACGTTGCACACTTTTTCCACATATAAACTTTGAGCCACGATCATGTAAAGACCATGAGATAAGCTGAATAAGAAGAGCACCGGCTCCACTGTTATATTGGACCAGATCTCCCGGAGTCCCATGTTTTATGGCGGACAATTAGCGATTGAATGTGCACATCCCAATCTATTCGATTTGATGGATGTTATGTTAACTATTTTGCGGGGCACGATAAGCGTTTGAGGTGTTTTTTCAATGCGATTTTGCTTTTAAATGTGTCAGAGATACTCAATAAGGTCAAGTTCAAGCAAGATTCTAACGTTCACTAATTGTGTTTTTCAAACGAAAGATATGTGACAAATCCAAATCAAATGAAGAGGCAAACCCTCGTGAATGCAATTAGAGGTAAGATTTATCTAGTGAAAAGACATATATAGTGGACGTTTACAATAACTTTGAATGACATGCCGGTCATGTTTTTGACCACTTAGAGACTCACACAATGGACCCGATTATCTCGGGAGCAAACAATGATTACGCCTTTGCAAGCCAAAGGTGAAGAGAAGAACCCTCCAGATCGATCTTCACCTATCTCCACCTCGTGACACATTCCACCCCTTTGGCTCACGATAAACTGTCCGTCGATCCCTAAACTCAAAATTTGCCCATCTTGAGTCACATACGGAGTGGCAAACACATGATCACGATGCTTCACACACCACAGTTCCTGGCACGAATCGGAATCCAGACATATGACTCCTCGACCATGTGTACCAAAGATCAGATTCCTTTCGTGGAGGATTAGGGACGAGAAAATTGCCACTTTAGCCTCGTAAACGCAAACATGGTGTCCCGATGTCCCGTTTACTTTATAAACTTGGCCCTTTGCGGTAGCAAAAAAGAGTAAACCATTCTTGTGAACAGGACTCGAGAAAATGGGAGCTCCCATGCGAATGGTCCAAATTTCTTTTCCATTCAAAAGATTTCGTCTGGATACGTGTCCATCTAAGGTGGCACAAATAATAGAATCCTCCATTATGAGCGATTGTGCCAAGATACTCGACTCCGAAATGTTCTGCTTCCATTGTTCCACGCCTGTTGTTGAATCTAAGCAGTACAAATGATGGTCATAGGATCCGAAAAAGAGGCTGTTTCCGTAAAGAGACGCCGTGGTTTTGATCATACCGTTGGTTTTGAAGGACCAAGCCAGCTCACCTGTTTGCGAATTGATTGCATACATGCAACCATCATAGCAACCTGCAAAGTGAACGAATAAGTGCTACAATTACAAATCATTGACCTCTTTGAATAGAAAGGTGTTCGCACCATCCAGAAACGAAACAGGCTTAACTTACCAACAAATATTAACTGACCATCTATTGATAGGGCCGCTGAACTCTCAATCCGATCACCAAGATCGCGCATCCATTTGACTTGACCACTGTCAAAGTCAATGGAACTAAACAGTCCTGAATGAGACCCAATGAAGAGCAGGGTTGATTTTGGAAACTCCACGATCAAAGGCGTCGCATCGATGCATTTCTTGAGATCAACGCTCCAGTTGAAACGTTTCAGGCCAATCACTTTAATAAAGTTATTCTTGGAATGATGACAAAATCCACGACCAAATGAAGGAAACGTTTGCTGTGCTGCATTTGCAATATTTTTGCTTGCACTCACGATATCAGTAGAAAGATCTTGGAGATTCTTCTTTGGATGAATGGGATCAGATAGGGTCTCGAGTTTTCTTTGAAATTCTCCAAATGATCCATTCAAAAGTAACTCGAGGCAGGTTTGAACATCAGGATTATCTAGTAATTCCTCAATCTCGCCGAGAAGCTGAACGGCTTGAATTGAATCGCCTCCATTGAGAAGAAAGTTTGAGTCTTTGTCAGGGATTACTCCTGTTTGTCTTTTCCACAGCAACTTGAGATCCATAACGGGCAAATTTCGCCTCTTCCGAACCATATCGAGCAATCCTTTTTTATCCAATTTGCCATGGGGAGTTACGGGAAACTCAGGCACTTGTTGAAACGTATCGGGAACCATAAATGGCGGAAGCTTTTTCAGCAAACTAACATCGAAGGCATCTTTATGAAATCCGACAACTCTTTTTCCATGGTCATCTTGGACACACTTTACAGCAACATCAAGCACTGACAAAAGATTGGATTCTATTTCCAACAAAGCAATTCGCTTCCCTTGAATTTTGATAAAATCCTTGCTTCTTGACACAAAATAGATCGACATGCTATCTTTGCTCCATCGTCCTTGGTCTCCTGTATTCACCACGAACTTGGAATGATTGATTTCTGTTCCATTGTCGGGAAAGACATGACAGATTCTGGAACCACTTGACACTAAAATCTCGTTTTGTTCGTTCAATGTTACACTGGTTTCGGACAAAAGGTTGAGTTTTTCGGACCAAATGGGAGTTGCCTGTTCTTTGTCAATTTCAACCAGCGATTGCCAACAAGACATTTCAGTAACACCAAAGGCGTTGTAGTATTGTATTGAAGATGCTGGAAATTCAGACGGACATTTCTCTCCCCCTAAAATCACAAACTTTAAATCCGATTCACCTCGGAAGCAAGTTCCATTTTTAACCACGTTAAACAAGGAAGGGGTGATTTGAATCCATGATATTTTGTATTCGGTTACGATCTGGGAAAATTGAACTTGGTTCAATTTTAGGGATTGTTTCATGAAATGGATGGGTACTTTCTTTAAGAAAGCCAGGGTTATTTCTAAATAGAATGGGTCGAAAGTCGGAGGAGAGACACTGAGCACGGATGACACTTGAAATAAGCGTAGATAGTCATTCACATTGGACCCGATACTGTTCCACGTTACGAAAACGGATTTTCTTTTCCCCGTTGTTCCAGAGGTCTGAGCCACATAAACTATTTCAGGGAATGTCAAGGCCAAATCAAGGTTTTGCGTGAAGTTGACGTTAATTGTAATCATTGAGACATTCTTATTTAGTTTCACATCAGAGATGATATTGAGAGGGTTCTTTTTTAGAAAATTTTCATCGCAAATTATGATTTTGATTCGCAAGTCAGCCAAAGCCGATTCTATCCAAGCCCAGCTTTGGTTGAAGGGGTCTAAATTGAAATGAATTCGCTTTTGGCGCAATAACGCCAGAATGCAAGGATAAATACTCAAATAATCGGGAGTGTCTAATGAAAATGACACGCCTATCACGGGATGAAGTGGTTCATTAAATTTTGCCAGCTGAAGTTCGATGGTACGAAAAAATTCAGCGAAGCTTTCTCTGGTTAAAGTCACACACTCAGAATCACCATGATAATAGGCTTCCACGGGTGGCCTGTCTTGGGCCTCTAAGGCCAATTGAATGGATCGGTGCAACCCGCTCATTTTATTCGGCCAAAGGGTTGGCGTGGATTGTCACGGACACGATTTTGACATCCTTCAGGGGTCGATTTTTGGGATTGACGGGTACCTTCTCCAATTGATCCAAGGTATCGAAGCCGTCAATGACTTTGCCAAACACGGTGTATTTCAGGTCTAACGAGGGTTGGGCGCCATAAGTGATGAAGAACTGCGAGCCATTGGTATTGGGTCCGGAATTGGCCATTGACACGATGCCTCGCGTTTTATGCTTGAGTGAATCCTTGATCTCATCGTTGAATTTGGCTGCAAAATAACAAAAATATTGGAAAATAACAAAATACAGTTAATCTTTTTTTCAGCAAGTCAGTAAGCTGAAGGGTTAAGTTTAAAGGCACCCATCGAAGGAGTAAGGGTTAAAAGAAAACACCCATGTTGATGAGAAAAAGCATGCTGATGGGACTTGACTAATTTAAAAACATGGCCGTAAATCTAAATGGAAATCAAAAGCGTGAACTTGGGTTTGACCATTTAACCACAACTAATTTGGCCCTTCTATCCACAAGCAAATGCAGAGCGTGGAACAACGAAATATTCCTTTTCTTGGAAAATCATCAATCTCAGTACTGGCATCAGAAAATTTCCAATGTTTTCCTTTTCAAAAGTATTTTTTTCAAAACATACTTTTCTAAAATAGCCGACCAATGAAACAAGAGCGGGTTCAGAATAACCCATTGGGGAAAGTTTTTGACAACCTTCGTGTCCACTGGACCTCCTGCAAACTAGATATTTTGTTCGTCCATACCTCCCCAAATGGACTGTCCGCCTTTCCCCGAGCCCGTAGGATCGCCAGTTTGAACCATGAAGCCCGGGATATTCCGATGAAAGAGACAACCCGCGTAGTAATTGGAAGCGCACAAGGCTAAAAAGTTCTCGCACGTACGCGGACAATCCGCGCAGAACAACTCCAACTTAATGTCGCCAAAATCCGTGTGAAGGGTCACCGACATCTTTTCTCAACCCCGAAACGCGCCTATGTCTTAAACGTAGAATACGCGATATGATTGAATCTAGGTTTACGGGTCCAACGTTAACCGCTTGATCTTCATGGCAAATTGGCAATACCATCAAAATAAGGAGGGTGACCGACAACGGCGTTCTAAATTCAGGTAGAGTTTTCGGTAGAATGGAGATTATTACCCAAACCCGAGGCCTCGAAGGGATTCCTGCTTTGTGATTGATAAAAAAAATTATCAATTTAATATGAAGCCCCAGACTTACCGAATCTTCGCCACTTTGGAGTTATTAAGCGTGTTTTTTGGATATGACAATCAAAAAAGAAACCTATCGCTCAAGTCATTGTTCGCATCTTTTGAAGCGTAGTGTCTAAACTTTAAAATAAAGTCTGCCAGGATGAGCTCTATGCTCAAATAAGGGAAAAATAGCGTCAAACAGTATGATATGTTTAAAAGGGTTATTTTAAAAAAAATTTCATTCGAGGTAGATTTTTTCCATCGGCAGTCACCTTTATTTTCTCATGGCCTCTACATTCTTTCTTTTGCGTCATTTTGATCATAATAAACACTCGTGGACAAGCATGGAATTCGGACTCGAACGGTGAAAAAAGAAATTCATTTTCTCCCCAAATCGATTTGAGCCTTCCAACATGTCGGACACGCCCCCCGTTGTGGCAAAAAAGCCCTTTGATAAAAAGAAATGGCGAGAAAACAAGTATTCCAAGAAAGTCAAAGGTAACTCAACTCAAAGACATCGTTTTCGTTATTTTTATCAATTCTTTCTCCGTTAATGATTCCTCGGAATAGTGGACCAATGGAAAGGTCATCGTGAGAAATCTCTGAAACACCGCTATTTTAAGATGATGCGCAAAAACGACCCTGCCAACCCGAATATGACGCCATTGGGCTCTGAACCCGTTGAATCCAAGGCCAAATCTTCGGATCGTAATTCATCTTCCACCGACAACCCAACCACGTAAGAAGACTCGTGTCAAGGAGGTTAAGCGGTTATGATAAATCAGTCCAAACCTTACCCTGAAAGCATTACTTTTAAAACGTGCGTGTTCGGATTAAGATCCAAGCAACTTAACCGTCACGATACATGCTTGATCCCTTAGGCCCCAACCTGGTAGGGGCCTCCCAGATCTGATGGGCTCCTATTTTGTTATTTCCCGCTCCCGGTGGTTCATAACTGATCTTTGACTGTAATCTTATGAAAAATTGAAGGGTTTTATCTTTATCGTCAACTCAAGGCTTTGATCCAAATCCTCGAGTGAGCCAGGCTGATTTCAATATTGCTTTTGTTTTTTTGCCTTTCATTCCATACTTATTCTCATCCTTTTCTCTCAATTTTTATTTCAGACCTCCTAATAAAAAGTGGCACTCCATCAGACAAGCTAAACAAGAGTTTGAAGCCCGACAACGCCAGGCTGAGAAGCGTCAAAAGGCCGAGGACAAGAAGAAGAAACACATGGAGCGAGTCGAAGCCTTGAAATTGTACCGACAGAAAAAGGCCGAGAAGTTCAAAATTTTGAGTCAGAAAACCCGCAAAGGCCAGCCCGTTATGGCCGGTCGTATGGAATTGCTCTTGGAAAAAATCCAAGCCCAAACGGATGAATAAAGTTATATGTGCCCTGATTTTTTAAAGTTTTTTCGGCGCGATCACCATAAAGGTTGCGTGATTGAATATACATCGTTTTAAGTTTAGATTCATTTGAAGTTAATTGAATTATTAACAATTCAAGATATGGTAGTTGGTTACTAAAAAGACATGAGAGCCAGCAGAAAAAGTGAATTAGTGTTGCCAGGATTTTTGAACCAATGCTGCCAAAAGTTTAAATGGATTAGGCAAACTGAAAATCAGATGTTACTAAACACAAATAAATTCATATCTTCTATTGATCAATAATTTGATGCTGTCAAGCTGAATTTTTACGCTTAAGAACCTTTTCAAAAGCACTTTCCAAAGATTCTTCTGTTATTATTGCTGCATATTAAAACTAAGTTCTTTAAGTAAAAAGAAGCCAAATTTAGTCACATTTTCGGCCACTTTTGACAAATTCTAGGCCAGTTTTCACAAAAAAAGCGTTTAAAAAGCAAAACTTCATCGCTAAAATAATGACAAATATTTAGCAATTTTCGTCACATTGACTGCAACTTTAAGCGAAAGTAATTGCAAATTTTGTAGTAAAAAAACTACAATAATAGCCAAAACAAGTATGAGTGGTTCCTCGTCACCCTGTGTTATTGGCTAAATAAAACGTCACAAATAAAACCAAACACGATGGACTAAAAAGTAAAACGAAAAAAAGAGAAAAGACTTTTCCCAAAGTGACAGATCGGATTTGAGAAGCGCCATTGCCAAACGACAATCAATCATGTGTACAATGCGCCCTCCTCGGAGATCTTCGCCTCATTTCTAAGGTTTCCTCAGCCCTCCTCCCATCAAAACCATCCAGCTCAGGTTAGTGTCTCTCTCAATTTTTCTTTTGACTTCCGAATGGTCTTTATCAATCTCCATTTTGTCCCATTAGTGCTCAAATATCTCGGCCTCAACTTTTCCGAGATTAGTCATGAATTCGGATTCGGATGAAGGCGCGCCTCTGTTATCGCCCTTGGAAGTTCCTTTTTCCGACGAGAGCGTGGCTTATCACGATGGATTCTGGGAGCACGAGGACACGGCCTTGTCCGTGGCTCCACCCAACGTACAGACCGTGGCCTTGGATTCGTCGGAATCCGCGCCCTTCCCCGCCCATGCAGCCCCGCCTCGCGTGCCTTGTTTCGCTTGTCAGCACCGTCGAAACGCCTTTCTTTGCGTGTCATGTCTCAGATACGGACAGTTTGATCACAGTCGACAAAGACATCCGGAAAGTATGGCGGATAAGCGAGCGCGAGATTCGGCTCTAACCCGGGATATCGCGGAAATGCGGACCCGAGTCCTCGAATCCATGAGTATTCGAGTCCGTCGACAACTCATGTTGGAGAAGATCCGATGGCACAAGACCAATATTCGCTCGTTGGAAAAGGCCGTGGCCGAAAAACGGGACAAACGAGATGTGACGGTCAATCTAGCCGAACGCGTAGGTTCGGCGAATCAACGACGAAGGATGCGATTCGAATCGTTCGAGCGCAAAGTCGAACAGATTCAGCGATGTTCCAACGGTTATCGGAAAGAGCTCAAAACTCGAGAGCGACAAGTGACGGATTTGGCCACGACTTTGGCATCGCATCGACGAAAATACGTGCAGGACTTGAGTACCCATATCTTTCCCATCACGGAGATCTATCCGTCCCAAGTGGTGACCCATTGCTATTCCGACGATGAGGATGACAATCAAGAGTGCCTGATCATGGAGTCCCTGAACGAAGCCATGTCGACCTCGTTTATCAATGGACGTTGGGTGGATAACACGCAACAGAGTCATGAGGTCCGCTATCGGATTGTCGAGTCCACGTTGCCCTCATCCGGCGATTACGTGGAGTACTTTGGCTGGAAGGACAAACCCGAATCCGAGATCATGGCCCGGCATGACGAAGGTCAGATGAATCCGACCCTGGTCATTTCCTCGGCTCTCCTGTTGACCACTCAACTGACCCACCTGATCGCTTCCACTTTGGATTTGATCTTGCCCAAACCCATGCGAGCCAGTGATTTTGGTTTGCTCATGAAGAGCGAATATCGCTTCACGAAGCGATTACTGCAACTTAACTTCAATATAGCCCATCTGTGTGTCACACAAGGGATCAATCCCGAGTATCTCAAGCCCAAACAGACGTTGCACAACCTTAAATTGCTGATCGATTCCACCGCCGTGGACGGAACCAAATTTGGACGCCCGGATCAGCGAATCACCAATTTCGAGCCTCTCCTGCGAATGCATGACGAACTCTTGCGGGATTTGGAACGACGCAGATCCGTGGAAGACTTGCCCGAAGATTCGGATGAGGAAGATGGAATTGCCACCAATTTGAACCCGGAAGATGGAGATTGGGAGTCGATTGATCGCCGAGAGACAATCGGAACCGCTGATCACTTAATCTTACGCTCGCCTTCACCCCCTGGATATGTGTTGTCATCGGCCTCGACACTTTTATCCTCGTTGTTTCGAGCTCAACCCACCCATCATCCGACCTCACCCAGGCACAACTAAAAACAATGCAAGACTCGCTTAGAACTCTTTATACACTCGCCATGGTTTTCCTATGAAATATAGATACATATTCTTTATGAATTATCATTATCAAATGATTCATCAGTATTCAATAAAACGTTGATCCTGTGTTCCAGGTAAGTAATTATGGCTCATTTTGACGAGAAATCCGGCATCGTGGTGGCCGCCACTGAATGGGGACAATGGTATCAGACCCAATCGGAAGTGATGATTGAGGTGAATCTTGAGTCGGGCACCAAAGGCAAAGAGGTTCAAGTGGTCTTGAAACCCAAACAATTGAAATGTACCGTTCGGGGAAAGGTCATTTTGGAAGTAAGCGAGCGTCATCGATGGGAGCAAACTATTTGATTTAATCTTAATTCATGAATATCGTGTGCAGGGTGAGCCTTTTGACTTAATATCGGAAGACGACTCTGTATGGACGATAGAGGATCAAAAACTTTTAAGAATCCAACTGATCAAGTGCCAAGTCAAAACGGATCATTGTTGGACGTCGTTGTTGAAAGGTCAATTCCAACCTCGACCTGACATCTTGCACGAGATGAGGAAAAAATTGGATTTGGAGCAATTTCAAATTGAGGTAATTTGAGACTTCAATATTTTCGAAATCTCAAGTTCAAATATAAAAAAAAAAGTTTTATTTCCAGAACCCAGGGATGGATTTTAGTGGAGCCAAACTTTCCAAGAACTATGACAAAAAATACCTCGAAAAAGCGGAAAGAGAATTTGGACCAGTTTCGTCTGACTAGACTGATAAATTTTCACGACTCGTTAGTTTGATCTCACTTTTAAGTTTGTATACAGTTGTTAGATGACAATGTTTCATTGCCGATTAAAAATCAATTTCATAAAGGAACTTTGGTCACCAACAATTTTTGATATTAGAAGAACTCTTGATGAAGGATAACCAAAATTAACTTTTAGTACGTGCATACTGGAGACTGAAATAAAATAGTGCATACGTCCCTAGTAAAAGGAAAAACTCTCGATGGATAAAATTGCATGAAAATTCGATATTGAATCAAATATATAAATTCTACGCTTAAAATAACATTAGATCGAGCTTTGACTGGCATTTGACATTTTACAATGTTGCCCACGAGAGAGCGCTTCTGGCCGAAGTGGTACAAAGAAGAAAACAGTTTGGGCAACACAAGAGTTGTACAAACTGCTTTTCAACCTAAACCATTCAATTACTAATACTACCGCCTTAGCAGTAAAAAAACAACATTTCAATCTTCCCCATAACCTCCTAACTAACTAAAACACAACTAATATTTGTATTCAAATAAAGATCCCTCAGCTAACGTTGACCTCAGAAACGTCTGCCTGTTTTGTTCTGCGGTGTTGTTTCATTGTTGGTTTTGAAAATAAAACTCCTAGTCGTGCTGGCGTGTGTGTGATGTGAAACCGTGCCCATGGGAATCCCGGACCCTCCAACCTCTGATCTGACTTTTGACCCGCCCCTACCATGGAGAATGAACCCGTCCCCAATCAGGAGCCCGAGGAGTCCGCCAGTTTAATCGGAACTCGCGATCATCCCGACGAAGACCGGGAAAACGCTCCCCCATCGGACTTCCATCCCAGTTCGACCTCGGTTTCTTCTTCGCTCTCGTCTCGTTCGGGCGCTCACGGCGCTCATTTGGGTCTCTACGTTTCGGCCAGTGGTTCGCCAGCCGGTGGAGGCCACTCATCGGCCTTGGGCCCGCCCGCTTTTCAATCGAATACCAAGTTGAAAGTCCGAATTCGCGGGTGGAACGGCGTTTGTACTTGGAAGTGGGTGGCCAACGACGACACTTGCGGCATTTGTCGCGTGGCCTTTGAAGGCTGTTGTCCGGATTGCAAGATTCCCGGCGATGATTGCCCGTTGGTGTGGGGTCAATGCACGCATTGCTTTCATATCCATTGTATCATGAAATGGTTGCATAGTCAGCAAGCCCAACAGCTCTGTCCCATGTGTCGTCAAGAGTGGAAGTTTAAGGAATAGGAATCTTCTGTTTCAATTTTGAAAAATGGTGAGATGGAAGGCGATGATCTGGCTGCTGGCGGGATGGATGGTAGGGGTGGGGAATTTTTCACCTCCGGGAACGAACATCCGCTCGGTTTGCCCTCAGGTCAATGATACCGTAACGGAACGAATCGTGCCCGAGTTTCGTACGGATATTGTGCATAATGAATTGATTGTCAAGTTTTCCGGTTTCTATGAAGAGAACGCGCGAAAGAACTATATTGCCGCGGCTTTGGCCTCGTTCGAAGGTCATGGCTATGAGGTACTGGAACGGACTAATCCCATGGCCCGATATCCCAGTGATTTTGATGTGTTATCCGTAGCGGATCATCGCGTGTCTGAAGCGATCGAATCTTTGAAGCTACATCCTCTGATTAAGAGCATCACGCCTCAACGAAGGGTCACGCGAACCTTGAAAGTGACGAGTGTGCCCCCTGAGTCCAGTGAGTCGTCGTCTCATCCCTGTGATAATCCTCAAGATCCGTTTTGTACCAAGCAGACACCATGGACCAAAGGTCGGCGAAGTCTCAATTTTGGGTCCTCGTTTTGGAATTCCGTGGGTCGACACTCGAGTCGGCGACTTCTGAGGGCCGTACCCCGTCAAATTACGGCTGTGCTTCAAGCTGACATGTTGTGGGAGATGGGCATCACGGGTGCCGGCGTTAAAGTGGCCATATTTGACACGGGCTTGTCCAAGACTCATCCGCATTTCCGCAAAATCCGTGAGCGTACCAATTGGACCAATGAAAAGACGCTGGACGATGGTTTGGGTCACGGAACATTCGTGGCCGGTGTGATTGCTTCTAGCTCAGAGTGCTTGGGATTCGCCCCGGATGCTGAAATCCATGTTTTTAGAGTATTCACCAACAACCAAGTGTCTTACACATCTTGGTTTCTCGATGCATTTAACTATGCCATTATGAAGAAAATCCATGTTCTGAATTTGAGTATCGGTGGACCGGATTTTAATGACCTGCCATTCGTCGACAAAGTGTGGGAACTGACCGCCAATCGTGTGATTATGGTTTCGGCCATTGGCAACGATGGACCCCTTTACGGCACCTTGAACAACCCCGCCGATCAAATGGATGTCATCGGAGTGGGTGGAATCAACTTTGACGACCAAATCGCCCGATTTTCATCCAGAGGCATGACCACATGGGAATTGCCCACAGGCTATGGTCGAGTCAAGCCGGATGTGGTCACTTATGGCAGTGCTGTCAGAGGGTCCAACAAAGACGGTGGATGTCGTTCCCTTAGTGGAACGAGTGTGGCCAGTCCCGTTGTGGCCGGAGCCGTTTCCTTGCTTTATTCGGGGGTGCTTCATCGGGGTTCCGTGATCAATCCCGCGTCCATGAAGCAATGCCTTATGAGCACCGCTCGAAGACTCCCTGGGGTTGGGATTTTCGAGCAAGGAGCAGGCAAATTAGATCTGATCAAGGCTTACCAGTGCTTGAACTCTTACACACCGCAAGCCTCGCTCAGCCCCAACTATATCGATATGACCGAATGTCAGTACTTTTGGCCCTACTGTACTCAACCCTTATATTACGGAGCCATGCCTGTCATTGTCAACACCACGATATTCAATGGTACTTATTTTGTCACTGTTTTGTTACAAGTCACTGTTTTGGGCTAACGTTCAGCTTTTTTTCATACAAATGCCTTTTTCGATTAGGAATGTCCGTGAGTGGGAAAATCGTTGAACAGCCTGTTTGGCATCCGTATCAACCCCAAAATGGAGAGCTCTTGGAAGTTGCCTTTACGTACTCGGATGTGATTTGGCCGTGGAGCGGATATTTAGCCGTTCACATCACCGTCAAAAAAGATGGGGCCAATTTTGATGGTCTTGCTCAAGGTCACGTGTCTCTCACCGTTGAATCACCCATGGAAGAAGGTAAAGAAAGGATATGTTAAAATTTGAACCCATCAACATCTTTTCCTCATTTTTTATCGCAGGTGACCTGACCCCGAGAATATCCAATATCCGATTACCAATTCGAGTCAAAGTGATCCCGACTCCTCCCAGAGCCAAACGGATCCTCTGGGACCAATATCACAACCTCCGATACCCCTCAGGTTACTTTCCCAGAGACAATCTCCGTATGAAGAACGACCCCTTGGATTGGAATGCCGATCACATTCACACCAACTTCAAGGATATGTACATGCAGTTGAGATCTTCGGGCTTCTTTGTCGAAGTTCTGGGGGTGCCCTTTACTTGCTTTGATGCCTCCAAATACGGAACATTGATGATTGTGGACGCTGAAGAAGAATATTTTCCGGAGGAAATAAGTAAACTCAAACGTGACGTGGACAATGGTTTGTCGGTGGTTGTATTTGCGGATTGGTACAACGTCAGTGTGATGAAGAAGGTTAAATTCTACGACGAGAACACCCGGCAATGGTGGATCCCTGAGACAGGGGGTGCCAATGTTCCCGCTTTGAATGAACTTCTGTCCAGTTGGGGGATTGCATTTGGGGATACGGTGTTGGAAGGCGATTTCAGTATTGGTGATCACGATATGTTTTACGCCAGTGGCACTGGTTTGGTCAGATTTCCCATGGATGGTGTTGTCATTACCCCCACCACTCTAAAGGTATACAAACGTAGTTTTCAGTCAATTTAGAAGTAAGAAACTAAAGCAGAGCGAATTGTTCTAATTAGGACCAAGGTCAAGAAGTCTTGGGGATGTCGACGTCAGTTGAAGAGCACCCAAAAATGCCCATTCTCGGGTTATACCAAAGTCAGGGCACCGAAAACGGAGGTCGAATTGCAGTCTACGGTGATAGCAATTGCATCGATAACGCCCATTTGTCAAAGGATTGTTGGTAAGAGTGGGGTGAAAACAGATTTAAGTAAACCATTGCAATTTTGGAATTTCTTACTTTTTGAGGTGGTTACTAGACGCAATTCTGGAGTACACGAGCGCAGCCCATATGCCCTCGGTATTCTTAGACAATGCAGGTGTTCCCCTCAAACCAGCCGATGCCTTGCCTCAACGCATGGACGGAAATCTCCTCCATCGATACTCAAAAGTGCTCCAGAGCAATATTGGCGATAATCAGCACTCTGCCAGGATTCTACCCACGTGCCCGCACCTGAAATGGGTGGCGGCTCACCCGCTCAATCGCACGGCACCTTCTAACTTATATAAAGCTCAACGGTTGCTTTCACTTAATATCGAGGCACCACTTCCTCCCTATCATCGTCAAGTAAGCTCCCATAATCATGTTTATTTTTAGATTTCTGTTTCCTAAACTCTTGCTTTGTTTTAGGACCCGCTAAAGAAATCGGATGTCAATGGTTTTGAAGTTGACGATTGGATTGGAGCCCAAGACTCACGAGTGTTCGGCTTCGAAGACCATTTGAGTTGGACGGTGTTTTGGATATTCTGTTTGCTCTGTGGTGTATGCTACGTGTCATACAAGTATTGTCGAACCCGATTCAGATTACGCCGGAGAAAACCTCGTTTACCCAAGCTGATGCCGGCTTTCCCCGGTCCACGAAATATTTAATCGCACAAGTCAATAATAAATAAAAAAGCACCCATTGCAAAATCAGTATGTATTTCAAGCTATAAATTTCAAGATATAAATAATATTGAAAACACTCTTCAGGTCTAGTAAGGATCCCAATGGTGCGTGTTTTGACTTGTGCATTGCTCGTGTTTTCAAAAGAATCATGCAATCAAATGAGCTCGGCGGCCTCGGAATGCAACTCCACTTTGTGCAGGCCATGCGATAATGTCACTCTATACATACTCAAAGTCATATGACTCAATGTGGAGATCAGCTCACTGCCAATTTCCATGGGTCCAGCTCTTAAATCGGAGAGTTTGTTGAAGAATCCATCCAAGCTGGGCGGACTCTCCATCGACAAATGAGGACTCACTTTAAAGATGGGATCGAATTTCAATCGATCTTGGCTTTCCACCATAAGTTGGCGAATCAAATGCGAGGGCAAAACCACGAAATTTTCAATGGCCTTTTGCTTGCTCAGAAAATCTGATCTCGAGCCCAAAGTGACGAGCTTCTCACTGAGACTTTCCATGGAGGCTCCAGCCAAATCGTGGAAGCGAATCCTCACATCATCATCCCGAATGATTCGGGAATTCGGGGAGTAACTTTTAGGTTGAAGCAACAAAAATTGAGGAGGCATATAAGTATGCGAGAACACAAAATTGGCCTCTTGGGTACCAGGTTGGAATTTCTGGTTGGCGATGAACGAGATCGTGGGCAAAACACCTCCTTGATGGATGAAACCATAGAAGATCACCATGAGCACATTGAACAAATACCAAAGCCCCAACAGAGGTCGCCAACTACCCAATCGCCATCGAAGCTTGTGAGCGTTCATAATCACCAAAGGCACTATTAAAGGTATCAGGAATCGCGGCTCTTGGTGGGGAATCACGGAGAGGCTCCCAAGAGACACCACGAAGGTAAAGGTGGTGAGTGCATATGCCGTTCGCACTCCAGGTTTTTTTCGCCATTCATTACCAATCATCTCACAAAAGAAGTAAGCTGCCGAGATCAGAGAGATAATACCCAAGGGACCAAATAAAAGCGGAATGTTGATGAGAGTATGGAGGTAGCGAGGATGAGTTCCATGCTGGTCTAGATTACCCGGAACTACGTTGTAAAGGATAAATTGTAGAGGGGTGCACTTCCAATCCGACCAACTCATGGTCAACCACCACAGTTTGTGCCAAGTTATTTCTCCATAATATAACGAGTCAAAAAGCACAAAGAGACTTCCAGTAAGGACAGCACCTGTAAAGTCATTGTTCTAGTGTAAAGAAACGCCAATGATGAATAATAAGAAAATGATTGTTACCCGGAATCAATGAGGCCATCCGAAAATTGAAAATTTGGAAAGGTGTAAAGTAGGAATCGGTGGCCACGCCCCGTTGAAACCAATAAAAAAGCGGGACCACGGCAAAACACACAAACGTGGGTCTGTTGAAAAAGCCGACGATGCAGAGCACAGAGATGGGCAAAAAGAACTTGAAATCGTGCTCGGGAATGATCTTCCTCTTCCGATTGAGTTTGACTTTCTCGGTTACGGAATCCGCCTTATCATAGGCTTCTTGAACGAGCGACTGAAGGTAGACCGTTTCTGCCGTGCGCTTCATACAATGCACAACCATGTATAACAACATCGACACGAATATCTATGATGATAAGAAAAGAAACATAACATTTGGCCGAACAGGTCTGCTAATATTTTCATTATTACCATCTCGAGCGTGTTGGAAAAAGTCCGGGAACCGAAAATGAGCATCACGTAAGAACTGGCCAACGTGGTCAGGCATTTGTTATAGCTATGTTTGTGGAGCAAACAGATTTGATAGACGGTGTAGTCCACCACAAAGGACAAGACTACCATGACCAAACGGGGCAAAACCAAGGTCCAATAAGAGGAGATGACTCGCCAACCCGTGTAGTAGTGAACCAAGGCATTGAATCCCTTGAGAATTTGCAAAGGGCTACCGTACAATAAAGTAGGAACGACCATGCTACGTATGGGATTGGTCACGTTGAACTCCCACGAGCGTTCCACGTGCGTGTGGAACACATCACCCGTGACCACTTCCACCGTCTGGAAAAACTCGTCCGGGTGAATGTAGCCGATTTGCGGACACATCGCCAGAAGGATACTAAAAGCAGAAAGTCCCATTTCCTGTTCAGATATTTGCAAAAAAAAACAGTTCTCGACGCCTTTTTGTGCGGTGTTTTATAAGCTAGGAAAGATATTTTCAAATTTCTTGTCTTGTACGACTTTTGAGATCATGTTTGAAGTTGATTAGGATTGCGGCAGTTTTATCCCGAACAAAACAGCAATGTAATCTCACTTAAAACAAACTTTTAAAAAAATCTTTGCACATTTTCTTTTAACGTATTATCAGGTGCACTTAGAGGGGGGCTGTTCTAAAATATGGGTAAAATCTAAACTGCCGATAAATTTCCAGTGTTCTTTTTTATCTCAAAATTCTCGAAGGACACGGTTGAATTTTTGTTGCATAGGATTAGATCAGAAGCAGAACGGATTTCGACAATACATTAGGTACAACGAAGTTAAAGTTTTGCGAACATTTCTAATATCCGTTGCTTAACAATGACCATCTGATGCCCAAACTAACTGGTTTGAGGGCACTTTCACACCTACGTTTTGACTCGTTTCCCTTAGAATCTTAATTTTTTCTCGTCTTGTACGTCAAGACGAGTGCTTTCAACTTTCTTGTCCAATACAAAAAAGGTTCTTACCGAAGTGCGGCGAAGATCCAATAGAGATCCCAGATTTTGAAATACAGGTCCTTGGCGGTGATGGCCGTGTTGACCAGGCTGTGAGGCGCAAACAGACGGGCTACCGCCTCATATTGGCCTTCATAGAAGAGCTCCTTGACCCGTTGCGTGGCCTTGGCCCCTTTGTAAGTCTGAACTTGCTGAGCTTGTTGGGCCAAAACCACGGCTTGCTCGCGACGCTTCTGAATGATAGCCCCGGCCAAACGGGTAGCATCCCAAGCTTGCCGCAACAAACCCGTGCCCGGAATCCAACCTAGATTCACCATCGTTTCTCTATTTATGTACGTATGTATGAGTGGGATGGGGTGTGGTGGGGTGGGATGGGTCACGACGCGTTTGAACGAAAAAGGATCGATTGATTGAAGGTTTGCCAAGAAACTCGAGCTCACATCACATCACAGGGCGTGCCTGGATTCTGGATATCTTTTACGTGAAGTCCCATGATCAACGACGAGTGACTGGGTGGGTGGGTGGATGGTTTGGGTGGATGAATGAATGTTGATTTTCGAAAGCGCGAAGCCAGCCAGATGCAGAAAGACAGACAGCCACGGGCTCGAGAAAGGACAAACGTCACTTCTCGCTCGCGCAACCTTGAAATGGGGGATTTGGAATTTTTTTTTTGTACATCCACCGAGGATCCGGGTAAACGCGGAAGACACGTGGATAATAAAAATCAACACATTTATATTTTTAAGGTCTTAGACCTTTCTAACGGAATGGCTTCAAATTTTATTTCGCGTAAGGTAAGGCGAGGATCACTAGATACCTGGATGCCTCGGCAAAAGTCGTTTTTCGAATTTTGGGCTAGCCAGAGAAAAATCTAATCAAACCAATTGTCTGACTGGCAATTCAAAGTTTACATGCCTAATTTCAACTTGATCGACTTAAATTTGTGTCAGTTTTTTGAGTAATTTGAAGCATTAAGCGTAGCGCGATTTTCCGACCGAACATTTCAGCTACAATCTCAGGGTCAATTTTTCTTTCGTTTCCGCGCGTATGTATTTCGACTGTAGCAAATTTCGAAATGTCATTATCAGGGCCACCAAATTTTGGTAAAAAAATTGCCAAAAAATGTATTTTTTGGTAGTGTTTCTTGGAAACAATGTAATGTAATCGGATTTTTTTGGTAGTTTTTTGGTTGTTTGGTAAGTTTGTTTTTAAAGCCTTTTCTCATTGTCTGCATAAAAACTGTGTTGTACAATCAGGGCCACCAAATTTATGCAAAATATTTTGCCGAAACCTATTATTTTTGGTGTTTTTTTGAGAAATAGTGTAACAAAATTGGATTTTTTGGTATTATTAATAATAATTATCTCACTATATCGCCTAAAAACTGCCCATTTATGTAGTTGCATCATCTAAATTTTATTTCATAGGTAGGAAAAGATGCTAAAATGACCATATTTTGTCACAATTGTTGCAAATATAACAGCTTCTATTCTTATTTTGATTTTGACATCCTTTTTGTTAATCACTCTCAATGGAAGAGGCATTTTTTCTACATTCTTTCGAAATTTTCCCAGTTTTTGTATTTTTCGACAAAAATTGCACATTGTTTGTGACTACAATGTAAAATACCATTTATAACAACCCAGCAGGCCTGAGGACTAACTAAATATACATGTTAAAAAATTAAAACACTTTCTTTTTGCTTCTTTATCTTGACTTTGACGTGAAATCAAACAATTTTCCATATTTTATTCATCAAAACAAGCAATTTTTGCACATTTATTTATTTTTTTCCTCATTTATGTAATTTTGGACAAAAATCGCAGATTTTGGTAATTACATTGTAAAATGTAATTAACATCTATCTGGTGGCCCTGGTTATTATCCGTAAAAGGGGGAACGTATCATGCTGAAATTCAGCAACCGACATCCTCAAATGCCTGCCTTATCAATCTTATCCAAACCAAATCATTTACTTGAATGGAATTCGATTTATAAATAATCCACCGCTGAACGCCTGAGCGGAGGCTTCCATGTCTTGCTATATCCTTGGGTAAGGTGACATTATAATGGGAAGTGTAATTTTGACCTTGTAATTTGCAATTTTTACGGTCTATATCTTACCAGAACTTGTTTAAACACAGAACCTTCTCCTTGCTTGCTATTCTACTGCAAAAACCTATTTACCGTGCGACCTTTTTAATGTGACCTATTTACCGTGTGACCAATTTACCGTGACCTTTTTTACTGTGACCTATTTACCGTGACCTTTTTTACCGTGACCTATTTACTCCGTGACCTATTTACCTGTGACCGTTTTTCTTGTGACCTTTTTACCTACAATCATCAGATTCACCTAACTTCACTCGAAACTCAAAGGAAACACTTACATAAGGCATAAGGAACGTATATTACTGATACGGGTTTTAATAGTTGCAATAAATGTGGAAACGGAAGATTCTAAAGCAAATGTGTTCAAAATTCTTTCTTCTTTTTGTTCTTCTTCTTCTCTTTCTTCTTAAACTTGCCCACCGCTCCACCACTCACGGATGGCGGTTGGATCACGGTTATGCTCTCTGTAGTTTCTAAGGCCATGGCCTCCAAAGCGTCACTGGCCATCTCCGTATCGACCACCGCAGCTTCTTCGCTTTGATCGGGCTCGGCTTCGTTCAGGGTACTGTAGCCAAAATCTGAGGCTTTTAAGGGATTCATCAGTTTGCGATCTCCGAATCGATGACGGACTAGAATTGAATTCATTTCCATTCATTATTTATCACATGGTCAAACAAGTCAATTTTGAGTCCTTACCCGCTGCCGATTCTCGAATATCCAGGACTTTGAGATTGTTGGAAGGCTCGTCTCCGCCCATACACATGACAAACGGAGCATCTGGACAATTTTCTAAGCAATGGATCTGTCCCAAAGCCATGGATCGCTCTTGGACACACGCGGGTTTGTTATTGGCAATATCCCAGACCTTCATAGTCCGATCACCGGATACGGTCACCATCATGTCCGGACATTGCGTGGAGAGACTCAAACCATTGACACCTTCTGAATGGGCTTGTAACGTCCAAACAGGGGATTGTTCTTGGCGCACATCGATCATTTGCACGTAACCCGTGTCCGTGGCCACCTAAATCAGAAAATATTCTGGAAACCCGGAAATCCAGTGATTAGCTTGAAGTCTTACCAAGAATGTGAATGGGTTGAAATGGTTCCAGACGACTTTTTCAACTTCACCTTCGACCTTCCAAGCTTTGAACTCGGATCCTCGACAATCAAAAACACGGGCTTTTCTGAAAAATTGATCGACCCAATGATAAAGCAAGGTAGTATGTATTGGTGATCAAATAGAACTCACTTGTCACAACAACCCGTGAGTAAGTTATTAGACTCAAACGGATGCCATTGCAAGGCTTGAACCTTCTCCTTATGGGCTTTAAGTTGGTGCTTGACCTGACCACCGCTCAAATCCCAAAGCAAGACACTCTGATCGACACTGCCACTAGCCAAAATATATCTGAAACATAACCAACGAGTTAAGATCGCGTTTCCGAACAAAATCCATCCCTCAAATACGTACTCGACGTGATGATTCCAAGCTAGAGCCAAAACCGCATCTTTGTGTCCAACAGCCTTGATATTTTTCTTCTTCTTGCCCTTCTGACCCAAACGATAAGCGGGTTCGAGTCCATCGACCACGTCCAAATCCCACACATCAATCACGGGCTCCATGGTGCCCACGGCCATAAAGTTCCCGCGGGTTTCTTCGCCCGGATCATAGCTCAGCCATTCCAAAGCCAAGGGAAACGAGGGCAAAAGTACATCGTGATGCACGTAAAAGGCGTCTTCCACATCGTTATACACTGATTCAAAAGGAGACGATATTGGGCTAAGGGCCTTCAATTCTCAAGACAAGAACAATGGGGACTCACCGTAGATTTCTAAGGTGGGTGCGTCCCCCTCGATATGACCTACGGCCACGAGATTGTCGGTGGGTTTGATGATCATGTCCTCCACGTCACTGTCATCGTCATCTAAATTAGGATCTTGGAGATAAGGATCTTGACGGGGGTCGGCAAAAGTCACCAGACGTCCCAAACCCAGACTACCATCATTTTCTTCCGGCTCCTCTGAAAATTGATTCCGTTCTTTAATGATTGATAAAGCAAAGATAATTGCTGGATTGGTTTTACCTTGATCGTAGTCATCCATGGCATATTCTTGGGCGATGCGTTCGTCTTCGTTAAGCGAAGGATTGAGAGGGGTCTCGTCGTTTTGGGGGGCTTCATCGGTCTCATTCTCGTCATCGACATTTTCATCATCTTCTTCTTCGTCTTCATCGTCATCCGGAGTGGCATTTTCCATGCCGTTGATTTGAGCTTGCGTTTGCGCGATCACTTCGGCCAATTCTTCGGGCGATAATTTCAACTGAGCGAGACAAGTTCCAATTGGAACGGATTAACGGGGGGAATGAATGGCGGTAGAGATATCGTAATTTACCTTTTCGGGTTGGGCCTGGGCCATGCCTCGACGAATCCATTTCAGACAGGGCACGAAGTTGATGTTGGGATCGCCTTTCTCGAGCTCGTCCACGCCGTCCATGATGTTGGTTCTTGTTTTGTCTTTTACCCACGTGTCTTTCGTTCACTCACTTACACTGCGCTGAACAGTCCCCACGCAAGCGCACCGAGGACTTCAGAGCTTGTTTGTTTTGATTACACCCTGATTGAGATTCACCCAACCTCTTCCATCTCGCTTCTCTTGTGTTAGAACGGTGTTGCCAGAAAGTATATTTATATGCTGTTGGGCAAATTTGAGACCTCGTGGCACGATCTTTTTCGCCGTGACATATTTTGGCTCCTTAGCCGATAGCTCTTTATTCATCTCTCACCGGCTGATTTATTCTTCAAAATACACTTTTCTAATGATGGAAATAGATAATTCATTAACTTTCATTCAACTATCTTTTTCTATTTCATTTCTTTTTTCTCAGAACGTCACAATCGTTCCTTTTTTTCATGAGTCCTTTTTCATCAGTGACCATTAGCACTGAATCTTGTAACGTTTTTGAGGGCAACTGGAGGACTCAAATCAAGCTAGGAACCAAAGCTCCCCGAGGAAAGTGATTTAGGGGAAAGACGTTTTCTGAACTGTATGTCTAAAAATTTAGAATTTTTGTTTCATTTAAGCCATGCTTTGCCTGAAATTTTTGTTATTAGTCGCGGGCTCTTTTGAACCAACGCCAAAGAATTCCAGTTTCAATGGATGAGCGCAATTGGTTTTTGAGGTTTATGAATAAGTAAGCACTTTTTGTTATTTTTGCGTAATAAGACGATGTTCAGCTGGGGATTCTGGGGCAAAACTGGCTAGGGATGTGTCAGAGTCGAGACAAACCCTCTAAAAACTTTATTTAAATTCTTGAGCCAAATTCACATTCTACGATTTTGACATTCAATCGAAAGGAATTATTAACTCATGGAGCAAACGTAAACATAGAAAGGCCCACGCCTGCTTCTGATACATCCCTAGCCAGTTTGGCCCCACAATCCCCAGCTGAATTCGTCCCACTACGCTCATCCACTTACAGCTAACGTCAAACCTAAATTTTTAGGCAACATGCAAAAGCAATGCAAGTTTTTGAAATTTTCATCGTAAGGTTGCAAAAGAATCCAATTGGGTTGTCGTTTGTTCACTTTTCTCCCAATTTTATACGACAAAATGGCTAAAATATACCAATATCGTTTACTTTCTGACATTGACTTTTATTCTTCTGGTCTGACTTCGTTCAGGCATATTTCGCCTCAGAATTCTGGCATATTTTCAGCGCGTTTCTGGATACTTTTTTGCCCTAGAGTCTCGGCAGCACTATCTATGACTGTTTTCTTGGCCCGGCGTGTCATTTTGTTTCAAGACTCGAAGAGATCCATTCTCAAACTTGACAACCTTTATCATCTTGAATCCAAAAGCCAGACCATGTCTTTGGTGGAACTCATGCCGTCGTTATCGAGTGACGAAGCGGCCCTCAAGTTTCTCCGGGATCGAGGATGCATTCGTCGGAAAGCGCCCGCTTGCCCCATCTGTCACAATGTCATGACCGTGGTCAGAACCGGTCGGAATCGCTCGCCCATTTTCCGATGTCCCCACCACCACGGCCAGAAAATGTCCCAATTGTTCGGCTCGTTTTGGGAGCACACTCGATTAAGTCTACCTCGTTGCATCATGTTGGCTTGGTTGTGGGCCTTCAAGATCCCTCACGCCGATGCCGTCGATGCCACGGGTCTCAGTCAAAAATGCATTTCCACCTGGTACGGTTACTTTCAGGAGCTGTGCTCTCGATGGCTTCAACGCCATCATTATAAGGCTAATCCGCCGGAAGTCAAGGTTGAATTAGAAGCGTCGGTCATTGAGGCGCGAAGGGCTCGTCGAGATCGATTGGAACGCGAGTTCAAGGCCAAGAATAGAAACTCGAGTGAGATTCCGGAGGGTCGTGTGGACGAGATGTTGTG
>CM021316.1:11515820-11574729 GCA_010645155.1 Tigriopus japonicus | reverse complement strand
AACTTTGAGTGGTACAGGAATTTGAAAAAATTCCTCCGAACTCTCTGTGATCCAGGTGAATGATTTATCATAATGGCAGTCATTGCTAACAACCTTCCGCTTCAAATCTTTGCAATGCTGACGTGATTATGATGCATCGAAAACATATTTTTGGAAATAAAGAGATGCCGTTTGTCCTGGCCCCAAGTATCAAAGGTGCTTAAAAGGACCGAAACTCGCTTGACAGTTTCATTAATTAGTTAATCTTACCAAGTATCAGTAACGCAACCTCTCATCACAAGACTCCAGCTAATGTACGTATGTACTCATTGTACTGTCCTCTGGCCTCAACACGTTCAGGGACACCGTTATGGAACCCTGATGGACCATTAATTCAAAGCAACTGCCAGAAAATCCCGTCTAAATTAAACGCTACACTCGCATCCTTCGGACTTCCTAATTGTTCAGCGGTTCAATTCTTTAAAAAAACTTTTACTTCGAGATCTTTTCATCGTTTTAGTGACTGTTTTTCCCATTTTGACGCTATCGTTGCTCCGAGTGTCGTCCATTTTGGCAACACTCGTTGACCTAGGCCCATCGTCTGTGAGGTCGTCGCCTTCGTCGTCATCCTGTGGTCCAGCCTCGAGAATTTCACCCGTCCGAGGTCGTGCATTTCACAAGTCCATCGCATCTCCGCGTTTTCACTAAGAATCGCCAAAAACGCCTCAAAAATCTCCCTATTCATCGTAAGGCCCCGTCTTAGGCCTATTCAGGCCTATCTCGGCCCTCCGTTCTTCCCTCCATCCGAGCTTTGTCATGCCGGGCAAAGTCAAGGTCCGGATTTTGGCGGCCCGCCATCTGCCGGTCATGGATCGGTCCTCGGAGAACACGGACGCCTTTGCCGAGGTCAAATTCGGCGAGGTCACGCACAAAACCGAGGTGGTACGCAAGAGCTTGAATCCGCAATGGAACAGCGAGTGGTTCCACTTTGAGGCCGCCGATGATATGAAGCTCCAGGATGAACCGCTTCAGATTCGAGTCATGGACTACGACACGTATTCGGCCAATGATGCCATTGGCAAGGTCTATATCGATCTCAACCCTTTACTTTGGCCTTCGGTGGTGGTCAAACACGCCGGACGATCATCCCAAAAGGCCTGGTCGGAGTCCACGTCCTCGGGGATTGAACATACACCGGGTGAGATCGAAGACTCGAGTCAGTTTGAGAGGCGAAGTTCGAAAGTATTAGGGATGTATTTCAGGAGGTTCGCTGATGTCCGGATGGTTGCCCATCTATGATACCATGCACGGTATTCGCGGGGAGGTCAATGTGATTGTCAAGATCGAGTTCTTTTCCGATTTCAACCAATTTCGCCAGTCCTCTTGCGGCGTTCAATTCTTTTACAGTAAGTTTTACCATAGCAAATTCAACATAGACTGTACTTACATCACTCGGGTAACACTGCTGGACCTATTTAATTGGACATTGCGTTATCAGGTCCATGTGTACCCGAAGGTTATCGAGTTCAAGCCATAAACGGATTTGTAGAAGAATTGGTGGTCAATGATGATCCGGAATATCAATGGATCGACAAGATCCGTACTCCCCGTGCCTCAAATGAAGCGCGTCAAACGCTCTTCATGAAACTTTCGGGGACCATCCAGCGAAAAATTGGACTCAAAGCCCTAGAATTGGGAGGCAACGTCGTTGTTGGGTAAGGATAAACCCTTGGGTAACGTGAACCTTACTTCCGAAAGATATCTGAATTATCGTTTCTTGTCCCAGCTATCAACAAAAGTTCGATATCGAAGGCGACACGGGAATAGCCGTTCGTGGAATTGGAACCGCCATGAGCTTAGTTCGAGATGATCCCATCCCCGCTTTACCCGTTATGAATGGATCGGGATCAAATAAGGGCCTGTCGGAGAATCGAGAGTGAGTGTCTCTGCGAATAACTAGTGCACATATCCCAAAGACTTCACATCTCTGTGTTTTTGATCCCGAATCTGGCTATTAACTTGAGTATTGGTCACATAACCAACCCATCAATGGCAAGAGCATGGCATTGAAAAGCTGAAACCAAAAGCAAATGGCAAGAATAGTATCCTTGTTTACACTTGACCGGATCTGTACTCAACCTCAATGGAAATGCTGATGTTGCTAGATCTTAACTCGTAATTAATTGAACCTATCGATGTGATATTTCTTCATATTGCCTCCATATTTCTGCTTCTCTTTCTTTCTTTATCTATCGCCCTCTCTCTCTCTGTCTGATTCATCTGCCATCGTGGGGTCAATCAGGTCTGTAGAGCCTCCTTCTTGCCACTATTACCATTCTAACGATAATCTCAACTTTCCACCCCCGATCATGGGCTTGGATCCGGATTCCAAACCCATCGGTCGATCTGGCATTGACGCGACCATGTCCGAGTTTTGTTTCCTCTCTGCCTCGCCTCCAAAATATGAGCCATTTCATCACGTGAAATCCTCCAAACCTTTTGGAATTGGGGCTTTTGTGACGGAAGTGGCTACCAAATTCGACAACTCCCAACAAAGAATCGTTCACCTGAGATCCGTATCCTCAACCGGAATGATTTCGCCCGTTTGGTCGTCGTCCCCAACTCATCTTCATAGGAGTTCACTCAGGCAAGGATACCAGCAGAGAAAAGTCTCAAGCATGAAAGCACGCTTTAGCAGCACAGCGGAATTGATCTCCCCAAATAGACACACCAAAACGACCACCCCAAGTTCGTTTCAAGGTTCCTCGGCCTCCTTGAACTCGCTACATTTTCGGGATCGAAGTCTGAGCCGAATTTTCAAAGCTTTCAAAGGATTTGCCCGAGGACCAAAATACTCCAGCTCAAGCTCTTTGAACCCAACGAGTGTTGTGAGTCTCGAAGAAACTGTTCTCGAAGAGCCTGAGAATCTGTGGTGCGTGCAGGATTTGGTTGATGAGAAGCCCAAATCAAAGCAAGAAGACCCACTTGACCATGAAGTAGACGACAATGGCTCGGAGAGAACCTTGAGAAAGAACTTCGCCTCCAATCGACAAGATTCCACCATTTCTAGCAACACCTCCGAGGTGACCCTTATCAACACGATTGTGAACAAAGGCTTGACTTCTGAAGGAGATCTCGTTCGAATGCAGTTGTCCCAATGTCACACAGTTCAATGGTCGCCAGTTGCTCCAGTTGTTGGTGTTCCCGTGGCCCAAGCCCATCCTCTTCCTCCATTTAACGTTGATCCTGCCACACCCACACCCGTAGAGTATATAGATTCTCCGCTAACTAAGACTTGTTGGGGAGTCCCCGATTCTATCTCTAATTCTTCTTCATCCTCCGTTGATTCTTCTTCGTCTTGCTCGTTTTCCAAGTTAGATCCCAATTCTAATTCGATTTGCTTCTTTGAACCGGCTTCTAAAAAAGCTCTGCTACCCATTTATGCTCTGCCAAAGCCCTCTAATATGAATGTAGACAGCTTCCATGCATGCGCCCCTGCATCTCCTTTCGCTCCCGCTGTTAGAAAACCGATGCATCGATCGCTGTTGTCCATCCTGTCATCCTCACCCAAATCCCATCGCAAATCAATCGCTAATAATCAAAATAATATGACTAGCTCCCGACCAAGGTTCGGAAGTGACCCGAATATGCGGGTTCAGACCCGTTCAGCTCACTCCAGTCCCCAAACTAAATCCCTCTTTCTTAACCCCATTCCCTCCAGGGCGCAAATGGAAAGACAGGTTTCTCCGAAATTCGGCAATTCATCCTCGGGAAACTTCGACACCACTGAACAACACGATACTGGAAATAACGACACTGTCTCTCATCACAAGATCAGCATGGATGGCTCTACTCGCTCCATGGAAAATGGATCCAAAAGCATTATGATAGCTGGTGGCAGTTCGACCAACTTGGAGCAGCTCAGTATTTCCCCCAAAGGTTCAAATCATGGGCAATCAGGGTTAATGGATTGGATTGTCCTTATCAGTTTGGATGTGTTTTCAGGTCCAACGTGTAGTGATCGAATGGGAACCAAGCTCAACTTGGCCTCAACCAAATCTGGAATTCAGCTGGAGAATCAACACGACTTACTGGAGTACCCGTTTATCACCCTTCAAAAGTTTCCGCCTTCATTTATCAATAAAATAGGTCTGGCTGATAAAGCGTTTTCCCTTGGGAAACGATCGGTGTTCACGCAACTGTTTCGCTTTCCAGGAGGATTTGTAAGTTGCCGATCGGTCAAGATTCTCGACGGAGTCGAAGATGACGGTGAAATTCGTGAAAATTGGTGGAGTGAAATTCGACAAGAAATTCGATCCCATGCCAGATGTCTTGGCTGCAATATGGTTGTTGGATACTCGGAGGACACTGTGATCTGGTAAGGCCATGGACTGTATTACCAAACTACTGTATATCCGAGTGTGTTGGGGTTTCCTTTCCAAACAAGTAATCCCTTTTGCCCTTTCTTCGTCAATGTGAAAGGGTAGCTCACTAATGGAATTCACTTGGTGTAAAATACTTTCTTTTCCTGGTCAAATTCCTTGGACAAAAGCGGAAAAAGGGAGGATAATAGTGTTTCCGCTCGAGTTCATCTCCAAATTCAGGTCTTCTCTTAAAGTAAGAGAGAGTTGGAGGTGGATCAATGGTGAGTTGGTTCTATTCTTTCGGCAAGTGAAAGTTCCTCGGGGTCTCGGGTGTCTTTTTCGCATTCACCACTCTCTCTCTCTCTCTTTCTCTCCTGGTCTTATCCATAATTAATGTCAAATACACCAGGGCGGCTTGCTTTTCATCATGATTGCGAAAACTTATCCGGCAATGCGAGTAAACATTTCCCTATTTGCTGAACTTAGGAGGATGAACAAAATGAGCCATTAAGCTCCTACAAAGTAGCTCACAAAATGCAATGTATTGGACCTTTCTTTCCTCATCAATGATGTTCATCATGTGGATTTTCATCACCAAGCTTTTGCCAAAATGAAGTTCTTTCGGAGGATCTCCTCTTGGCCGTCTTTGATATAGCCTAAAGGTCATTTCATAAGGTCTAAGAGTAGTAGTATGTGCATGGGTATAGGTCTCCTCTCTCGAGTCACGGAGGGGAAAGGTCCTTTGGTAAGTTGGTCGCTTGGTCTTCAAACTCCATCATTTTGTGCCATTTCAGGGATGATGTGGTCGTTTTGTGTGCCTCAGGGACGGCTGCCTCGGGCAATTTGCATTATATGCTCGATTTGGACACCAACGGGGGCATTTTCGGTCCAGGCTTCCTCAATAAAAACGATGTCAACCTCGGGAAGACCCCTAGCTTGATTGGAAATGGAGCAGATGAAGCTCCCTCCAGCAGCTCTTCCAATGTCCCTTCCTTGGGCCATAGTGTTAGTGTGGGGGGAGGAGGATCGTGCTCTTACGCTCATATTCCGTACCTCGAATATACATTGCCTTTCACAGCCAAATGTGGAAGATGCCAGTGTTGTGGCAAAGGTCGGGTGCCGGATGTTTTATTCACGACCATCGAACCACCCAGTCATTTTGATATCACGGGCCGTGGTTGCTTGATTCAGGCCAAAGTTCTCAGAATGAAGAAAGACTTGAAAGGTGAAAGTAACGCCAAGGAGATCTCGGACGCCTTGCCCTTCATAGAGTACGAGATCCATCGGCAACTGATCAACAAACTCAAGGTCAAAGGAATGAATGCGCTCTTTGGACTCAAGCTCAAGGTGTCGATGGGGGATCGAACCATCATTGGCACAGCTACCGCTACAGCTTGCTACATGACGGCATTATCTACGCCCAGTAAGCCCAAACTGGTTTGCTCCTCGGCCTTTCCCAACGACCCGAACTACCTCCAACGATGCCAGAAAAGGCTGAACTTGAAGATAGCTGAAAATGAAAAGTACTACGGCCTCAACCCAATCAAACGAATTCCGTCCACTCAAAGCAATATATCAGACCCAGTCGAGCATGATCAGGAAAATGGACCCGAAACGGAGTTTACCTCAGGCAATAAGGACACTTGCGTTTTGGAGGTAATTTGTTGTTCGATATTAATCCTTTGGGAGGTACAGTTGCTTTGAAACCTAAGTAAGATCCCCTCGTCATTAATCAACATCAAACGTGACCCTTCTCATCAAAGCTACCTTCTTTTCTTGGTCGTGGTTCTCATCTTGATCCTTCGTACATATCAACAAACAAACAAACCAACCAACCAACGGGTGGTCCAAGGAGTAAAACTCCTTTTTCCTGCCCTCTTTTTCTTCGAGAAATCTTGATACAAAAGGTCAAAAGCCAAGAAGGCAGGCGCAATGAGAGATCAGCAGAAGAGGAAGGCTTGATGATCTTAAGGTTAGGAAAGAGTGGGGGGAAAAAGGACGAGAAGAAAAAAAAGCATCTTTCCTCTCTCCTTTTCTGCTCTGCCAAGATAGGAACCGCCTTTCTGATGTTCTCCCTGATATTTCCCGCCCATGTTTTTCGGATACGACGGAGACGCATCACTAATTTTCGTTTCTTGTATGTATTGATTGATGGATTGTAGATTGACGACTCCGAGGATGCCGATATCTTAGACAGTCTCATGGACCCGTATCCCCCACCCTACGTGCAAGTGTTTTCCACTGAAGAATTGGTCGGCATCTCAAAAGGACTGTACGTTGAGACTTGCCAAACGTTTTCCCAGGTAAGACTTTTTTTTCTCGATATGAAATGAAGGGAAGGAGCAATGGTATATCAGCAATTTAGTTCCACTGAATAACCTACTAGTTTTTCTATTGAATACAGTGTTCCCTTAAAAGTCCCTTTAGTCCCTTGAATTAGTGTCCGGACCTTTTTAATATCGAAAGTAGATTTGTTGCGAGACCTGACATAGATAATTATCTCAAGTTGACATCCTACTCAATAATACATATTTGAGAAATTTTCAAGGTCTAGATGTATTCCAACGTTAATCAAAACTGTTTGGAGATTCGTTGTGATTTTCTTTCACTTCAATCGGCTAAGTTTGCCCACACAAAAGAACATCAACCACAATCCAAGCAAGTGAATAAATGAAAGCTTGGAAAAGATGTAGTGGGTCGATTAATTCAACCCACCCGCAAGGCCACGAGCAAGTCCAATAAAGCACAAGAAAGTTTCTCCTCATTTGCCTTTCGAGTCAAACTTTGGAAGGCTTAACAACATTTGGACGAATTTGGGGCTGTATTTTTCTCTCTTTTGCCTTCCAAAAGTTATGACAGGACGAGGGATTCATCAACCGGGCTAGAATTGAATTTTGCCCTCTTGCTTGAGGTCTCAAAGTCGATGGAATCCTTGCGTCTTTGAAAGTCCCACCTGAGTCTGTCAGCTTCCAATTTTGAGTTTTCCAATTGAACCTTGTAGTTCTCTACTTGAAGCTCTAAAAGCTCGTTTTCCAAAACAAGACGACGTTTCCGTAAGGCCATAATGTCTTCATCCCACTCATTATGATGTTCCAGAGGATTGGAAGGGAGATTTGAAGAACCGACACAATCATTGGCCTCTCGTTTGAAGGTGGTCTTGACCTCATCTGACGAGCTGATTAGCTCCAGCTTTGAGGTAGCCACTAATTGTTGCGCATTTAGGCCTAAGATATCGAGAACAATCTCATCGAGCTCATTGGGCTTTTGCCAGCCAGCTTGAGTGGACACAGAGGAATATCTCTTGATGCAGGATCGTCTCATGTTTCCCCACTCGTTGTCTCGCACCGCCGTGTAATCCTTGAGTTCGGCTCCTTGGGCCATCAATTGAAGTCGGATGTCTTCCCAAATCTGTTCCTTTCGCTTCTTTGTGATTGTCGAGCTGAATTGTCCAAAGAGGATTGATTGGTGTTGGCGGACCAATTTGGCCAGAAGTAACTTTTGAGGTCGTGTCAACATGGCTGTTCCTGTGATCATTATGAGCAAATGTTGTATGTAAAAGTAGAAGTTGAGATGCACATGGGAAGTATCCAGTTGTATTCGAGAACAAGGGAGGAGGCACAGGTGTTTTCACTGCTGTAAATCACCTCACGTTAGGCGCTTACAGACATTTCGGCTCTATCACAAGGCCAACCATGCTTGTTCAATCTAAAAGAGTTCGTTCTCATTTTATAAATCAAATATATCAACACATTTTAGCGTTAGACCATTTTGTCAGAATGAAAGAAGCGCAGTTTTGAAGAAAAATGCTCTTAGATGCAGGGCTGTCACCACTAAGTGATCCAACAATAGTGGAAGTTATGATCATTAGCATAAATTCATGCCTTGCGTGGGTAACATATACCGGATATACGTACATGTATGATTCAGAAGAAACGGAACAGCAAATCATGTCCGTGACTCGAAATTAGTTTATCTCACAAAAATGTACAAAGCTCAAAAAAATGCGACAGGTAAAAATTCTTAAGAGAGGGCGTGGCCTAAAAACCTTTAAAAGGCCGGAGGTTGGTCGTTTCCCATTGTAAGAAGATTTCTTTTAGCCTCTGACTTCTCATTAAATTTTGGCAAATAAGTCTATCTTGCATGTACTATCCATAGAATTGAGGGAACCTTAACTGACAATCCTGACCTGCGCAAAAGTATCAAACAAAGTTTTGAGGTCATTGAGCTGTCACTTTCTTTGTTAGCTCAACATGTAATGATCCCAAGACTACAGGTTTCTAAGAATGCATTCATTCACCTGAAAACTTCGAAACGTCACATCTCAATCTGTTTCAACAATTTGAGAAACGTGTATGCCAAGAAACCCTCTTTTAGCGCTTGAAAAGAGTGGACAACGAACTTTTAATTTTGTTGCGTTTAGCCTTATCTTCCGTGGTACCTTAATAGTTTGATTTCAACTTATATTGGCTTGGTTCGTGTTCAATCGAGGTTTTAACCGTCGCCCGTGCTTTATCTGTTTTTACCGTACATTTCTAAGTCTAGTAGAAATCTCCATTTGAAGGTTGATCTAACCCCAAAAAATAATTTTATTGATGAATGTTTACCAAACATTACATTATTTAGCTCCGCTTAAGGTTGGGATTCGAACTGAACTTGAATTTCCCTAAAGAAATTATGAACCAACTTTGAGACGATTTGGCGTTCCTGTCTCCTTTGGTATAATTGTTCAATTCAATTGCATCTTAGGGAGGACAAAATAATTATGAAAAGCAATGTCTCTTTGAGTTGGCATTTTTAAAGCGGAAGTTTCAAGACTCAATGTGAGTTCTGGAAAGACTCCTATTTAGATTTGTAAGGACGGGGGTGAATTTTGTGATACTGGTCTTTTTGAACCTTTCTTTTTCTTAGTTTTCCACCATTGAGAGAATGGATGACCGTACCTTAATGCTTGAAGTGTCTGGATCAATTAAAAAATTATAGTTTCAGTCCTCAAAATATGCTTCTTATAGAGAGTAATAGTGACATTTCATTTGCCTCTTCAGTTTAAACTTGTTGAAAAATTGGGACAATGTGTGTCAGTTTTTGAATGCATTTAGAACCAGCTCATTAATAGTGATTAACCATCTTTAAATATACAAAAGTTTCAATACATGCTGAAAGTGTATTCGAAGAACGTTTGTTTAGGTTTCTACCGTACTTATTAACGCCTTCAACAAATTCACCTTATTACAATGAAAATCATCCGTTCTTTCCGAAGGAAAACAATAAGTGTAGGAGATGAGATGGATATCGACTGGTTTTGGGGGTTTCGAGGTATTTTTGGTTTCTTGGTCAGGGAGACTTTGTGACAGTGTTAGTGAGGGTGTTAATGGACATTGATTGAAAGATCACCGCACCCTTTTCCCATCAGCGCTACTCCCACACGAGTGTAAGAGAACTAGAAGCTTATAGTGATCCATTTCACATCTCTTCCGTTCGATCTCCCTTCAGTTCCCCTCCCAGTTCTCTTTCTTTCTCTTGCTTGAGTGTCGCTCCTTCTCTTCATTTGGAGGTTTTTGATCTTGATCCAGTTGGAGTTGGTGTTTTTAGGTTTGGCGTGGCCGAATCCATCCATCCTCTCGAGATCTGTCCTCGGCATGTCAACGCCTCCTAGCGGCCATTTACTTCAAGCTCCGACGCCTCCGACCTTGTATAGTCAGTCACGTGAGCTTTCAAGCGGATCTGGATGAAGAAAATGAATTACAGCTCTGCATTTACGGTGAGTGAATTCTCCGGTCGTGGGCTAACAACCCGCGAAAAATCATTTCAGGAGGTCTTAAGCACCCACTTACTAGTGTAGTGATGAGCCAAAACCGATTTTGTGTTTCTGTTAACATGAAATTGTGATTGTGCGCAATTTGCTTACCTTGAACTTTGCACCTCACCTTCACACTGGATTTGGACTATTTTACATTGCCTTTAAACTATTAAATGTGCCCATAAGACTGACTCTTTGATTTTGTCTAGTATCAATGTGATTATCGGAAAAAAAATCACGCAGATAAGTGACAAATATCTTGAGTTGTTTTATTTTATGAGGTAGTCAAGTTTCGGAGCATCACAAAAAATGCCTGACGAAAGTGTGCCAAGGTGCGGAAGTAGATGTAATGCAACTTTGCACTCGAGATCTATGAACCCCAAGCCTTTTGAAAGAGTGAAAACTTGGCGGTGCAATTAACCAAAGGTGCATTTCCATGTCCTCTTTCTGTCTCACTCTCATTTCAACAAGTCATTGCTCAACTTGGACCGTTAGGCACCATTTAATGGGGCAAAAAAGAGGCGGGACAGGGAGGTTGACTAAGAAGGAAAGGAATAAGTTATGTCTCAGTTTGTGGTCTTCACCCTGAGGGATGATCTAGAACTTTTTAAAGACAACAGTTCTGGTACTCGTTGACCATGCTGTACACGTTCATTTGCAACAGATGGCGTGTTAACTGAACTTATTCAAATAGCTCAAGTATACCAAAGTCAAGTCAGATTAATGATTGAACATCGAGTGCACTCAGGTATTGACCTCATGTTAACGCACCAAAATCAAGTCAGATTAACCGGCCTCTAGTATATACTCGAGATAACTCTTGTGTTTGAAACGCAGCTGCTAGGGAGAGTATATACTCGACGAATGCTAATTCGACTTGATTTTGGTATACTCTCGCTTTTGAATTAAGTGCGTTAACATGCGGCCTAATAGCTGAATTGACTGTACAATACTAGTTGAGAGTATATTAGAGGAAGGATGACCTTGACTATAGGCACGGTAAACTGTCGTGATTTCAAAATGCATGGATCAATGAAAGTAGCTAATAGCGAAATAGCAAATAGAATTTGTTAACAATATAATACAAACTTTCAAAAGTCTTCTTGATTACTCGAAAATTCGGGGAATAAGTAAGAAAACGTTCCAAGCCAAAAAAGCTTGTCAAATCTATTTTAGAAATATTCGTCCGTCAACTGTGACGTATTTATTACTGAAAATCAACTTCCAGTACGTTTATCTCCTGAAAGAAGCATGATCAGAATATTTGGAAAGCTTATCTTCAGCTTTCTATTGTTTCGACTGGCTTCGATCTTCTTATTTCTGAGGTGCAATCGAAAGTCCGCCGCACACGAAACTTTTTCTTTCCCTCTCACTCCTTTCTCGTAACTCGAACTTTCTTTACGTCGAAATCAGAGATTAGGGCAATTTATCGTTGTGTCTTCCTCTAATTCGATTTCCCGCGTTTTCTGATGAAGCGACAGTGCAACTGACTAGGCACACCAAGTTTGGAACTGGCGAGGACATTACGACATGTTTGGTGGGCTGATTGGGAACGTGTTTGCTCGCTTCGAGGCCAAAAGTGCCTCGAGCAATTTTATGGCGTTATGGGTCGTCTGTGTGATCGGAAAGACCTTAAAGTTGTTCCGATTCAGATCTGCCAAGTAATCCCATTGATACTGTTCTAATATCAAGAGCAATTTGTTTCCATTAATCTCTTGATGGGCAGTCATAAATTGTTCCACGAATGTCCTCGTCTGTTCCAGACTGCTTCTCTCTACAAGGGGGTTGGTCCGGTTGTTAAAAAAATACCTTGCCAAAAACAGAGCCTCGGAGAAACAAAGACAGTTCATAGAGCCACTTGAGAGAAACACCGACCTTAGCATTTGTCCCACGAGAAAACTCATCGGCGGACTCGAGTCGAAGTACCGTTCTATTACTAGATCCCTCTGTCTCTGTGCCGTCAGACATTTTATACCCTGTCATCCAAGTTTAGTGGCCACTATAAAAAAGGAACCTTCCAGGTTAGCTATTGGCAGTGTTCCATTGCTCAGAGAGCTCCTCCTCCCTCAGTCTTTCACCCTCCTTTGTTCCCTTCTTGGAAAACGAATACCAAGAAGTTTGTGTCTGAAGCGATGGTCTGTCCGTGACTGGGCAGGAAATTAATATTTTATCTCTGATTTTCACTCCCATTGTTTCGCTTTTTATCAATCAGGTACGGCCATTGGCCTGGGGCACGATGGGAAAACCAGGGCGGAAATTGAAGCGGCCCTAAGGCAGCCTGGTGACGACCAAAAAGACCTTTGGTCCACAGAGCAAACGGGACAGCAGCAGAACTCGAATATCGGTTCCAATGGAACCATGACACTGGACTTGGAATGCAACCAAGGTAAGTGAAATATGCATTCGGCAAGGAAAAGTGGATTTTTATGGCTGAATTTGATGTCTTTCACTGCAAGCATCTCTTGCACATTGGTTTACTATTGCATGAAAGGGGAAAATCAAAGACGTGAGTCAAGATTTAAGAGGAAATTGATGCTCAAACTTTCCAAGAGTTGATGACAATCGCGCTCAGAAACGACGATTCTTCTTTGGCGACAGCCATTGTTGAAAATTGGCCATTCTCACAGTTAGTATCTCTCTCTACACAGGTTCCTTGGATGGCACTTCCGATTCGTCCACTTCCAGTCCCAGCCATTCAATGGATAGCCAAGTTGGGCGAGGCGAAATGAGAATGCCCAAGAGTCAAACTGGAGTTGTGTCCATTCCAAAATTCTTTGTAAGTGAACTTGGCACCCCTCTTGTGTGTCTGGGTGGTTCCATTTCATTGATGTTTTAGAAAGAAAGAAAAGCGGGAGAGACTCTTTCACTCGCTGTTCGAGCATGTTTGTACGAAGTCAATTCAGCAAGTTTAACTTGGCTCTATTGTTCCAGACGAGTGAGACCCACCAGGCTTTGTTCCCAGGGAGCATTCTATTGACCCCTTCATCGTTTGTGCCAGGGGCAAGGATCGACAAATACCTGGGAAACCTCAACTTTTTCATCATTAGAGAGTCCTCAAGCTTGCGAGAGGTGCGTTCAAGCTGATAGGAAAAAGTCGATCGAGATTCTTGGCTGGAACAACCTCAGCTTACTTTAAGGACATGTCTAAAACTTTGCCGTTTGTTCCTCGTTCCAGGCTGGTGGACTGAACCAATTCATCCAATCGTTTTTGAGCGAAGTCAATGCCATTGTCAGGTCTCATGTCCATGCCTTAGGTGGAAATGCCTTGGTGGCCTTTTTCATGCTCGAATTTGTCGTCGAGCACAGCACCCATAAAAACCAAGTAAGGCCGTAGTCGCTCAACTTTGTTTAACAAACCAGCATGGACTCAAAAACGCTCAGAATAGATACTGTTAAAGGAAATCAACAGTGTTCTTAAACTCGTAAAATTGAAGTCATTTCCCTCCTTAAATGAACGATATCGTCCTCTCCAGTAGTAGGACATATCCATGGATCAATTTTCAGCTCTACGTAGATTTAACGTCTCTATTACTTGACTTATTCGCAGGGAGAGAACTCTCTATTCCTTTCATGACAAGAAACTGAGAAGAAGGCGAGTTTCCTGGAATGCAATCATTGTACTGTGCTTTGAGAACGCATAACTTTTAAGATCTCAGATTGAAGTGAAAGCTTATACACATTCATATATTCCTTGCATCTTGAAACACAACGCTATTCAAAGAATTCACGTCCATGCTTGATGTCTTCCCAGAATGAAATTGTAGAAAGTTTTCTTTTTTCGCTCTTTCTTTATCTTCATTGTGTGCAAACCAGAAAAGAATAGGATTTTCGAGTGGAAAATTGCCTTTTTATGACTCTCTAATCTTTGCTTCACTTTTTAGGGCCAATGCTTGGTTCACGTTGGAGGTGATGTAGTCTCTGTCACGTACATGAAGTGATAATTAATCCACTAGTGGTCCAAAATATCTCCTGAAATAAGTTTTCAATTATTATATATACATCTATTCCCAAGAAACAATATATCTATATACACCCACGAGAGAAAGCAAACCTCTTCTTTTGTTGATTCGTTTTATTTGGTCGAATAGCATAGTTATTAAAGTATGGTTAGTATTCTCATCATCATAGGAACAATAATTGAGTGCAAGTGTCTACAAACTAAGCAATAATTGTAATTAAAAATAATGATGGTAATAATGTCTGAAAATTCCGATACATAGTAACAATTTGATTATTTTGGGAAGAAATAAAAACAAGGGTCATCGAGTAAGAACGAGAAATGAAGTTGTGTAGTGTGTGGAATCCTAGACACAATCGAGGGGACTATCAAAAGATATGCATTGTTGGTAGTGTGTATTTGGGTGCAAGTAAGGGTGGAGCGAGGAGGCGTTTTTGTAGTTTATATTAATGGTAATTATTGCATTTGAACACATTCTTGCATGTGTGGGCTTGGTTTGAATCTGCTCGCGTCTCATTTTGATTTCTTTGACTAAAAGGTGGCTTTTGACTACGAAAAATTTGGCACGGATATCACTTTTGTCTTCTTTCTATGGCTAGAATGAACAATAGCCAAAACATTTACTTGTTTTAAGTTACCATCCTTACTATCGTCATCATCATCTGTTGCAATGTTTCTTTCTAAGGTGGCGATAAAGACCAAAAGTTGCGGGGAAGCCATGAAATCAAAGGATAACGGCCGCTCATCAATTTGTACTTGAAGCCTGTTTTCCATGGACAAATAATGACTATTTTTGGCATTGATTACACACTCACAATGATTACGTCTTATTTACAACTGAAACAAGAGGGAAATCAAACACGAACAGGAACTCGGGGGAAGAACAAGGATAGCAGATAACGCGTTGGAAGGAGAGGCAAGTCCAATTTTGTCCTTCCCTATGCAAGGTTCTCTGAAGGCTGGGCGAATAAATAGGGTTACGCATGTGTTGTACCATATTTGCTAGACTCTTGAAGGACGATGCTCATAATAACATTGGACTGAGTGCTACGAGGCAATTCGGAAAAGGGCCTACATGATCCAGGTTGACGAAAGCAAAAGAGTTGGTTGGGAAAGTTTGATAAAGATGGTAGACTAGAAGAACTCGATGCTTGATTTTCGTTCTCATTTTCGATCATCATCTTATAACAAGAACAGCACAAATAAGCGATTTTACTAGTAGTGCACAACAGCAGTTACGAAGTAATCAAAGTGTTGGTAGAGGACGAAGGAATCGGTGATTTCTCTCTTTTGGTGTCTGTTTCTCTCGGACGTGAGTTCAACCGTCAACGGACGATCTATTTATTATTATTATTCATACGACGAGTTTTTAATGTACGAGACGAGAAGAGACAACGATGACAAACACGCAGTAGTAGAAGTATAGTAGTAGGAGTAGGAGTAGTAGTTGATGACGGAGGTGGTTCTTTTTTTCACTTGTAAGAGTGGTAGAACAAGCGATCTACAAAGAATAGAGAGAGACTCAGTCAGGGTCAGAATCACTCACGACAAAAACTCACACGTGCTTTGCTACCGTATACACACACAAATAATCCTTAACACTACAAATACGTTCCAAATTGATGTTCAATCACATTTTTGGTCATGGTTTGGCTTTTCCGAACAACATTTGTTTCTTAGAGGAACGGCACACATTCCCTTTTCGGGAGGATAATCTCGGTTTTTTATATCTGATTGATTTGATATCACAATGACATTAATGGCAGGTTGTTGAGAGACGAAAGCCTTTTTTGATTTCATGGACCCATAAGTTGTATGAGCTACCCTAATCCGTTAACAATTTCTGAGATCGCTTTTTCATCCTATTCAAACTAAAAAGAAAGAACAAAATACTTGTGCAAATGTAAATCCATTGCCAGATTGCACAACTGAACTGCATGGGGGGAACACAGTTCCTGTTTGTTAGAAGCATCCAGATTGGAATTGAGGAGACACGTTTTGGCATTTGAATGTGAGAGCGTCGCGTGAGAGAGGTGAGAAAGAGAGAGTGTGAGTGTATGTCATTGCCGAAGCCAAATCAATTTATCACAGCCACAACAAGGATTGGGACAGGAAGCATTCCGTTGCTTTTGCCATTGCGTTTGTGGCCTCTTAAGCAAAGAGCTCGGAATCAACGCCGTCGATCCAGCCGGAAGTGCGGCCTCTTTGAGCGAGCCACGCCAGGAACTAACGGGACACAAGTTAGAAGGCGGAAAAGGGTGGTGGTGAAGAAGAATCTCTCTCTTACAGCCACACTCTCTGTCTCTCTTCATTCTCGTTGGGATGGGCTCTGGTCGGTTGGGTAATCTGTTCCTCATTTTGGGACTTACACTGGGCTTTGGGCTCTCTCAATACGGTTTGGAGGCATCCCTCGAGCGTTTGAGTTGGACCTTGAGGCGTTTAGTGCCCACTTGAAAGCCGTTCATGGCCTGAATGGCGGCCAAAGCGCTCATAGAGTTATCGTACGACACGAAACCTGAAAATAGAAGAACAGAGTATGTCCATTTACTCATCCATTTATGTTTTGCTATGCCACCTAGTGGGCCGACGTACTGTACGCTAAAAAATGGAGAGTTTCTGAAACTGTCAGTCGCGATTCAATCGACACATCGACAAAAAAAGAAGAAACGGACCAAGGACGAACCAAGCACAAACATTTCCTTTCAAAAGTGTCTTAGTGGTGACAGAATGGGGAGCATAGTAGTCGTACATCTCATTCAATCAAAATTCCAATGACACTCGAAGAATAGCATGAACGCCCCGATCACTTTGATAAAAGTAACTCCATTTAACTACATTCGTTCAAGAAAACTCGAGAGAGAGAACATTTATTAGCACTTGGGTCAATCATGTTAGTTTTGAAAAGAAGCCGTCAGATATTGAACCGTTCGTGTTCGACTTGATGAATCGTCAGGGAGAAGTTTGCACTTGAATTGGGATTGACGTGACCAAAAGGTAGGTCTCTCTCTACCATTACTAAATAAAGACGAGGTCGCTGATCTTCCCCCTTTTCTTTAAGCCTTTGAGAGCCTTGCTCGATTCTCCTTTTTCCATCTTCTGATCGAGTTCGTGAGTTGTTCTGCTTTCAGAAAGGTACCAAAGAACGATGGGAGGGGGTGGATTTTAGATAAATCTAGTGTACCAAAAAAGTCCCCCTTTCGCGACCAGTCGATACACAACCACAGATGAGGGAAATACCACTTCCAATTAGTTAACTCAATTACAAGGCTTTCATTTCCAATCAATGTTCGGCATTCCCAAACGAGCGTTAAATATGGGCCTTGAAACCTCAAAGTAGTGTCTAAACGACAAAAACTGCATTTGCTGAGCAATAAGATTTATAATTGAGTACCAAAGGGTTTAGGAGTAACATCAGCATCTGACCAAGCCATGTGACCTAACCCAACTGATTTTTTTTTTTGTTATCATGAGGGGTCCAGAAAGCAAAAAGAAGGCTTTGGTAATTGAATTATTGGCATGGAAGCCAAGCACTCACGTGGAGAGACAGAGAGAGGATAATGGTGGTGTTACTTATAGGACAGAAGGAGGAAACAACACTGGTCAGGTTGTTTACTCAAGGCAGGTCTTCTGAAACTTGTTCAGTGGGTCTCGACAAAAAATGCCTCCACGTCCAAGGAACAAATTTAGGGGTCCAAAGAAAAAGAGGGGAACAATGTCCCAAGATCCTCGTTTGTAAACCTGGCACGAGGCCCCTGGCACCTCCACTTTGAATGTAAGATCATCATCAACGTCAAGTACGTTCGAATGAATTTCATCATGGCAGCCACTCAAAGGCTTAATAGATTAGCCCCGCTTGGATGAGCTGAATTCCAAAAACGAATTTCCTTTAATTAATGACACCAAATGGGAAGAGAATCCCAACCATCCGACCTGAGAGTGTGCTCCAGGATTGATTAGACTCATCAGAGAGACAGAGGAGTTGGGAACGCGAACAAAGTCGAAAGTTCGAGGTGAATTTCAAAGCAAAGTTTTACTCGCAGAGAGTCAAAGCCACTTCCAACACCCACCTATCTTGTTGGCTGGCCAACTGGCAAGCAATTGACGGAATCCTGGGACAGGCCAAGCCCCTGTCTCTCTCTCTCTCATCTGGTCTCCCATTTTGTGGAGTGAGTGACTAACTAACTGACGGAGTAAAGGCAAAGTAAGCAAGCAAGCATGAATGACTGCCAACGGATGGTGAACTCACGTTCCCATCAAGAAACTAACTTGACTAAGTCTCCACTTGCCAGAGGTTTGGCTTCCCACAACTTAATGATGGTTTTTGGAACAGATTTCGAACCCGAGGGGAGCAAGTCTTCGCTGGATGATATCTCGTCAAACATGAAACGAGCTCCAGGAGGTTGGTTGGGTACATTAGTGCATGGGAAGTGTATAAGAATCTATCTTTGACGTACGAATGAAGAGAGTGTCATAACTTTGGTTATCATCTTGAGAAAGGGTACCAATTGAGTTGCCTTTTGGCCGTTTGTAGTGTGATTTGCCCGGTAGTCGAAAATGTGGGATGTCAAAACATGGAAGTGCAAGTACAGATCTATTCTCCAAGTTTTGAAGAGCCAAATCGACAGACCAGGAATTCCTTCCCCGAGTTTACAAACTTGTATGGACAGGCTCTTGAAAAGGTCGAGTGAGAGAGTTGCGGTGGTGGTACATTTATGGTCGGGCAGGTTGGCTACTTTTGCTCACTCACCAAAACATTTGGATAAATTGGTTTGTTTGTCGATGAAAACTTTGGCTGAGACCACATTGCCAAACGGGTTGAAAGTTTGAAGGAGATCTGAGTCTGAAAATTCCTGCGGCAGATGGTAAATGAAGAGGTTGGCCCCATCGGGTCCTTCATGCTGTTTCAGTCCCGCCAGGGTTCCCGCAGCAGGGGGCGAGGGGGCGGTGCCAGGGGTGCCGGTGCTGATAACATTGGTATTACACGTGCTGAGGGGTGAGGAAAATACGGTTGGAATGCCTACGAAAACAAAAAAGAAGAACAAGCGTGACTTTGGGGTCTGCACAAAGTTTACCATCTACGTAGGATCTAGGGAGGGAAGCCGTTGCATATGGCTCCTAATTGCCCGAATCATAAACACTTTGATGGAAACAAAATAACGAAACGGACTAAGGAGTCGGTGCCAAAAGAAGGGGCCAAGTTGACTATGTTGTGGTTCCAAAATTCCAATTAAGACCATGTTTATGCCAAAATAGAAGATGGATTGAGCCGAGCAGACTTGTTCTTAGTTTGGGAAGGGACAAATGAAGTCTTTTGCTGACTCAGGAAAGGACCGAACCAAACATGATCTGGTTTCCCTCGTTACTTGCATGGTAACTTGTGCCAGGACTTCCAGCGCAAAGAAAGCTTTGGAGAGACCAGGAATATTGACTAAGCTCAACTACGAGACCCTCCAGAAAAACGAGCGTTTGGAAGGTTCCAATTTGTATTTTTCCTCGTGCAGAAAAAAAATCTAAGGAGATTGACGTCGAGCAAAAGGTTTTGAGCCACTAAAAAAGGTACCGCCAACTCGCTTTCGCCGACAGGACCGCAAGACAATGAAAGAGGGACCAAGTTGGAACAAGGGCCAAAAGAACGAACTGTGGAACAAATAGGGAGAAGGAGAAGTAGAGGGGCTTGAGTCAGAGGATGGATTAAAACTTGGCACCAAGTCTCGTCCTACTGATCATGGATGGGGCTTCGGCTTAGGGAGGATTTGATGAGACTCATCGGGATTATTGCACGAAGGGATATTGGAACAGTTCCAGGAATAAATGTATGGGAATAGCCACATCAAATATTGAGAACTCATTCAAGTCCGAGTCGAGACCTTTCCAAGAAATGCCACTCACGAAGTCTTTAAAATTCAAAGTTGCCCTTTTCACCAAAATACGCAACTCACTCGAATTCGATGCCGACCCCAAAAAGTTGGTTAGACGAGCCCTTTCTTCCCACTAACTGGATCACGACTAGTTTTAATCTTGTTTAAACTTGTAAAGTTCAACACAGGACCTTTTTCGGTCTTCATGCCTCCTACCGTGGACATGGCTAGCAGAGGAAACTTATCTTGGCTTCTTGGAGGTCTGTCAGTCTTTCAGTACCTTCAAATGCAAAAGATAAACATCCTTTCTAAGAGGACTTTCTTGTTCAAGTAAGTTGAGAAACTTCATCTTACACCAACTCCCGTCTCTCTCTCGACTCACTGGACAACCCACATGGAATAAGTCGAAGTGCTCTCAACAATGGCTCATTGACCAACACCACTGAGGACCAATTGTGCTTCTCATCCTTTGTCCTTAAAGAGCCTCCACTCCAAATGAACGGCTCATACAGTATCACCTAAACTTACTTCTGTTTCAAATGGTGTTAGTCTAATTCTATGGATAAAACTACTGGTTTCCGACTTCGGAACAACAAGGTTCTCTCCGTATAAAAACCATATATCTCACGCTATTCTATATGCATGTACATCTACCAAATGTGACTGACCAACGGCCTGGTATTCGAACCAACAATTACCTTTATGGATAGTTCTTGAAATCATTATGAAACCACTACTTGTCAGTTACAGACATATCTTTCGAGCTTTGGTCCAATGTCAGACGAGAATTGAAATAGGATGGTACAAAAGAAGTTAGCAATAGTATTGCTTTACTCAAGCGCGTATCTTTGCTACAAAGGGAAACCATGCAATTTGATCATATGGTTTGGACTCGGTTGCGTAAGATATCATGTTACATTTATTAGGGAGTGAGAGAGAAAGCGTGATCATTGGTGTTGGTGGTGGTGATGATGATGATGATAATAATAATAATGATGGCGCCGATGGTAAGGCCTCTGTAATCAGGCTAATATCAAGAATGGACGGATAAATGGATGGAAGACACGAATGGGTGGGCTTATTCATTGGGGAATATGTTTATCTGGTCCTAAGCAATCTTCCATCACATTGTTTATGCGTATTCTGTCACTCTCTGTTTGGTGACATATTCCAAGAAGACCCACGAAAACCGAAAGAGGTAAGCATCGATCCAATGGAAAGCTATGTTCCATTGCAGGGGTAAGAGGTTCGAAAGGTGGCATTGATTCCTGCGAATGCACCAATAAATTGCATTTGGGAAACTGGTGTCATTCTGTAAGTGATATTGGATACAACGCTGGCTTTACTTATCGTAGAGGTACCAGTGTGGACAGGTCCGAGCTCTTCGTAAATGGAAGTAAGAGATAACACACGCCATCACCACCCTCCAATAGTACCAAAGTGAGACTCGAATTGCTCCTACCACTTCATTGTACGTCTCAACTGAGAGTGTGTGAGTGAGTGAATGAATGAATGGAAAGAAGGAAGGAGGGATCAATGCTCTGGTTTGAGTTGTCCTAAAGGCAACGGTGAACGAAAAAGACTTTGGTATTAGTCTTCTTCTATACACAATTCTATTTCACACTGCTGCGAAGTGAAGGTTGGAATAGCACTGCCTGTGAGAGGTGGCGGGTGGTGCAACTGATATCCCAAAGGAGTCATTTGGCCTTGGTCCAACAGACAAGTTTGGATCAGGAACACCAAACAGTCTCTGTTCCAAGTACATCAGGGAGCTTAACTGGGTCGCAAATAGGCTTTGGCACGTCTTTGAATGCACCACAAGAGACGCCTAGTTTGCCATCCCCCTACTCTACCAAACACACACTTTCGCAAAGAATTTGCGTTGTGAGACAAAATAATGTAGCTTGATAGTGCGTGATTCGAGCAAAAATATTTCAATTGCTTTCAAGAGGTATCATTACTTATTAGTGCCCTACGAGTCTAAAAAACCTGGAAGGTGAAGAAGAACAAGAAAGAGTGCCAAGAGTCGTAAAAAGCAGGAAAAACTGTTCCAATCCTGAAATTGACAACCTCGTGCCAAACGAGGAATCTCTCTTTCCTCTTTCTTTCTGTCTTTCGTTGGTTGGTTCGTTGGTTGGTTGGGTGGTTTGCTGGCTGGTTGCAAGCTAGTAGCTGGCTTGGCTCCCTCTGTCACTGTCCTCGTGTGTTCTTCACTTCTTCCCATTGCACCAAAGCTCGAGTTCAGAGACAAAGATCGTTAAAATCAATCGATAGAGCCCGAATGGGACCACTTGGATATTTGGGACCACTTGCCAAAAGACGTGGGACTCATTTTTAGGGGAAAACGCCTTCAGCACATTGATATTTTCTCAGACTCTCTGTTCTCCTCAATAAGTGAGATTGAAATTATGATCACATTTGAGTGGAAATGGGACCAATGCTTCAATGTTAGGTTCCAACACAATGGACTGTGTCTTTCATCCCCAAATAATTGTTGGGACAAATGACATCCATTTCAGAAAATTATCCCCCATCCTTCAATCCCCTATTGGCAATCAGAGAGGGTAAGGCTTCAGTTAGCAAGTCTGTTGGTTCAGCAGAAAATAAATCTCATTTTCTCGTCTATGAATACGAATTAGACATGGGTGAGGGCAGATATCAAGCAAATCCATGGTGCACAAAGAAATGGAACGAGTTTAGAGAAAGAGAGAGAGGAAGGTGACTGGAATTGGCCGGCCTCCAGTTGAAGTTTGGAAGACAAACACAACCCAGAACAAGACGAGCTTAAGATCCAAAACCATGTGATTTTAAGTTAAGAAAGGGAAAGCAAGGACAGGTACAGGTCTAACGGAAAATAAAATCACGAACAAACTCAAAACTCTTTAAAAGTTATTGATACAAATTACGGCGGCGAGAGTAGAAGTCATAATTTAGCTTTCGTCGCCTTCCTTATCGATAAGCCTTCGCCTGGGTTAAACAGCGACGACTGCCTAAAGGGGCATCAATCACGACTGCCACAATAGGAGTGAGGATGTACCTGTCGAAATTTGGATCTGAGATGAGGCTGTGGGTGTGGTGGCACTTGAGAGGGACGCTGGGCGTGCCACTGCCCCTAAAGGGTTGACTGCTGGTGCCCCCACAGTGGGCGAATTCAATAAACTCACATTGGCCAAAGGAGAGCTCTGTTGGCTTGTGGGGATATTTTGTGGAGACAGACCTGAGACACAAATAATAATACGCTACTGTAACGGATGGTGGGGCTCAATGCCATAGTTTCTCTCCAAGAGGGATATGTTGTGTGTGAAGAAGGATGTTACACACATTAAGGACAGAGTTATGAGACACATAAATAGTAAGTAAAAACCACTCACCCTGATTTTGGTAAGCGGCTTGCAAGGCAGCAATTGCCGCAGCCGGGTTGGTCGATGATAATGCCGCCAAAGAAGACAGGTTAGCCATGCTGAGTGGGCTCAAGGCTGTCAAACAATAACACAAAAGAGCAAAAAGTTAGTTCAAGAACTCGTTGGGAGGGGGTGAGATCACACGTGTGTAAAATGAAGGTGCATGAAATTGTTGAATACGTGTGGGAAGAGGTGTGAACGTTGTCCCGATTCAAGAAGCATGCATGACACAACAATGGCCGGTTTGAGACTCGAAAAATAGCATCTAATTAGCTGAAAATTGACCCAATTTCTAAAGGGTCTTCCTAACTGAAAGTTGCTCTGACAGTTTATTGAATTTGTTCGAGGGCTGTGAATCGTTATTCATCTTCTCTGTCCCATTTGTGCTCAGCCCATGTAAGGAGGTGGACAAGTAAGCTCTCATTATTTCGCGTTTCACATTCTAGGCAGCCTCTGTATCATTTTACAAGGTTCCACATTATGTCCAAGTTCAGATGGACCGTGTGTTCTTGAGTCAAAAGCGATTCATCAATGTGAGGGACATGAGCCGTCAATAAGCTCCTTAGCTCAACATTCAAATCCCAAACTGAGTCGGGACCGAGAGTTAGTCAAACACATATCCACCAAGTGGTTCTGCCGAATCCAATTCCCTTCGTTGAACTCACCTTGTTGCGTTCCATTCTGCATGGCAGGAAGGCCGACCAGGCCTTGAAATGCCAAATCACTTGTGCTATTTGCTCCAGTCACAGTCACATTTCCAGTATTGCTATTGACTTGGTGGGCTTGGAACATGCCCGCGTTCGCCATATTGGAGGGGGCGCTGGTCACGGACAGACTCGCACCCGCTTGAGGATGTGGTTGGTACATTGAGGTGAGGTTGACCTGAGAGGCCGGACCTGCAAAGAAAACTAAACAATATCAAACTGGTTTCTTTAAAAGTTTTTTTAACGCCATTTCAAGTACCTGATGGAATGCCATTGGGAAGCCCTTGTTGATGGCCTTGCGGGTGTTGTGCACCAGCCGCCAGCAACTGATGTAGGGCTAAGTAATTATTTTGAAGCCCGTTGGCCGCTGATAAGGCTGACAAGTGTTGCTGGCTTGGTTGATGAAGCGTCGCACCATTGGACATCGCTCCATGGTTAGCACCGTTCAAGGCCTGCATCTGAAGAGCCTAGATTTAGGAGAGAACAGTTTTAATTCCCGAATCCAATCAGATCAAACATATTGGCTTGAAAATAAAGCGCTTTCTCCTGGCTCTGAAATGTCCGATAGTGTTACGAGGGTCATAAGCCGGACCTCTCCTGACTCCAAAGAGGCTTAGGACCTAATCTCCCCTCCAAGTTTATAGAAAATCAATTGACTACTCAAGCAACTCAAATCTCTTCTATCCTCGAATGCATAATCTAATCTTCATGTTGAATAAGGAGAATCATCACTTTGTCGAACCAAATCGGCCGAAAAGCAAGTACCGATCACAACCTACCGCCATGTATTGTTGTGGAATGATATTTGTGATGCTAGGTGCGGCAGGTGCAGGGGGTGTGGCCCCCAGCCCAGCTGCTGACAGGGTCCAAAGATTGGATTGGAGTTGTTGGACCTTCTTTTGTTCCTTCTCCTTTTGAGTATCCGCAAACTTGACCACGATTGGCGAGGAACATCCCTCCATCGTTTGGGAATGGTGCATGGCTTTGATTGCCGTAATTGCACATTGCCTCGATGAAAATGTCACAAATGCACAGCCTGTGGACAGGAAATAGCTACAGCAACTGTTTGGATAGTGTTGGCGCATAATTGGTGGGTGACTCACCTTTACTAATTCCATTTGCATCTCTTAACACGGTGCACTCTTCGATTGTTCCGAAGTGACTGAACATAACTCGGACATCGTTCTCATTGAACTTCTTAGAGACCATTCCAACGAACAATTTGCGCTCTAAAATGGATTGGGGAGGAGAAAGAAAGTGATTTTAGTTTGGAGAAACAAAGAAATAGGTGCTAAAATAACAACATCTGTTTATATTTTATATTCTCTGGAAGGTGATTGAGTAATCTGCTTTTGTACCGGTTATAAAATTGCTTATTCCACGCATTTCTCACATGAGCAAGACAATCAAAACAGTCTTTAGGCACTAGTGATTGGTTGCAGAGGTACAGGATGACAAAGGAATAGACAAAATATTGATAGATGATGATTACCATTTCTATTCTCAGTGTCTGCAGGTTTCATCTGAATGGGATGGTGCATCTAAAACAAAGAAGGACAATACATCATTACCAACTCACACAAGGGGAAACCAGATCGGAAAAATGGACGCGTGGTACAACAACAGTAGTCTTCGACTGCGTCGCACCCATTGTACAATCGGCCTTCGATGATAGATACGTTTATATGCATATCACGCGGATTACTTCCGACACATTTTGCTCTAGTACAGGTCAAAAATGACATTCAAATAGACATTGTTCATCAACTACAAGCATTAGAGTTTCACAATACTACGTACTGTACGATTGGTTTAATACAGTCTGACAAACAAACAAAGGGGCGCTAGAGAGAGGTTTATTCATTCATTCTACTGAGTGGATGGAGTATTGAATCCTTGGCTCTGCAAATGTGACCGATTCGGGATAGTAGTATCAGATCATTCCCCGAGTTATTGGAACACTTGGACAAGGAGCCGGTCAACAAAAGCTTTTATGGGGTAACTCGTCTAGCGGTGTGAAGTTCTTGTAAACAACAGACCAAGACGTCAATCCCAAGGTGTTAATTGAAGTGAGCATTGCGGGATGTTGGAGTCCAAGTTCTTGGCTCTGGGTCAATTATTTCCCTTCACAAGTTTTCTTTTTTCTCATCTCAGTGCTCCTTGCACACAAGCCTATCACTCCCAAAGATCTTATTGTGAGCTCTCGTCTCTCTGTCAAGCCTTTAAGTACGGCACGTCCAAGTGCACTGTACAAATACACATTTTTGAGAGCTCTCTCTCTCTTTCTTTCTCGTGGGTCTTCTTACTATTTCGCCTTCATCTCCTCCTTCTCAGGCTCTTCATGATGATCCATCCAAGGTGAAAGTAGTGTCAATTGAGACGACCCAAGAAATCTCGAAGAACGAGCTCTTGTTAATGCAAGAGCACGAAACGCTCTGCCTTCGTTCATTCGTTCGGAGAAAACAAGAGTTCCTCGGTTTACAAAGCGCATGTTCGATACACTGGACAACAAGGGTGTTGATGTTGGAGGCAAAATTGTGCAAATGAGCACTCATTCAGTCAAAAAAGGACTACCTCCTACTTGGTCTTAGGACCATTCAGAAGCCATATGAGAGTATCTCGTGGCGATTAGGTTATTTGATAACGATTTGTCTTATTTCAACGGACATTGGAACAAAATCTACCTAAAAGTGTGGCAAACTCACCCCTGGAAGTGTCTTGATATTGTGGAGGGCATTCTGCGCTTCCAGAGCACATTTCCGTTTATAAAACGTCACAAAACAGCAACCTGCAAGAGATAAGAATGAACATGAGTTTTCTTGACAATTCATTATTGCATTAAAGTTGACAAAACCATGACAGGAGCAACAACAAATGAGGATCATTTTTCACGCTGTCTGAACTGATTCGAATGAATTCACCCTTAAAAAGAGGGGACAAAAAATTCTGCACTTTTTATCTCTCAAGACCAAGAGAGCGTGTTCCCAGTGGAAATGTGTTCATCATGCTTTCCCAAGCAAAGCAGTGCAAATGACATGGAACAAAACTGTCGTTCTTGATTTGAGCATTGAATAGCCATCCTTCATAATGTACAACTGTCACTCGGACTGCCCTGCTTTTGCTTAAAGAATATGTTTAGATAAAGAGTCAAGGAAGGGGTAATGAAGATCGATGATGAGGAAGGAAAGGGTTCCGCGAAAGAGTCAAATCAGTCCCAGAATGCATTTTCCAACTTGTCCTTTTTTTCTCTTGGTCCATGAATCTAGGTAGTGCGCAAAAACTTGTCTCGGATTGTCATCTCTTTTTACGTGGAACCGAATATGACACTTGATCTGTGAGTCTCTTTTGGAACAAGCAAACATTCAAGGCGCGCTATTCCAATTCTAGTGAATCGAAGCCCGACAAGGCTTTCTTTCTTTCGTTCAGCCAATTTCCAAGCGAAATCAAATGCTCATTTGAAGCCACAAATCACTCAAGCAATAAATAGATCTCGTCAAGATGATAAATTCGTCTCATAAAATCGGAATAGCTCATTCTTGTTCCCTTGTCCCCTCTCAACAACCTCGTGTGTCGCTACAACGAAAAAGAGAGAGACATTGGAATGGTGGAACGAGCGAAGAGCAATGAGTCAATCCAAGTTCCACTTTTCTTGGGGGCAGAAGCCTAAAAGAGAATAATAGCAGGCCACCGTCGCTTTGAAGACGGTTTTGCCTCAGGGCCATTTTCTTGCTTCTTTTGGCATCAAAAGTGGAACAGAAGCCACTTCAGACACGCTTCGGATCGTCCTCGAGGGTCTTGGAGGGGAAAATATCCGTGAATTCTTACTGAGCTTCTACTAATGTAGCTCTCAATTTTCACCTCCGAAAGGGTTATGATCAGCACAATGTATTACGTAGAGTGGGGACGACTCGCTTAACCAAGAACCAAGAATCAAAGAATGAGTGGAAAGTAAGTGAGAAGTTTCCGGAAATGTTCCACACCCATTCAAAAGCTCCAACTTTCTTCACGCCACGTCCTCGGGGGCGGATAATAATGAATCGGAGGATAGTCAAGAAGTCATTGAAAGAGATTTCTTTTTTATCCCCTCTCTCCTCCCAAAAATCGGAACCATTTTCCTCGAGCTCAACTCGACCGCACTCGCACACATTTGTTCCAAGATTTCTGCCAAATATGGTACATCTTTGAGAAGAAGGAAAAAGAACCCTTACGAAGACGAGAGCTTTCAGAGTGGTCCCTTCAACTTTTTATCTTCCTTAGGTGACAATAATGTTCCACAGACTTGGTCATAAAATGCAGATCCCACGCTTGGAAAGAACTAGGGAGTTGCTCATAGAATCGACAATTGTTTGGTTTTTTTCACCGAACGGAAACCGCCTTGAAAACCCCAGGATTGATTTGATGTGGCCTGTCAAATCAAGGGTATAAAGCCATCATTGTAGGCATTGAGAGAATAGAATTGCAAATATCGAATGAAGCGCCAATCACTTGGAACTAGGAGAGTGTTACGTCCCAAGAACAATATCTCAAGACTTCCCACAGGGTTCCATGTGGAGCTTACAAAAATCACTCTTATGGGTTCATGGCGAACCATTCATGTTGAGTGGAAATTGACTCTCAGCGGTGGACCATTGCTCAGTTTGCCCGTTTCTTGTTCTAGTGGGAAAATCTTGGTCCCTCTTCCACTCACCCACTCACGGACTCACGCTCACAGTCTCGGTAACTGATGAAGAAGAGATGATCATCTCGGCGATGATAATCATCATCGTTGTACCATCATCCCTGGTTACTCGCAATGCCATGCTCCATTCCCCAGTGCGTGCACTTCATACACTCCAATCGAGATGTGAGTGAAGACGAAGAAGTCAACTGGATACATTTTCGAATTGAGATCATCGTGTCAATCTTGATGGATGGACCTTCGGGCCTGGCCTTTTCAACGCATTTAGCACTGCCAAGATTGAATCTTATCACTTCTCTCGGCCCAGGTCTGCATGTGCACAAGACGGAACTGTTCTTTCTCTCAAAGTAGACGATTACAATTCAAGGCAGGAAAATGTATGTTATGATCCAAGTAAGAATGTAGAGCCAGAAACTGGAGCGATGTGGCTGTTTTCCCCTGAATATTTCTAACAGTGGTCATGTTCCATCGGCACCGCAAGAAGTAAATGTTGTTTCCATATCAATGTACGTGCGACACCAGCTCACTGATCCATTCTCTTTCTCTCTTTCTCTCTATTTCCGTTTCGTTCCCACTTCTTACTACCTACTTTTTTTCTCGGAACAAAAATCCATCATGTCAATTCCAAGGAGCTTCCATCGAGGTTCTCAGCGTCCCTACTTGTACATTGAAGACGAAACGAGTTATTTCTTTTTGTTTCCGGGGACTTGCAAATCCGCTATTTTTGTTGCCTGTTTATAGCCAATCATTCGTTGTTTGCCAGGAGCAACTCAAAAAAATGTTATTGTGCCATGCTCCAACCACCTCCAAAACAACTCCAAGAGGGCGGCTATTATTGAGGAATGCACCAGATGATTAATATCCATTGGTGGAGATGTCTTCAATCAATGGCTGCTTACCTATTGAATTACAAATGAATGAAGAAACTCGTCTGAATAATATTAGAATCTCATTTTCGAGTGTTGGCACGACTTGTCTTGGGTCCTTTTCTCGGGCAAAAGAAAGTCCAGAAGCTATCATCAATCCTGAGGCAAGATTCTTTTTTACTGTGAGCTTCATGCACAATGACAACATTTTGTCATTGGAAGTCATTTGCCACTCCATTATCAGTGAACCATTAAAGACAAAGGCAAGCTTTCGAGGGGGGATTTGGGGCCATAATATCCGATGAGACATGATGCTTGAACCATTATAACTACCAGATCTACAACCGTCATGATGCACACAATGGATGTTGGACCCTCGTGCATTGCAAATGTATGTGGCTTTCCATTTAATAAAGAGACATGTCAGAGCGAAAGGTCGTGTTTTCTTTTCCTTTTTCATTAACCTCCAACAATGAATTCTGGTCCTGGAAAAAAATCGAGCAAAATGTCTTTAGACAACAAAAAGGTTAGGTCCTGAATCGTTCAAAATAAAAAAGGTCCTGCCGAGGGCCCGTTCCCTCATTCTTTCTTTGGTTGGGATTAACAGGATAATTATATTTGATAAATGATGTCCTCATAATGGTCGGAGGAGGTTCAAGTCATCACTGCGCTCTAAGGAATCTGACTGAACCTTTCTCATGTAGAAATGAAGCTCCGGTCTTGCCCTTCGTTCAGAGAAAGATCCCAATTTGTTGTCAAATATTTCATTAGCGTTGCACTCTATTATGTGTGTGTGTTCCAGTTTGTGTCTTTCAGTCACGATCACCGACCAAAGAAGTGGTGACTCAATTGAGTGGCAACGTGGTGACGATGATGACGACGACGATCCTCCCAACATTGTGGAAAAAGGGGAGCAAACAAAGGCGGAGTTCTTTCATTACGGCCTTGATGAAGGCCCCTTCTCTCCCTGCCTCCCTCTTCCCACTTTCCCATTGTTTCTTTCGTCTCTCAATTCCCTCGATTAAGAAGCCTCTCGGCGATCATTATTGCATTGCGGGAGCTCAGTTGGAAACAAAAAGGCGCCTAGGGGATTCTATTTACAATAGTATTTATCAGCTTTTGCCAGATCTCATCTCATACAAGGTTCAACATAAAAGGGCTAAAAAGCCCACCCAACATGGGCATCTTTCATACGCCCAAGCCTACATCTTGGCCACTTCATAAGTATTTTTAGCGTTTCACCACTGAAAAAGGAATACAATCATTGCGCGCTGACCTTGCTTGATCTTTCAGAGGTGAAAAGTACGGAACGACGAACCTGCCAAATGTTCAACCTTGGCTGCTCCTATGACGAACTCGCCAATCGGAACAAGATCTCGACCCTCTCTTTAAGGGGATCTCTATAAGCAACTCGTTCTTTAAGGTCAGGCCTGAGAAGAACCCGTCACTCCCCTCTTCTTCTTGGCCGAACCCTGACTGCTAGTAAAGAACTTTGATCAAGAATTCACTCAAGCTTGGTCTAATTTCGAAACGACGTCCATGTGGTTCGTGATGTTGATGTTGTTGTGGCAATGTAAGTTTGGAGCTTTTGCATTCGACATCAAAAAGGCGGGGAAAATATGGCCACGCCATGAACATTGACATACATATGCTGAAAAAAAGGATGGATCAGCATTGATCGAGATTCCACCAAGAGCGGAAACGTCCATTGTGATAGTGATGTAGTCAATTGAGATGAAGCATCTGGCTAGTGTTGCTCGGGGACCACTGAGATCTTTGAACGACTCCCTTTTGAAATTATTGGTAGTAAGGGCATGGGGAACAGTCCAACGACTTGAGAGGTCCCTGCTACTGTTTGTATGTAAACCAAATGCAAAGTAGGCAGAGACGAGTAAAGATAAGTTGGCAGTGGTACTCCTCTCGTCTCTGTCACTCCTTGGATGAAGAGGGAGATTACAAATGAAATGAGTTGGCACCTTTTCAAGGACCTCGAAAGCGACCTTTTTCTCGAGCTCACTTATCTCCAATCAATTGCTTAGTCGCGTCTCGTCGTTGAGAGAAGATTTTGTCTTGAGTAAAGTGCGATTATCTTGAAGCTTTCTTTGAGTCCTCGAGGATCCTCAAATTGGATGGAAATTTCTCTTCAGAGGGCATTTTTGAACAGAGAGACACGACACGAGAAAGAGCTCCATTTCTTGGGTTTTCTAATTTCTAACGCATCTGTTGTTTACTCTCAAAAGTTCCGAAATTCCTTTTTGCCCATCATTTGGGAGAACTTTGGCCCACTCTGACCATTATATATATAAGAAAAGTTGGCAACAATTTGACACATGTCAAACCGTTCCCAGAGCCAATTTGGGATGAAGAGCCTTCCTCAATCAGATGTTTCTGACGTGTTCTAACTCAAAACGTCCGAAAGGAAATTGGAAATCTACCTAATGTTCCATAACACCTTGACACGATGATTAAGTCCATTCATTCACCGACGAGTGGAACAATTCTAGGCTGGAATTAAGAGCCTTTGTTTTGAGAGATGACTCTCTCAGGATGGCTTGTGAAAGGAGGGACAATTCCAAAGGCAGAACTTGATCTGGAGTTAGCTAGCTGGCTCATTCTCTTTTCCCCCTCCCCTTTCTCCTGCTAAAGACACTCCATTAATCAAACCAAGTAGAACACAACCAAGAAATGCGCGTCTCATAACTCTCCAAGGTTTTATAAGGGCGTTTGGTGGGTTGGGAGGTCGGTTGGTTAGCTGTTCAACGGCGTTATCGTCTTTCCACTCGGGCTAAGCCTGGATCATCATCATCATCATCATCGTTCTTCTCGTACACCCAAACCAGTCCATTCAGGAAAAAACCATACTAACATAAAGACTCACTAACACCGAACGTTTGGTCGCCGATCATATTACAGGGCATTCATGTCACAGACTTCAAATCGCTATTGGCTTAATTACGAGACGCCAAAAATTGCAACCGCGCTTAAAATATGTTGAACCAACCGATTGGTGCCAAATTCACTGGGAATCAAATGGCAATCACCACCAGAAATCAATACTAAGGCTAGGGCAAGTGAATATATCTTTGGAATGCGTACATGGAGTTAATGTTCCATGTCAGGTTATCACTGCTTTCAACCGAGTTACCTTTTCGGTAGAAGAAGGGGCATGTCCCCACTAGCACAGTACATAACTCCGTAAGACTCTCTCGCTTGCGTTCTTGGCCGTGGAAATTCTAGATTCGATAAGGACACACGAACCAGGAGAGAGAACGAGAGAGAAACGAGGGGCCAATTGGCAATGGACCGTGCTTGGAACCATTTCAAGTTGATTTAGATCCACGGGCAATGTCTGGGTTTATGTGTAGAAGAAGTAAATAAAGACTAGCCAGTGTGGCTGGCACAAACTCTTACCTTTGCTTTGGCCGGTAATTTTATCCCTAAGAACGTTAATTTGGTAGACGGGACCGAATTCTTCAAACATCACTTTGAGTTCGGACTCATCCATGGAACGTGGAACTTGTCCGACAAACATTTTAATAGTATCTTGATCGGGCTGATCAGGGGCTAGTTCGATGATATCACTAGAATTGACCCCGTGGTACACCAGCGACGGTGGAGTGGGCGGGGAATGGGCATTCCCATTCATGGGGACGGAATCCAGAATATTGCCGTTGTTCTCGTCCATGCAATGATGGAGTTTGGATTTCAAAGCCAACGAGTCCACAACATCCCTGCAATCAAAAGATGAATAGAAATTGAATTCAATGGACGTGATCCCATTTCGAATCAAATCCTTAAAAGATGGGGAGGCTAGGCAAGGACTAAAGGTCTGACATATGCGTCTAAGAAACTTGATTTATTCATGATAGGTATAACGCCAGTGTACAAAAGACTGCGAAGTCAACGAAGGATGGAACGTTCACGTAGTGGGTCTCATCTCCTCGAGGATTCATTCCACTCAACCCCTCATTTTCCACTTTGAGCCACACTTGAAATCAAATCATTTAGGCTCTCAAAATTCAAATTAAACTATTCAGAAAAATCCTGCAGACATTTAGATGGTCTGTTAAATTCCCGACCATGAGTAACAACGACTCATTCCTTTAAAAAAACCAACAACATTATTCCAAAGCAAAAACATAACAGTAGTGTAGCCGATCTTTTTGGCAACTAGAAGCTCTCATTTCTCGCCTCAATTGGATGGGATGGTTTGAACCTGAGGACTCTTCAATTGGTGGTGTGGTAGGAGGTGGAAAAGGGTAGAAGAGTAGGAGTAGTAGTAGTAGTGGTGGTAGCAGTGGTTGGTATTACAAGTAGCACGTATTCCTCGGCAGATAGGACGATGGGGAACAGGAGGCGCCACTTTACATTCTGATGAGATTTTAACCTCTTCAAAATTCAGCTTTGCCAAGCCAGAAGGGCATACGTGAAGTAATGGAGAGAATGAGCGAGCGACAGTCACAAGGGGGGCAAAGAGTCGCACACACACCTATCTAATAAGCCTCGGTGAAGCTCTATTCAGTTAGAGTGCCAATTTATGTGGGGACCCCAAAAGACCTTTTCCCTGTCTCTCTCCCTCTTTCTCCATCTCTGTCAACACAAATTCCAGGACGGATCAATTGAAGATCATCTTGCAAAGCTCAATTTGGCACACATTCACTAGGTAAACTACGCGCCGAGTATTGACGAACATAACAAGATATGATCCAAGGAAAAGAAAACTATCCCATAAATGCGTGGAAGCGTTCCGGGAATGTTCCAGCGACATGTTTTATTAGTCCTCCGGATGATGGGTCAGAAGAGCCTACGAAGAAGCGTTGGTCCCTCTCATGATCTTGCCATATCCTCTTTCCCTGCTTTTTCTCTTGGTTCCTTGGCTACGGTTGGATCCCTGATACGATGTGCCACATCTTTTATTGACAAGCAGGCAATCAAGCAGGAACAAGCAATTCGTTCCTGGATGGAAGAGTGAAAGCTTCAACACAGAACGGAAACAACAAAGTCTAACACCGACCACTCGAGACGGTCTTAAGGGTGCAAAAATGAGGAGTGTCACGAGATCCACTACAAAAAGAACGGACACATGAAATAAAACTGAAGGAAAATCTCCTTGTAGTGTCCAATGGAAGGTGGAATATGATTCCAGTTTTCGGAATGGATACAAACAAATCGAATTGTTCCCCTCTCGTTCGTTCTTCATTGTCAACGGAAATGCCTTTTACTAAGTTGTGACTCGAACGCGACGACGATAAGACCTTCAAACCTTTCATGAGGTAAGTAAACACTTAGCAAAACCTCTGACAACTAAAAAAAAGTCATTGCTGAAAGAAATTCAAAACATGAAACTTGACGTGGGACCAACCAGATGTTTTTAAACAGTCACGTATGGATCAATTCGTGGTGGACAAACCTAGTATAATGGTAATCAGTTTTGAGGCCAAGACCATGCAAAAATAGAACAGAACTAGCAGAAGAGAGGGGGAAAAGAGAGAGAAAGAGAAGAAGCCGACCGAGTTCCTAAAATTTGCATGACTTCGAAACGTAAATTTTCCAGTCGGTTCCCAAGGCTATTTCATTGGTGGTGCAGTTCCATGGACCCTCGTGGAACGAAGCCAACGACAACAACCGTGGCGGTTAGATCCTTCCGTGACTCTTTCTTTTTCTTTCTTTCTGTCTTAGTCACTGGCCTCACAACTCTTGTCATTCTATTGCAGCAATTGTAGATAATCGAAAATTGCCGCGAGTCAGGCGCAACCTCCGTAGAATGATCCACGAAGATCAATGCATATTGGGAACTCCAAATGCAGCACTTTGTTTTCTTTGTTCCTAGTTTGTTCAAGCTTTCAGAGCTGTAATAGCGAGTTGTTATATTCATAGGACTGTACACAGCCAACCGTTGAATAAGTAAGAAAACTGCCCTGACCCTCATCCTGGAATGGACTGTCAGTACGTAGACGTACGACTGAAGGCTGCAGGTTAACTTTGAGTGGACTTTTTGTTCGGCCATTTACTTCGTGCTTCGTTTTCTTGCAGCAATCACTGGCAGCAGCTGACCCAACAACTCGAACATCAACAACAGCAGACGGGAAAAAAGAGAATTCCAGTGACCTACAACGATTGCGTTTTGAAATTTTTCATTCACCTACAAATTTGAGCGTACAGTGGAGAAACGCAGAACTTCCCATCCCAGGTACAAAATGAGAGCAAGGGTCAAAATCAATATTCTATTAACATGGGACACCGTGGCATTTAGCGGTGAAAATAGACTGAGATCTAGTTTGGACCGCATTTTATGTGTGCCCACGTGTGCTTTCGACGACGAGTCAAAGTAAACTCACTCAAACGAGGAATTCATTGCATCCGTGGCATTACAATAAAACAAATAAAGGGTTACAATTATTGCTTCAAACTGACATCTTAAAGGAGGGTTGAAAGTGGAAACTGGCTTGAGAAACTCTCCGTGTCATTCTCCAGAAGTTGAAAATGTTTCCCAAGCCGTTTAGGCAAGAACTTCACAAGAAAAAAAATGTGCTCGTAGTATCCAAGAATTTATCCACGAGTATCTTGGGACAGTCTAACCGACAGAAGCCTGGAGTTACGATATCCTTTTGATTTAAGGATGATGATTTCCTCTCGACAAGAGTTTGAAGATCTCTGTATCTGACATCCCTGACTTTCTCGTGACAAGCCAGGCTCGCAATCTCAAGCTACCGCAAGACTGTAGAATTGGAGACAGAAGGATACTTCATGCAAATCCTGTCATGAACAGTCGAACCTCGAGGAGAGCACACACACAGTCTATTTCACGAATTTCCTCCTTGCGATTATCAAGGTTTCAGTGGCTTGCAACGAATCCAAATCTTCTGTATGTTAGAAAAAACTGGACCTCTCCATTTTTTCACAACAGTGGATCAATGGTTGGTTAGATGCATTGGAAGGCGATAATCTGGTTTGTTCCCTCACGCCTGTCATGAACTCAAAGAGTAGATTTGATGGAACACTGATTCCGCGTTCCATCCAGCTAAAGTAGCGCGCTGAAGCCACGCTTCCTCGGTGAAAAAAAGACGTAGAGAAAGAAAAGACGAATCTTGGGCAGGAAATTGAGTTGTATTTCTTTGTAGTACATCCGAACTGCAAGTTACTCACTGAGTGGTATGATGATCTCCAAGTCTTTAGTAAGTGAGTGTGCCATGTTCCGTGCAACGCCTGTCAAGGTAAATACTGAACGTGGAAGATACTAAAGAAGGCGAAATTGAATTTGGAACGCCAAAAGAATCCATTCAGGGCGCGAAACACATTTCCAATGACAACTCTTGACATCAGCTCCATTTTCTGTCCGGATGGAACGGAGAAAGGAAATATGCGGGGAAAACTTGAGGCAAATATTCAAATGCGAGCGAACGAGTGTCATCGCCAGTAAGTCCCTTACTTCTCAAGCAAGTCAGTTGTACTCTACAGTGCTCGGAGAGTCTTCAAGAGGATGGAAAAGGCGCGAGAGATGGGATCTTCTTCATTGAATATCCATTCATAGCTCTTTTTGCTTTACCTCAGCAATATTTCCTTTTGTGGTGGACAATGAGTCAAGTCCAAAAATGACCCCAAGAACGTCTTCCCTGAATCAGATCGCGAGTCCCAGGTGAGAGTCAAGCCTCGAAATGATAGCAAAAACACACAATTTATGGCCATTTTCCTGGTCCCCTGAGTAGATCCCGGGTCCAATGCTAAGCTTGCAAGGAACTTGGTCCAGCAATCGGATCAGTAACAAGGACCCAAAACATCCCCACTTCGGCTCACATGAATCAAATCGAAAAATTGAGGGTTCTTTTCCGAACCATTCGGTCCTTTGAAACTTATGAGCCAAGTTTTCTCACCTCTCTATGAAACTGGTGGAACAGATTCAATTTCAAGAGGAACAAGTATATTTCAAGTTCTCAAAAGATACGGAAATCGAGTACTGAGCACGATGGTTGTGTTCCAGATGGAGTCAATCGTTTTCGAGACCCGAAATGTGATGACTTGTTTGTTGAACTGGACATAATGTTGGAGCCTCGATCATTTTTTTTTACTTTCCTCTTGGATCACGACAGAGAAAGGGGAAAAGAACAGTGTTGATGGTTCTCTCCAGTTTGTTTCCAACCCATAACAAGCCATTATGATATCGAAAATTGGCAAATGGCTCTGACATCTTTTCTCAGTGTTCCTTTCTTATTGCTTTTATGTACAATTCGTTACAACTAACACCAGGCCACTAACGATGATTTCGTCCAGACTGGCTTTTGTGTTCTTATGGGAGACTAATTTTTGTAACGAGTTGTGAAAGGATTTCATCCTTGAGTGCTCAGTGTCAGAGGGCTCATTTCAAGGATATTTATGGCTCCTTCAAATGTTTTTCGAGGAATGTTGTCGTGGAACCCAAGGAATCGTATTAGCCCACTCCCAACGACTGGTCCGCGAACATTTCCATCAAAGCATCCCATTTAATTAAAGCCCGTGTGAAAAGGGGTTATTTTTCATTCAATTTGTGTCAGAGCCATTCACTGAGTTCGGCCAATGAATGGCGAGCCTATTTGGCAGGGTAAGTAATGAACAGGGATCTCCTGACTTAACACGGTAAAAACGAGGCCAATATTTCATCTGAAAACCACCCGTCGGTTGTGGTCGAGTTGAGAAGAAATGCTAGACGAACCGGGATCATCGTTGGCTCCCCATTCCATTCCCGCTCGTCTCACGTCAAATGAAGCTAAATTTCATTGGACATTTTCCATTTCCTTGGCTTTTGTAAGGCTTTGGTTTCAGGACCGCGAGATCTCTTCCTTCTTCGAAGTGGCATTTCCGATCTCCGCCCCTCAATTCTAGCCGAACGTGGAAGTCTAAATGTAGAGAATGGCATGTAGGACAGCGGTTGATCTCATTTGTTTGGAAACAAGAATATTTTCACCTGACGTAAAGGCCACACGACACGAGTCACTTTCTCAGAGTGAGCGACATATCAAAGAACCAATGGACCAACAACCGAGCGTGATCTCTAAAATAGTTCTCTAGTGCTTACGAGCAGATTGACGTGGCTATACTAAGGGATGTCTTGGAGTGGAACAAGGTCTTTGTCTGTCAATGAGTGGATTTCGACCCTTCAGTATTCTGGACTTGAATACCTCGCTGGGCGCCTTTTTGAGAAATGGAACATTGGAGGAAATATGGAACAGCTGCGTTGGATTTTATTGTAGTCTTCAATGAAAGGGAAATGGAACTCTGACAAGGAACAAAGATCAATCGTAGGCACAACGAAGGCACGAATGCCTTCATTCATATCCGTGAAGCAACTTTCATTCCGAGTCAGGTGAGAGATTTCTTTTCTTAACATGCATCATCCAAGGAAACAAGATGGAACCAACAAAACCTTTAGGGCTAAAAAGTGGTCCAAACTAAAAGATTGACTGACTGTTGAACAGAAAAGAAGAGAGAAGGAAAGATATCCTTGTCAAGAGAGCCCAGATGGCAGCTTGAATTGAGTTTTCTCTTTGTCAGAGCTGTCTTTCAATCCCAGATCGTGTCTATCATTCCAATCAACCATGCTCCAATCCACCCCTAGATTCAAGAAACGAAGGACGAATGGAACTTGAAGTTCCAACCACAAAAATCAAGACGAAGGCAATGTGTCTACCGAAATCGAGAACACCAAGACTTGCGGAAACCAATCATGAAATGGGTGCACTTTGGTCTTACCCAAGTGCCCTCGTGACATTTTGAATTGCCAAACCGAAACTTAAGAGTTCACCATCTGTTCATCTTGGTCAGTGACTCCCACCAAGTTTCCCAAGGTTCCATTTCTCAAAGCGCCCATCACACACTTCCACATTTCGAAACTATCCTCAAGGGGAATCCACCAAGCTCAAAAAGAAATATCGTATCCCGCATCCTCACATCAAAGCCAAGATCTTTCTTTTACGATACACAAATCGGCAAGTTGCTCTTAAAAGGTGGCACTAACTCAACTAAACCAAGAGAGTTGAGTTGGTCAAAAGTCCGTCTCATAACCTCCATCTCCTATCTCTGTATTACTCTTACGTACGTTCACAGTCCTCTCCTTGGAGTTACGCTCATTTATGGCAGTGGTTGGCGATCAGGGACCCAACGTTCAATTTACCGGTGACTTGAGTCTCATTCAAAGTTTCCTGGAGGTTAGGAGCAAGTCGTCTTCTAAACTTACTTTCCTTTGACATGTCTGGCTTGCCGAAGCTTGGGGATCAAATTTCTGGGGTTGGGAACAGCTTTTTCTCCCGGGAGTGACGAACAAGTTGGGGTGATCCACAATTTGAATTCTGTACATCCGCTCCTGATTTTTCTTTAGTAGAGTGGAACAATTGGAAGTTTGGGTTCCTAAGGATGGCTTAGATGGCTTGCTACGGGGCTACGATGTTTGGCCTACCCTTATTCTCTCTGTCAAAGCACGAATTCAATCAAGCAAAAACCCGTCCAATTCCAGATCCTGATTGACCTTCCTTAGAAAAGGAGAAAAGGAATTCCGAGAAAGAACCCCACTTCCATGGAAGAATCTCGGTTTGTAAGAGTTTGAAAGCATTACCTTGCTCCTGTCAATTTTGTTGTCAATTTTGACTGCAACTCGCCATCAAGGAAAAAGGTTTCATTTTATTTGTCAGCTGAGACTACTAAACCCTTGAAATCTAGATGCGATTGTGTGGTTACCGTGTTCTATTGTTATCGAAGGTCTTCAGGAAATTGAAGCGAAACCCTTAAAGTTCCAAATAGCCAGTCTCACCGAAGAACTGTACGAAAAACAAAAGACTCCTAGTTAAACGCTTTCACGAAAAGTTCTTTGTTTCTCCATGGATTAAGCTGCCAATTGATTCTATCTTCAAAACGTTCCTCCTCAAAGCACCTTTCTAAGCCTGAAACGAAAGGCCAGGCCTTTCAAGTTGGTGCTACAGAACCGAGAATAATCGAATGGATCAGACGAGAGGTTGGCTCAAAACTCATGACTGGATAAAGGTCCATTAAGGTCCATAGCAAGAAATGTAATTCAATGACAAATGATGGCACGTTGGGGAATGAAAGTAGAATAGGTTGGTCACGATCCCAAAAAGAATGCACAAACGCACATTCAAGACCAAAAAGACAAAAAACGGCCATGTCACCTTCACCCAAAAAATGTGACGCTTCTTTATTTGTACAGGAAAAGGGGTAAACCTTGTTCAAAGGTATACATACATACATACATAGATGCATGCACCACGTAGATGTTTTGGATTGAAGTGGGAATTGCGTCAATTACAAGCTTGTTGCGCTAATGCAGGCCAATCAATGAATCTACGTTCATGCAGCTCAATTTTCGTGTTTATTTCTTCATCCACCCACTGAGATCTTTAATCGTATTATGAACAAAATGTAGTGAATGCTCATTTGACTCATCTTTCCAAGGACGTTAGATCAATTTCAGTCACCATATACCTTGTCCCATCGCTAATGATGTTTCGCTTGTTATTAAAGGCTGCCTTCAAATTGTGAAGTCGTTGTCGTTAATGGAAAAAAACGAAATTTCGCCGTTTCCCTCGAATTGAAAACGTGGAAGATGACAGCTTCAAATTTTGAACTTACTGTAAACAAAACAGAAAAGTCAACAAATCTTGAGGCCATTCGTCAAATGTCTCGGCAACAAACAGTCGCACTACAGCTAGTACATACAATTCACTAAAGCCAAAAACTTGCTCATAAAAATGCCTATCAGACTTGGAAGGAAGTGTTGAGGGTTCAGAGCTTCAGACAGAAAGAGAGTTGTGGAGCAGGAGGAAAGATAGCGAGGAACGATAAACCTAATTCGGTCATGGATGAACTGCGAGACTTGACAGCTGCTGAAACCGTGCTTAGATAGCATTTTACTCCGGCCTGATCAAGCCTGAATATTTCAAAACAGAGTAAGAAACTCTGCTTCCCAAATCTGAGCAATCATGTAGAGAACGGTCCAAGTCGACGAAGAGGTGGAACAATGTGACAAGAACCCATTCCATATTTGGATTTCTGCTTGGCGCCAAACCTGGGGCAAATTTTGTGTTGGTGGTTGTTGCCTTCCTTCCACTAGCGTCTTGGTTCTTGTCCCGTCGTTCCCTGGAGATAAAATCTTGGAAATCCTTCCTTACCAACAACTTGAGGTGGAACTCGACCAACTTCACAAAGGCTCTCCACCGCGGGAACAAAACTCAGTGGAACAAAATAAAAAACACTTGCCTTTCCCACCCTCTCACTAGCCTAGAGCCACTCTACAAGGTCTCACTTGAGCCTTTGCCTCTTTGAGGATCTCGTGAAATCACTTCCAACAAGCCCCAAAGACTCCTGGAGCAACTCATGAATTTTCGATGACTTCAACGTACAGAAACCACATCCTTAAGAACGCCTGTGTGTGTGTTGCAATGGAACCCAAATTGAACCCCCAAGGATGAATGAATCTGGCCACATTTGTTTTCCAGTTAGCGAGCGAGGAAGAAGGGCCAAATTAGTCAGGGCTCTTTCGTTCAAGCAAAGCTTGGTGCCCTTGATAGTTGGAATTGGGCTCAAGGTGTCGGGGTTTGGCGTTGGAACTGCTACTCGTGGTGGCCTTTCAAAGGGAATCATATCGGATCATGCGAAATGGGATATTGGTAAAGCCATAACCCGTGATCCTTTCTGATTGCTGGAACTCTCTGGGATCTCCTACTCATCATTTTTCCCTTTTCCATCGACGCTTTTGTCTCTTTTCGACCAAGGGAAAAAGAAGGGGGAAAAGAGGGCTAGTTGTCCAATAACACGAGAAGGGCAATCTCGAACCAAAGCAAGAGGAACTTTTATGTATGAAAGTCCGTCACCTCTCTGTGTTCGACATGAACAGGAGCAAACTAACAAAAACTTGGAACAGGTTTGTTCCATTCAGTCAAGAAGAGAGTCAATGGATGGATCAATTTGGTACAAAGTCAAGCTTGTTTCTACATTTCTTCCTTTATTAAATCTTGATCGTCAGTCAAGTGAAAGATGACAATCAAGAAGAAAGGTACTATAAGGGAGTGGAAAGTGAAGAAGCTGACTGAAAGCACTCCATTGTTCAGATTTGAACAAATAAATTTCAGACTAGTGCTGTTACTGCTGCTGCTGCACTTTGAGAGTCTTCACACTTCCTCGAGATGTATGTATATATTGCACACTAGAAGTGCAAGAAAAAGAAGTTCATTTGTAATCAAGCCAAGAACAGCTTCTCTTTAATGGCGAATAAGGAGGGAGTTTCCCCGTGAAAGAATTCTTCCTACTCCTACTCCTACTTAGTTCTCTACACTCTGACTTTGTGTGTTTAAAGCCATATAGTCTAGTGCGTACTATTTTGTCAGAAGTTTTGTACAGTCACTTCTACTAATTCAACAGGGGTTGATTCCGCCCAGTCGAGGAGTAGTAGTAGTAGTTGTAGATGTAGTAGGTGCGAGATCTCGTACCTCCAAGTCCATGAAGTGCTCCTCCTATTTCTATACCACGCACACTCTTTGGATCGGGGTCGTAAAGATCAAATTTCATCATCTTACATGTACCTCTATGAACTGAGTATCCTAATACTAAGAACTCGTACAATTCAACTGGATCAGAGTCGCCTGCTCTCACCTCATTGTCAAGTCCCACCTTGTTACACTTATGACTCGAGCATTGTAATGCTCATGGACGAACGAATCATGTTTTTCTTCAAGCTCTTAGCCTTGTGTTGCCAAAGACAAAAGTCCGATATCTAGGTATGTTGTACATTGTAGGTAGCTAGGTGAGTGAGTGAGTGAGTGAGTGAGTGAGTCTTTGAAATGAAAATGAAGCGAGGGAGAAAGCGCATTCTTGAACAGACGAATCAATCACGATTTTGTGGGTCAAGCCTCCGTGAAGGACAAGGTCAATTGTTCCCAAGGAACCTTGACCAAAATGGACCACTTCAGTCAGAGACACCAAATAGTACATGCAAATAATCATTTCGTTGTCCTACCTGTTATCAGTGGTCTTCATCATTTCACCGCCAAGATTGGCTCGGTGACTTTGGGTCACAACGCTTTTGAGGCTTGTCAAGTTATCACCCAAGAGTGTCGTCGCTGTTGCTGTTGTTGTTGCCGTTGTTGGGGACGCTGCTTCTGCTATAGTTGTGGGTGAACCTTCTGGCTCGAGGATGGTCGTTCCATCTTTACCCATCATTCCTGCCGATTTGTCACGGGGAGAAATCTTGCCCGCTAACGAGTTCAGGGCCGTCAGGTTGGCATTTAGCATGTCCATGATGTATGATCAATGTCTCGAGCCTCACTGCACGACAGAGAGTAGCGATAACTAACCAATTTCACTTGAGCCACAAGGTTGACTATTGGTCTACGTGTGACTTCACTTCAAGCACAGGACAGGAAGTTGATGGTGGTCCATCCATGGAAGTGGAACTCCAATCACGGGTTAGTTACACGGACACCTGAAACGATGAAGCGAAAACAGGCACGTTGAGAGTGACGAAGGTTAGGGCTAGGATAGGATCGTTCGCTGATGGAGTCACAAAGTGGGTTTAATTGTGGGTTTGCTAAGAGCTGATAAGGGAGTAGAAGCGATAAAGCCTTCCCGCCTGCTTCCCAACAGCCTCCTTACCCAAGTCTTATCTTAAATATGGATTAACCTAGCGTTGCTCATGGAGCTTACCGAGCATTGAGTATCAAATATTGGACTATGTGCGTATTTACGAGTCTGTACAAAGGTTCAGTTACATCCATACGAGTATAAGGAGACCGGAGGGATTGAGGATCCTTTGCCTCATATCGATGATCAAGTGATTATCGTGAGTGAACAAATTGTTGGAAAGCTAGACGGATCTCGCCAAATACAGTAAAACCAGGTCAAGAAGAGACATGTACAATGTATGCCCAGGGCCAATAGGATCGAGCAGGCGTAATTGCGGTTGCCAGGAAGTTTCACTCATAAACACGAGAATAATTGCTTTGATTCACATCATTGTCTCCCCTCATTACGGGACCATTATCTCGATGGACGTGGGTTTGTCTGATTGCCAAACTTGCGACCACATTTCTCTCTTCTTTGAAATGGAGCCGGTGATGATAGGAAATTAAAACCAGAGCAGAAGACAATTTGCCTGCCACCATTTCCAACCACCACCAAGTGTTGCTCGCTCTTTGTAGTGTCCGTTCGGTCGTTTGCTTCATATCGAGTTTATACAACGTGAGGAATTCGATTTCCCCACTCGTCCGAATGAACGAAGCCAGAATTCTATCATTGCAAACAAAGAGGGGGCCATAAAGCATGGCCAAAGAGGAGGGAAGAGGCAATAGAAAGAAGAAATGGAGGAGGAGGAGGAGGAAACTGTGAACTCTTTGGACTGTTTACCACTTCTCTTGAATACACAAATACACATTCACATTTGAGCGAGCGAGCCACCCTTGTGATTGCCATTGAATGCTCGTTTATTCGTATCCTTCACGTCGTACCTTACCCGCTCAACGAGGCTCCTTATTCGTGCCATCTTATTATGAAAGGGACCCCAAAAAAGGGAGACAGGAATTAATTTTCATAGCAAGGAGGCCTCCACAATTGTCAGGTTGCTACTCGAGTCCAGTGGAATTGTATTCACCTCACCTCACAGACATGGAACACGACACACAGACAACCACTCGAAACCACAACTGACATTGGAATTGGGCTGCTCAAATCAATGCTAACCAACATTTCACGGTTCAAATTCAAGTTCGCTCATATTGTCAAAGTCACTCATGACTGTTGATGTTGACGTTGAAACTCGCCTGAATGAATGAATGGATAGATGGCAATGAAGGCGGGATATTTTCAGGGCTTCTTGGCACCAAACTGTGTGTATTCACGAGCTAGAAGAAGAAGAAGAAGACCCGTCTGGCTACTTCATCTGCCACACAATATGTGTCCTCGATCAACGAGTCGACAACATCATCTTTTCATCCACCCAACCAACCCAAAACGAACGAAGAATCACGAGCAGAAAATTAAAAATTCACATTTTAACACCTATGAGCGAGAGCTAATACCACCTCCATGACTCATTGTCGACTGCGAAGAAGCTCCTAAGCTAATGTTTATACGAATCCAAGTAAGACGAGACGATGAGAGCGAACGAGGAACGAAACCTCTGAGCCGTCGACGTCTTCAATTCGTACATTCGCTCTACGACCACCAGCACCTCTTCTCCCACTACAAACACACTACATACACCGGGTTGTTCATTCCAGAAGACTTCTTCTTCTATTAGGACGGCTTTGTTGATAGAAACGGCCCAAAGCTATGCACATAACTACTAATGTGAACAATATTGTAGCAATGAAGAGCCGAAAAAAAAATCTGGTTAGGCAAAACACTGAACAATGAGCAGTCAGAGAAGCGAAACGAAGAAAGAACGAACAAGGGGCTTTGCATTTGGTTAGAAAACGATCGACCCCTTACAGACACGCACACCACAGATAGACCCTTCACACTGGGCGAAACGGAATAGGAGAGGGTTGTTGGCTTAATCTCCGGACGAAATTACATTATCCTTCAAACTGATGAAGTGTTGCAAATCATCTCGTCTTTTCCGTGTTGTTTCTGAACCCGGCGGCCGGTAAGGAAATAAGGATGTAGGAGTTCTCATTCAAACCATATTTCATTGGGTCGCTTTATTGCAAAACGCCTCTTCTGACTTGAGTTACGCAAACAGCTTCAAGTCAGGATTTTGGTCGAAGGCCTACCAATGCAATGCACCAAGAGTCTCTGCCAGAGACAAGAACTACTACATTCTGCACAGTACCACGATTGTACGAGTTCGTCGTGGGGATGCCTGCAAAAAAATACATAAATACCAAGTACTCCCACATGCCACGGCGATGCTTAGAGTTTTAGAATAGATTTAATGAGTTTTTAAGCAGGATTCTTCGAAGCGTTTCAGATCAATGTATTAACCACATGACATGCATACACATTCATGTGGTTGCTCGGGCTCGTTGCTTACTTTGGTAGCGCAAGATTGATTGATCAGCGAGAAGGTGTGGCTCGACGTTTGTAATTCGAGATACATGTACCGAGTCTTGAGCGGAAAACCCTCTATCTCAATACACAATGCATATTGCACAGATAGGGGATCTGCCAACATGTACTAGGTATGTACGGAACAGTGACTATGTGAGTGTATCTAGGATACGAGTATTTCTCACAGTAACTTGCAGAGGGAGTTGAGCGTTGAAATGCCTTCTTAAGGCTTGACACACTTGAGGAAAGATCTAAATATGTCAAGGCGTTTTGCGGTTGATGCCAATGGTTGATAAGGAAGCACTTGAGATCAGAGAACCAGAACAAGTTGATATCAAAACGATTCGTTGTCTTGTCTTCGTCATTGTTTGGCAAGACCCCTCCTGTCGTTCACTAGAGCTTGAATCCGTGCCGCCTTCAAGATTCATGAAGGACACTAGAGAAAATAATGTACCCCGTTCAAGGATTTGAAAGACCTCGCCCAGAGATTCGTTTACCATTCCATTTTGACTTTCGAATTCGCCAAGTGATTGCTCAATATTGCCTGGGAAGAGAAGTTTTGAGAGGCCAGAGTTTTTCCAGCACGAGAAAGTTGGTCCTTTCAGGTTTGGAGTGTGATCTTTTGGAAATCGCTTCATATATGGAATCCGAGGACTTACTTGGATCCCAATAACACCAATGCCGTAAATCAAAATTCGAAAAGCAGAGATGGAACAGCCAGACTCAAAAGCGAGACGACTTTCGTCGGCTCTCTTCTCGTTCTACACGTAGAAGTACGTACGTACGTACTTGCGTCTTTGGCTGTGAGCAAGCAGTAAGCACAGGGCACCATTATTTGACAGGAGATCAAGCCGGTGAAAGCACAAGAGAGAAAAAGAACGGTGGAAACTGCTTGGAGCTCGCTCGGGAGAGTTGGGTGATCCCCTTAAGGGACCCTCTCGAGTGGGTTTGGAATGGTGGGTGGTCTGTCTCATTGGAAAAGATTTCCAAGGTACCCAAACGGGCTCGACGGGGAACGCACAGTCAGCAGCTAAATTTTCTCACTCACATCAATTATATTTGGATTACCGTGGAACATATGAGGGCAAAAATGGAAATCGGGCTTGAGGGCGCAAAGAAATGTGATTGGACCCAAAGAGGGGGTTCCTTGATCCGAGAGACATTTCATTTTTCCCCTCTATCAGGCATTCCCAATCCCGGGTCCTGATTCAATGTAAAGCCTTTTGACATTGCTGCGAGTCGTTCCACGGTGAAAGAATGGAACATTCGTTACCTAAATTCTTCTCGTTCCCGTCTTGGTCCCTTGCCTTTTGCAGTAAATCAGGGAAATTTGTGCTCGGGGACAGATCCACAAGGTTTGATATGGGAGTCCCCTTCTCTTTTGGGTCTCTTTAGCACCGAAGCTAACCTGGTCCCCATATCTATTTGGTTGAAGGCTGTGAGCATCACAAACGGCCTTTTCACTGGTCCAGCCACAGTGTGCCTTTCAACGAGGCTGGCAAAGGTATCTCATTCTCCGAATCTTCGTCTTTCAGCTTCAGGCTGATTCATAGGGCTGTCGTCAACTCAATAGGAGGAAGATAGTCACCATCGACTGAGTGGGGACGAGGACAAACTTCTATATCTGTCGATTGATTTTCAGCATCTTGGAGCGTTTCGTCTCTCTCACTCTCTCTCTCTTTCATACTATATGTGTACGTATGCGTGAGTCTATCTCCCTTGAGAAATTTGGGAGAGGTCCACCCCAGTTTGGGACATAGGGCACCACTGTGAATGACAAACTGAACCCTCTTCTTGAACGAACCAGCCAACGAATGATGATCCACAAAGAGCCCGCGTGATGGTTTCTTTGAGGAAGAAGATTTTGGAATTGCTCGATCGGAATTTGCAAATTTGGGCATCCCAGGAAACGATTGAGTTTGAGAGTGAACAGATTAAGTAGTCGAGCCGCTCGCTTACTCTCCATGGATGCAGGTTCGTCAATCTCAAACTTGCAATTCGGAATTCACAAAGTAACCGGAGAAAGAGGATGAGAGCGAGCGTAGAAATTCAATCTATAAGTTTTTAACGAGAAGCCTCGTTCCCCGTGCTTCACCTTTCAAAAAACGGGGCCAAAATCTGGATGGAAGAAAGGAAAAAAAAAGTTTCTTTCCCCGTCTTCTCCATTGGAGATTTGCTGCTTACAAGGAACAGGATACTCTCAAGCAGGTCTTTATTCCCAAATCAAGGGTCCATAGAACCAACAAAAGAGGCGAAAGTTTGCGCCCAACAACGCAATAAACAGTTCTTTCGGGTCTTTCTTTTGCTAGATCGTTTTCATCGACTCTATGGCCCTCATTTAAGCATTTGAGTCAGAAGCAACAGTGTGCGGAGGATAAGAAGAAGAAAAAAGGGACCTTGTTCCTTAGTCAGTGGGCACCAGATTCTTTGAGCATGTTCATGACTTCATTCAGTGCGAGCTCAGCTCAGAAAAGTGGCTCTTGCTTTTAAAGAGAGCTCATTATCCAATTCTCTCACTTAGCGTCGACGACTCCACTTCCTCTTTCACTAACACACCACCCATAGAAAACACTACATCCAGCGTGGATTCTGTTCAGCACAGAATCAGGATTGCTGAATAAGATTACTGAGAAGAGGGACCCTCAATGAGATCTCTCGTTCGTTGTACGCGTACTCAACGACTTCACGACTATTCACGACGACGTGGAAAAACTTACGTTGTTGGCACTTCATATCGAGTGAGAAGCTCCCTTTTCCCTCCGTCTCTCTCTTTCCTCTTTTCTTTTTCTCGCCCCTCTTTTTGGACCCATTTCGAGTGGAAATGGAACGTTTCGAGCATGTCTCGCCAAGAGAACACGGAGAGAAACAAGAGACGGGCAGCCCTAACCAAGGAGCAAACCGAGAAAATGGAATTTTTAACCTGCAATTAGTGGCCAAAATATATGGGCCAGGGGGAGGGATTCTTTTTTGCAGAGAAGCTTACTTAGAACTCTTGGTAAAACTGGCCAGATTGTCCAGGTATGCAAATTGTTGATCGATCGACAGCTCCCCTCTCCCTTACCTTCGAAATTGAGGTCTTGCACCAGCGTTTCAGAAGTCATCGAAAACACATTTCAAGGTCTCATTTCAAGGCCGAGCAATTGACCCCACCCAAATATAAGGCATGCTCTTTGCTTGATGTTCCAGTTTGCAATTTTCTTTGCCTCAACGCGAAATTTGTCACGCTGCCCTAGAGGAATCGACTCACATTTTCTTTCATGGGGTTGGTCTTAAAAAACGACCCCTTTGACTCTGGACTTGGTGAGGGAACTCTTTGTCCAATGTTGAAAAGAACCACATTTCTGCGTTTCGTCACCTTTCCCCGGTGGCATTTTTCTTCCTTCTTTTACCGTTGTCGGACAGCTGTGAACCGGCAAATAACGAACATATGAACGAACGAATGAACGAACATGGTAGGTCCCATCATTTTTAGGGTTCTCGTGTTCCCAAGATCTCTGGCGAGCAAGGGGACCAACCTGACTACTGTTAGCGGAGAAAAAAAGGGCCAAGAAAAGATGGAAGAAAAACTTTCGCCTCTCTGACTTTGGGCTTCTCGATTTAAACGAAGACCACGGCCATCGGGTTTTCCGATAAAATTCCTGCGATGGAGGCAGCCTGTCCCAGTTCGTCAGTGCTTTGGGAACGTTTGTTTGACAGCACATTCCCGCGGTTGGTGGTTAGTTGGAACTTGGGACCGCTTGATCGGACAGGATGGTACACTTATACCCACCACCAACAAGAGAGTGGAAATGTAGAATCTGGCCAGCCAAGTTGTGCCCTACTATACGTACCACATACAGTGGACGAACATCAGGTGGTGAGGCAAAAGTCAGGCTTCATATAAAGTTTGGAAAACTCGAGGTAAACTAGGCGGGTCACTGACGAACTACTGACTGACGCCTGACTGGCTGGGAAAACTTGATCCCTCTCTTATTGGATACTTAATGTACCGTATGTCGATGCACAACATTAGGTTCTCCACCTACGGTACGTACACTACACAAATGGTACATGCCTACTTTGACAGATACATTTCTTTTTGGACAGAGCTGCACTTGAGATCATATGAAAATGATGCAAGTGCCGACTTTACAGTAATTAGAGCTGACTGAACCTGAGTGGCCTGCAAATACCGGGCTTGGGTCGCACTTTCAAGTGTACAAAAGTGGATCATCAGACCCCACAGAGGAATTTTTAGCGTTGCAAGCATTTCAATTTGAAGGCACATATATTTTAAAGTCAGGAGCACGATTCGGCGACGACGACGAAAACGCCAAGGCAAATGAAAGAGAAGCTCTGGCGGAATAATAATTAGTACTTGAGGGGCCAGAAACAAGCAGGGCCTTGCTTGATAAGCACGAGAGCACATTTTTGCTTCAAAGCGAGCTCTAAACAACGAATGAAGAAATCCCCGTTCTTTCGTTCGTTCTAGTTGGCTAAATAAGTTCGAACTTGAGAAATTGTGCTTTTGCCACAGAATTGCAGACGCACAGAGCAATGGTGCAAAACTTGGGACAAGAACTACTTGTCAAGAGAAATTGGTGACATTTGCTCGATTACCTGCTCTTTCTTGCCACACGGATGAGGAAGTGGTGAAGATGCTTTCTTGTTGGGCGGTCTAAACTATACCCTTCATAAGATTGACATTTCCACAACTAATGACGTTTTGGGGCCGATTCAGCCCAGTTGCACATGATGTCGCCTAATTCGCGAAATTGGAACGTCCTTCACTAATTGGTCGAACATTGGTAGAATATTTATTATTTAGAGTAGGATTACCACAAACACAACGTTGTCGTGGCTGCGATTGAATGATCTCAATGTTTTCTCCCCATTCAAAGTCATCCAGAATCAACATTCGGTCTTTCACTGTGACTTCTTTTTTTTCTTCTTGTGTCTCAGAATCTTCGTCTTCGTTATTGTAATGCCGCTATTTAAGAGAATTAGGCCTTGTTTTTTTTCTTCATGCTGAGCATATTGGACTTGTTGCTTCCTCGATTCACTCCTTGTTCACCTAATGTGGCGAAGAACTTGGTGAAGGAAGAGCTACTCACACACGACTGGCTGGACCAGAATGAACAAATTGGCGACATACGAGAACAAACGAGTTTTCCAATGGAGCACAAAAATCTCTCATGGTGCACATTGACGAAGTCGGTCGAGCAAACAAGCCAACAACACTCGATGTTTCTGCATGAAATGGTGTGTTAAACGCTCAGTCGCACTAAATTATCATGCCTTATCACATCCGTCTCGCAAGGGAGTTTGACATTGGCAAACGAGACTGAAATCATGAGGAGAATTCGATCCCGAGTTTGCCTCTGACTAATCTCCGACCTACTGTCGGCATGGAGGAAGAAAAATACAAGACGCGACAAAAATCCTTAGAGGCCAAAGAAAATGTTCTCGAGGGCCATCATCATCCTCAGATGCAAGAACAAGTAGGCGACGAAGGCGTGAGCTGATTCGAGTGTGGAGGCCGAAACACTTCGATCAGTCTCCAACCGGCTTCTGCCCCGCCAACGCCGCTTCGTGGAAAGAGAAGCCAAGAGAGCGAACGAACGTGTTCGGACGTTCAATCTTGGCTCCTCGTGCTCTTGGAACCGGCTGGCCTTCATCGACGAAGACAGCGACAAAAAGGACGAAGATGAACGCTGTCACTCAAACGTTGGACCATGATCGCCGTAGAAGCACGAAGGAACCTTGCAAAGGTTCTTTTTTCGTCTCACAGAAATACGTACACGAGAGTTTCTTATTCCCAAAGAGTACACAAACAACTCATCACGATCAGACAAGGCTACAACCATTGCCTAATCGAGAAACAACAAACAGGTATTGGAAAGTAATAGTTTGTATTGGAATTGATTGCATCAAAATGAGCTGTGATTTGGAGGCATATGCCCGCTCTTATTAGTTATAAACCAAGGACAAGAAAAAACTCGATCAAAGTGTTTTTGGACTGTCAATGGCAAATGATTCAGATGAATGGGTTCAACCTTAAAAATGCCTTTGTGTAAATGCCCTCTTCAAAACTCTTTTCTCAACGTGAACTGATTGCTAATGAAGCTTTTTAGCAACTCATTTGACACCTAATGACATTCTTCTGAGCTTGGAACTTTTGAAAACTCTTGGAACTTTTCCTCCCGAAACTCAATTTTCAGATTTTCCCCTCTTTTTGGCGTTTTAAGGAACAAAAACAACCGTTCATTACATTTTCCAAATTATCAAAAAAAGAATTGCATCTTTTTTTGTATTGGGGCCACATAGTACATACAGTAAGGTAGTATCATATACTGACAAAGACTCGAAATGGCTTACCTTTAGTTGTGGTTAATTTTGAATTGGAATGGCAGAACAGAATATTCTTCAAACAATGGAACTCTCTCTGAAAGTTTGAGCTCCTCCAATCTCGTCCAATGCTCTATTGTGGTTGTGGTGTTGTTGTTTCCCTCTCTTCTTATCGCGAGTTCAAAGTTGTAATCACACTTTACCAAAGCTTCGTTACAGTAAGTGAGTGAATGAGTAAGTGTTCACACAGAGCCATGAAATGGCAATCGTCTCTTATCAGTTGGGTTTGAGCGACTTTCAATTGGAATTGAAACTATGCGGCGTCCCAAATTTGAGGATATTTTACACCCCCAATTGACCTCTTCTAGCCCGATGAATCTCAATGAGGATGTTCGAGACTTTATTGGACACACGATATTGCAGGAATTAAAATCAATAAATTCGGATCCCTTAGGGATTAAAGGGCAAGATTTGATCATTTGAGGTCAGGTTTGCATCTGGGGAATTTTGTTGTTGCAAGTATTTTACCCGTTTTCTTTGCTCCATGGGAAAAAAATTTGGTGGTAAACAATTGTCCATGAAGCCATGAATTGTCAATGACGAGAAGAAGGCTTGATCTAAGTAATGGGTTCATCTACTATCATGACAAAAATCTAATTGTAGCACGAATGACTTGAAGCCTGGGATTGCATTGCTGAACTTGTATTTATCGCCTAACGATTGTGAACAATTTGAGTCATTTTTGTCCTTCTTCCATGCACTTGGAGAAGATACGATGGGCAATTAATCGGGTTAAGGTCTCTTCGAGACTAAAGGCCGGATTGACCACAATACAGTCAACATTCCAGCACTTGCTTTCGTTTGGAGGCGTTCGATAAGGAACGTTACTTACTCCTTCTGCAAATGCCGTTCGTGTTGACTTTGGAACGTTGTTCAAGTCCATCCAATGAAACGTGCTACTGTGCTTGAAGTGGGTTTTGGTGCTGATATTATTATCATTATTATTACGTTATGTCTCAATAACCGGTGACTGAGGGCATTGGGATGTCACAGAGGGTGCAGTCACGAGATAAATGGGATGTCCCTGGTCGATTCTGGTGGGAAACCTGTTCTTTCTGTATGTATGTGCTGCTTCTTCTTCTCTCGTTCCAACTCGCGTACTTCCCTCTCAAACTAGCTAGAAGGACGATCTCGGCCGGAGCTAGAGAACGGTTGCATACGAAACTTCGAAACGTACTCATGGCCATGTGGGACAACATCCCAGATCGTCAATTTCCCCAATTTCGCCCAATCTACAGGGCTTCGAAGCTGGGAAGTACAGATCGGCGAGTAGTAAGCGAAGAACGAGGAGGAGGAGCAACATCATCATCATCATCAACATCATCACTTGTTGCTGAGAGATTTTTCCAATAAGCTCAAAAGCGAGACAGGCTTTCAGTTGGAAATCTAGTGTCCCGAGAACAGGAAGGAGGACAAACCTTGGTCGTTGTATAAGATCGCTTTTAGTCATCGCACGGCAGTCAAACACACGACACTTGCCAAAGGGAGAACCACCCACTACTCAGGTTGTGTGCTCACACCTTTGGCAGTTCCAGTTCCATTTAACTTTTTCATCATGGTGAAGGTTTGTGTGGCTCCAATATGAGAGCATTGACGCTACTCTTCGACCTGTGGACTTGCCTTACAGTATTAGAATCATTCACAATGGCTTTGACCACCAACCCCCACCCTAGCAACAACGATAATTGCTTGTTTCATATTCAAACCTTTTCGGGGAAAAGTTTCAAAAAAGTGTCGCTTTTCGACCATGGCGAGTTCTTGTGCTACCCTCTGACTGATGGCTTTAGTGGATGTCATGACGATTCAGATATGGTATGCCCCGAAAGTTGTGGCCGACGATCCCGACGAAGTCTATCCAGGTCGCCCATTCCCAAATACAAGTTTGCCCAATCGCAATCTCGAATCGAAGCCATTTACTTCCGAGACATGCGAGTGCAAGGATTGAGTTTTTCCGACCCCGAATCTTGGAAGGAAAGACGACGCAAAAGGTGGAAGCCAAAAAATCGAAACACTTTGAACCCAACAAACGCTATTACACGAGAGCATGCCGAGGACAGCAGGAATTTTGTCAAGAGCCAGTCCCTGGGGAAATCCCAGGGGAAGTGACGGGTTGCGTGACTGACTTTCGTGTACAAGTATTGAGCTTTTGTGATACCGCGCTGGACTTTGCCGAAGCCATTATCATCGTTTGAAAATAATATTTTGAGCCCAATTTGAGTTTGTCATTCCAATCATGGAAAAGAGAAGCTTGCCTGCCAATTTACTTAAAAATGGCAATCTCAACAGAATTTGCAGTATCGCCCACACCATGAATGAATAAATTACCACCTCGAAGCAAGAGTGATGACTTTGAAATATAGAACTTTATAGATAGATAGATATATTATCTGGTATATTATCAGCGACAAACGTCATGTATCATGTACCAAACCGTAAATCCAATTGTAGCGTGGCGTGATTACAGGATTTTAATGAAACGTGTTCCAAGGTTGTAAATATAAGTAGTGAAAAAGTTCGTCTCCTCTTTCAATACGTTCAGCAAAAAACGGGCGAGAAATGTGGTTCAACCTTTCTTTGGAGATTTTCTTCAAGACGTTCATGAACAAACGAAGGAATTTTAGTCTCGAAGAATATTTTACATGTTACATAAAGAGGGGAGAGGGTTCTTATAAACCTGACAGGATAGATTGAGTCCCGTTTCAAAGGACTTGGGCGGTGGATGTTGATGGGTAAGGGTGTACGTGATAATCAGCCTCAACCCTCCTGACCAAAATCGGAGGTGAATTTCGTCATTTTCTCAATATCGTCGTCGTTGACCGAAGGCTTGGATGCCGCCAAGGACATCATCATGTCTTTCATGGTTACAGGTGGATCGAGCAACTTGTCGCCATCAATTTCCATCCACGTGAGCTCCATGGCTCCTGGACTCCCCGGGGAACACGGGACTAGATAGTCATCACGCATTATATGTGGGTTGTCTCGATCCGGTGCCGTGACCTGAAACGAAGGAGTCATAGAATTTATTTGTGATTAAAACAGCCCTTTGAATCATTAAGCAACGAAAAAGTCAGTAAAGGTTTACGGAATGCATTAGAAAATTTATGAATCTATTTCAACCTATTTGAAATCTTGAAGCATGACCTTATGCTTACGACACAAACTTGTTTGAATGCCACCTGACAAGATCTGACTAGTTTCTTCCACTTTACTCAAGTTGACGCTTGTTCAAACCCAATTGAAATATATATACACGGACATAGTTCGTATTTTTTGGAAGTCACGAGACTATACAGCTGCTATTATGGACTCTCAGTTTACGTTCAATGTTCTGTTCCCTTTGAAGTGTAGTTCATTGTTTGGCATTACTTTTGCATCAATGGGAAATGCAAGGGGAGGTTTGAGTGATCTCTTCAAAAATCTTATCGCGGGCGGATGAAAGAAGAGAAAAGGCTTGTTTGGCAACAGTGGGTGGCTCGTGAGAATTTGGGCAGTTTAAGGGTTTTCGCAATTTACAGACCGCCCTTGTGAATAAGATGCCATGAAAAATGTCGAATGCAAGTTTGAACACCTTTGGTTAGGATTTTGGAAAAAAAATGCACTGTATTTGCTCGTTCTTGCACGAGAAAATTCTCAACAAAAGGCCACTTTTTTGGGTAAGTACAAGTGTAAGTGATGTTATAAGCACTGATTTGTATTGTAAAGCTCCAAAACCATCAAGGTATCAAACAAAATGCCGTGTTTTGTACGTGTTTCTTTTCAATATCAAATGTCTTTTGTAAGTGCTTGCCATTTTTTAATCAAAAGAATAATTTTGCAAATTCTTACAAAACCGAGAGTCAAAATGTCCAAACTTGCAATTCGACATTTTTTGTAGCATCTAAGTCATAAGGGTGGTCTGTAAAACGCGAAAACCCTTGCACTGACCAAAATCTTACATTGACGAACAAGCCTTTTCTCTTCTTTTATCCGCCCGCGATAAGATTTTTGAAGAGATCACTTAAACCTCCCCCTGCATGCCTCATTGGGTGATCAATTTTTCAAACATGAATTGTTTCGTTCTTGTAAATGACCAAAAGTACTTCTTTTCTTAATAACAGCCTTAAAAATCCATCATAGCAGAGGTTTTCATTTCTCATTGTTCAGAAATTATTTTGTTTTCATGAATTCCTACCACAATAAGCCTATTAATCAATACAAAAAATCCTGAGGTTAAGCCCATAGTATTTAATTGAAAAGGAAAAGGTGAGGCTCTTTTTCAACGCGGTTTCAAAGAATGCAGGAATGCAGAAATTGGTTTTCTCGTACTTTCTTCTATAAGGCACTTTCCTTCTCGTCTTCAAGGCCAAGAAAAACGTAAAAGGCGGAAGAGCCTCTTTCGCTTCACTTTAAAGCCGGAATTACACCTACATGTTCAATCGAATACCCAAACTCACTTTTTTGAAATGCGTGGCCTGTTGGACCTTTCTGACGGGCTGCATAAGGGCATCGCGCACCACGATCTGGATATCCGCGCCCGAATACCGCTCCGATTGCTGACCCAACTGTCGGAAATCGGCCTCCGTCAAGGTGGTCTTGGTATCGCCCAAGTGAATCTTGAACATGGTGGCGCGAGCCATGGCATCGGGCAGTCCAATATAGATGCGCTTCTCGAAGCGTCGCCGGATGGCCGAATCCAGAGCCCACGGGATATTGGTGGCTCCCAACACGAGCACGCCGTCGGTGTTATTGCCTACGCCCTGCATGCGCACCAGGAACTCGGTCTTGACGCGTTTCGTGGCGTCATTCTCGCCGTCCGAACGCGTAGACACCAACGAATCCACCTCGTCGATGAAAATGATCGAAGGTCGACTCTCGTAGGCTTTTTCAAACAGGTTACGCACCATCTTTTCCGATTCTCCCTGCCATTTGGAAATCAAGTCCGAACTGGAAATCGAGAAGAAGGTCGAATTGTTGGCCTCGGTGGCTACGGCCTTGGCCAAGTAGGATTTACCCGTTCCGGGTGGCCCGTACAAGAGGATCCCTTTCCAAGGCGTGCGTTTGCCCTGAAACAGATGCGGGAACTTGATGGGCAGGATCACGGCCTCTTTGAGGGCTTCCTTGGCCAAATCCAAACCGGCCACATCCGACCACTGCACGTTGGGCTTTTCCATCACGATGGCCCCGTCTAATTTGCTCATCATCTTCTTCTTCTCGGGATCTTCGTCATCGTCGGACGACGAATTGCTCTCCTTCTTGCCGTTATCTTTGGACACTTTGCCCGAGCCTCCTCCGGCCTCCTTCACGGGCTTCTTTTGGGCCTTGTTCAAATGGGCCTTGAGTTTCTCGGCTCGTTCCAGATATTGGACGCATTTGGAGCGAATCGAGGTCTTGGCCTTTTCGCTATTGGTCTCGTATTTGATGGCGTGGAGGAAATATTCCACGGCGTGTTCGTACAGCTTCAAGGCTTCGGCGTAGTTCTTACGCTTGTCTTCCTCGGTGGCCTTGGTCACCAAATCGATGGCCTTTTGCAAGGCGTTCCCGCTCATCCTGGCTTTGCCTTCACTCGCACCTGGATCGAATCGAGATGATGGGAACGGATCGGGCCCAAGATTGGAAGGATGGATGGATGGCTACGAGATGACTCAGTCAGTGATAAGAACTAGAGGCAGTTCACACACATACACACACACAGCTCAATCGTTCAATCACTGACTCACGCGAACCTACCTCACTCGCAATAATAATATAATAGCCACAACAACATTAATAATTGTACGACTCGTTTAGGCGAAGACTGGTCGATTCATGACTCACTAGGAGTGGGAGGGGCGTGGTCCAGGGCCCGTGGAATTGGCCCGGGAAATACGATGGCGGGTTTGAGAGAGGGGACACTTGTAATGATTCCTTGAAGTG
>CM021316.1:11502960-11515677 GCA_010645155.1 Tigriopus japonicus | reverse complement strand
GCATCCACGGCCCTCCCGCACGCAACACGGACTTACGTCTCCCCGACCAAGGGGAGGGAGAAGGGCGAGGTCCTTCCGCCAATACGGCGGCTACTACCGGCTGTGCCATGTAGCATGACCGAGTGTTGGGAATGTCTAGATGTTTATTGTCGTTGAGACACAGATATATATACCTAAATAGATTGACTAGAGTAAGAGCACGAGCATATAAAAGGGAGCAAGGCGGGAATACTACACTCGTTTAAGTAATTCAGCTACTATTCGGCTTTGGAATGGGTAGTCAGATTCTTTAGAATAGATCGTGCGTTATTTGAGTGGGAGAGCCCCCGCTGGATATAAAATCATAGTTTCTAGACAAGTCGATCAATTTCACCTCGGTTTGCTACGAGTATACCTAAAGCCGTTTCATTAACTTATATTTCTTCCGTTATTGTGTTTCGCGGAATTCTTCGCTTGGCACGGGACCTTAAATACGAATGACCCTGCGGTTTTGACGAAGAATATTCATGATACGAGCTAAGCGTGTATTTGAAAATGAATTGAAAGGGATTGATCGCCTTCATTTTCGAAATGACGGCGATTGAAAGTCAGATTTTTTCGAGAACTTGTACGAAAAAATACATGGATGGAACGCCAATCCGGCAACGCTGATGAGCTAGGCTAGCGCGCCCGGCGCTGATCGACCAAGGAGACTTTCAGGGTGACCAATGAGTGAATGAAAAAACGAATCAAAAATTGGTCAAGATAGGTAAAAAGCAAAAAGGTCTTCGGAAACAAAGTCCGATCAACGAAAAATCATTTCTAATTATGAAAATAGCAAAAGGGGTAAGAATGACTTAATCTTACGCCCATAAAGAAAAGGAGCCGGAGACTGCTGAAACATCCAACGAGAGATCCTTCGATTGTTACTCTCTCATGAATCTAGTCTTTTTTTCATCAAGTTATAATGAGTCCCTTTGCTTCGGCATTTGTCGTTTCCCTCAATTTGGTGCGTTAAAACATATATTTTTAATAATTGACGTGGACATAAATACCGATGTTTTCCCAATAAATCTCAGAATGAGTCCATGATGAAATGAACGTAAAAAAACTTGCAGGATTTCCTTCAAATACCAACAATATTTCACAAAAAAAGACGTTCTTTTTTTCAGTAGCTTTATGTATGACCTATCAGGCAAATTTCAAGCGCGGATCTGCTCTTTTGCGTGACTTATTGCGTGACTTGTGACGAAGTCCAATTTCGTCACCTCCGTTAACTTCGCACGGCCCAGACACTCACCAAGCAGACCAGCCTAATTCTTGTCCATTAGATCAGCCCCGTGGGGCCTGAAAATTGACAGACAGACACACACAAACCCACACACGCAGGCACTCCAACTTCAACTTTCAGCTGGTCAAGGGCTATGGGTGACTGATATAGCTCTCATTCAGGGAATCATGATAAATAAAGACGCCAAATTTTTATATCATTTAATCGTATTACATTCAAACTATCATTAAAAATCCGCTATAGGACATTTATTTAAGTGCGTCTTTTCGCAAGGTTTAAGTGAACAATAAATGGTACTACTGATCCAAAGTGTCTCTCGTTTTTGGGCTTCTTTGAGCCACCCTGAAAATAGGCTGGGTAGGCCATCTGTTTGACGTCGAAACACCAGAAAAAAAGAGAAGAGAAAGAAGAAGAAGAAAAAGAAGGAGAGATCCAATCAAGGAAAAGACGACGAAAACACTCGTCTGTGAATCGCATCAGCCCTTCATCGCCAGCCTCTCTCTTCTTGTTCGTGTCCCGCTTCAAATCCAGCCCGCCTCTGCCACCCGGGTACGGCCCCATGCCACGCCCCCTTTTTGCGCCGCTTCGGCCGCCCACGCCTCCCGCTTTTCCGGCCTCCTCATCATGAGTAGCGAGGCCGCCCGTCAGATCATGGAGACGTCGGCCACCTCGTTGCACGGCACGGGGGCCGGCACGCTCCAAGTGGGCGTGCCCTCGGTGGCCGCCTCCTACAACGCCACGCCTTCAGCCTCGGGCTCGCTCATGATGATGGCCGCCGCTTCGGACGGCCTTTCGGGCTCCTCCGTGGGCGGTTCCAGCGAAGGAGGAGGCGGCAACAACGCCGTCATGAACGATAAGGTTCAAGCCGTGGCCGGATCCATTTACGAAGAGTTTGCTCGCATGATGGCCAATTACGGCGAGTCCGTGGTCCAAGACTTGATGCCGTTGGTGGTCAATGTGTTGGAGAACCTGGATTTGGCCTATACCGAAAGCCAGGAGCTCGAGGTCGAGGCCGAGTTGCTCAAGGAGGATAATGAGCAATTGGTGACGCAATACGAGCGCGAAAAGAACCTCCGGAAAGCCTCGGAGCAACGCTTGATCGAGTTGGAGGACGCGTTCGAGGGCGATCGCAAGGAGAACACGGTCAAGATCGACTCGCTCACGTCCATTGTCAAGATGTTCGAGCTCAAGGCTAAGAACTCGCAAGACCAAAGTGAGTGCGGGCAATCGTGTTGCCATCGAATGGAACTGGGATATGGGTGGGCCGATATGGCCGGTTGAAGTTGATCTCGTTCACTCTGATGGGAAAGAAAATGGTTGAATCGTCATTTTTCGATCGAAGGTTTTTTAGGCCTACCTTTTTATTCAAAAAAATGAATTTTGAACAAACATTGGTTCCAGATTTCGTAGAAAACAAATTGTCGTACCAAACTGTTAAGCATTTTGATAAAGCGTAATCGCTAAATAATTTCAGCTCCTTGGATTATCCTCCTTCTAAGAAAAATGTCCCTTTTGCTAAAAAAAAATATTCCTGTATTTAAGTTAAAAAGTCAAGTTAATGAAGTCAGATTTTTACCAACTTCTTTCCATTCTTTAGTCGTCCGTCTTGAAGAGAAGGAGAATGAACTCAAAAAGGAATACAACAAGCTCCACGAGCGCTACACGGACCTCTTCAAGACCCATATCGACTACATGGAACGCACCAAGTCCATGTTAGGCGCTGAACGATTAGAACAGCTCCAAGGCCTTGGTTCGAGTCGATCCAAGATCCCGGGCTCACTCTCCATTCAACAACATCAGGCCAACCGGTAAGTTGTCCAAGTAAGGACTCCTCTCTGGAGACCACTGGCCTCTATTCCGCTCTCATTCTTTCTCTCTTCGTTTTCCTGACTCGTGAAGATCATCGGGACCGGTTTCCTATGGCTACAGCGAGTTGGAGAACAACAACAGCCAGCATGCCAGCATCCTCACCCCCGCCAGCGAATACAACAATGCCGATGGATCGGCTCCCAACACCCTCAAGAATGAGCTTCATGTAAGTATCTTGAGAGTTCGCTTGGACTGACAAGTGACATTTAACATGGAGACAATCGGGCATGCACGTGAGCTCATTCAGAATTCAGATTAGGACGTCCTTAATGTACATATGAGAGTGTTTCAGAGCTTGTCGTAATGCCCCGATTTCCCTTCTTCTTCTTCCAGAGTCCGACCAAAAAGAGCCAGAAACGGATCATGATGGACAAAGGTGATGATGACCACAGTGATACTAAGGCTACTAAAACAAATAGCTCGACTGCTACTAAATTGTCAGAAAACGTATCTAAGAGTGCTCAAAGCGAACCATCGTCACCTATTTTGCCTCCTACAAACACACCGAGAACAAACGTCGAGCTTGAGCGGGACACTCCCGAAGAATCTAGCTCGCAAGAGGAGTCCCAAAGCAATCAAAGTAAACGGGGACAAGTAGATTGAACCCTTTTCCCATTCATTTATTCAACCATTACTTCAATCGTCCAGTTCTAGACTCCCAGTTCTTGATTGTCTCCCTCAATAGTTTGCCAAACTGACTGACCGTCTTTAAACACATCACAGAGACGTGATTCGAGTTTGTTCAGTTTTCCAATGTTAAGTCATCTTTTATCCCTTAAAGCATGGTTCCGTTCGTCTGACTCGATAGTTGCTTGCTAGTGACGCGTAATAGCGTAACTAATCATTCATTCATGTGAACTAATAGTTGAATGTTCTTGGTGTGTCATTAGTTTCTGGAAAGCTTGGAGGATGGATGGAAGGGATCAGTCCCGATGGTCAGGTGACCGATTTAGAAGTGGAAGAAGCCGAAGATGTGTCCAAGGATCCAAGTATCGGACCGGCCACACCGATCACTCCAATGCAAACCTCGGGCATGAGTCAGACGAAATCGTAAGGAGGCTCATGAACGACTGATCGAACTTGGAATACGGCGAATGTTGAAATGATTGCCTTTATTGCAGAGAAACGAGAACCGGCAACAATTTATACCAAGAATTGAGTTTCCAAGACGCCGAAGCTCTCGGAGACGTTGATGAAGGCGCCGATATCACAGGTAAGAACTTGAACTTTCCTGGGTAGATTGTCCGAATAAAAACAAACACTCCAGCTACTTTTGGTTGGAGAAGCGAACCATAAATCACATTAGATACAATGTGAATAGCTTGGGAGACATAATAGCTTCACTGGATGACTTGAAATTTTCCAGTATTCATTGAATGAGCTTCTTATTATGATCATAACAACTATTCTCTTCACTGCCACGGTCCATGATGAGCAAATGAATTTTACTTTGACTTTTAGCATACTTTATGACCAATCACTTCCCTATTTTAAACAATTTCCTTTAATCACTTTTGCTTGTGACGGAATCAGGAGGCTGGGTTCATCCTGGAGATTATGCCTCCGCTGGTTAGTAACAAATCAATCCATCCACGTCAACCTAGCTTTTTCGTCGTCTCTTGTTGTTCATATTCCGCTTTCTCTTTTGACTCTTTCACTCTCATACAATCGATTTTCTATTTGCTGTGTATACGTATGTATTTTTTTCCTTTGTATAAAAGAATAATGCATCACGAGAAACATTTTTCGCACGACTCTCTTCGTATGTACACAAGATGAGAAGAATGCACACATTGAATATTGAAAATACTTTAGTTCTTTTATTATGAATATCATTTATCCGAATCTCTCTATTTTTTGAACGCTTTTGCTTTACTTTATTTTTGTTGCCTAGCTTTTCTTTGTTTGATTCTTTAGATAATGAAAGCGACCAAGGGGAGCTTCGCGATCCTGATGGCTTCGACAATGGTAATTTCCATCTTCTTACGTTGTTCATTTGTCTCTGTATCCCTTCCCTTTTGCGTACTCGTATATTTGTACTGCCGTAAAGTCATCATGTTCTTTGTACTCTTTCTTTATCCCTCCGGATTCTTGCTCCAAGAGCCTTATTCACTAAAAAGTTTTAGGTAATGAAGTCATTGGGGCAAGAACCGAAGGGGTTATTATTATGATTATGACACGTTCCAATTTGTTAGTGCTGGTTATGAGGCGTACTAATGATCGTCTCCTCTCTCTCTTTCTTTCTTGCTCTTTCCACTCTTCTCTAACGTTTTGCCGCTTCGGATGAATCGTCATCTGCTATTCTACTACTCTCACCATCACCACTACTACTACTGAAACTGATACTTCTACTGATACTCCTACTACCGTTTGTGCCATGGTCATGAATATTGTCTTGCCACACCCAAATGTACTTATCTGCTGCTTGAACATAATCCAACTGCAAACCCATCAAATCTGCTACTGCTACCTTCTGTGACGGGTCGACAATGGCATCTTCTCCACTATTAATCCATCTTAACACCCTCATCAATGGCCCACAGTTAATGACAATTATTTTGGTAAGAATCAGTGCTTGAAGATTTTAACTAAGAAACGAAGATTCGCGCAGGTCTTTGGATTTGGGTGGTGTACAAATGGCGATTTAGAGAGAATAGAATGGTTGTGTTTTTTACGTAGTGTTTGTAGATGTCTTTTGAGAGAGCTGCTTTTTTGTCGTCAGAGTTTAAGTATTAAAACTGTGTTCGATTTAGGAATGGGCAAGGAAGTGGAAAACCTAATTGCGGAGAACAATGAGTTGATGGCCACAAAGAATGCGCTAAATATCGTCAAAGACGACTTAATCAGCAAAGTTGATGAACTGACTGGGTAAGAAAATCTTCCTACGCGTCGATTTTAAAATCAATATCAATGTCAAATATTTGATTGTTTAGAGAGCATGAGATTCTTAGAGAAGAGATTCGGTCGCTTCAAAACATCCGAACTCGTCTGGAAAGCCGAATTCAAGACCTTGAGACAGACCTTAAGAAGACCAAAGAAGAACTCGAAAAGGCCAACAAATCGACCAAGTATGCATCTTTGAATAATTTTTGAAAATGTTCGATGTATTGTCTAAATGTGATTGTTTGCTCTTGTAGGTCGGAGGAAGAAGATAATGATGTTCCAATGGCACAACGAAAGCGTTTCACCCGCGTGGAAATGGCCCGCGTTCTCATGGAACGCAACCAATACAAAGAACGTTTTATGGAACTCCAAGAAGCTGTGAGATGGACCGAAATGATTCGAGCCCATAAAACTGACACACCCATCGAAAAGAAGAACCAAAAGGGCATTTGGAAATTGTAAGCTCTTTTTCAAAGAAAGACATGCTTGAACCATTCATGACTCTCCCTCTCCCTTTCTCTTATTTAGTTTTGGAAACTTGTTCAGTGGAACTGAACGTACAGGTGATCCCATGGGTCCATACGTGAACATGAAATATGGCGAAACTAGTGAAGAATCCTCCGGTTCTGCATTATCGGCCATGAGAGCCAAAAGCAGTGCAGAACGGAAAGCTCGGGGTGTGGATCTCTTTGATGGGGACACCATGTAAGTACAGTCCTTTAATTTTGAGGTGTTCGAATAACCTCGCAAACGGGAACGTTGGTTTTGGCTACTCTGGGAAGAAGTTGGTGAAAACAGCAACAAAACCGTGGCTGTCGTTTGTTTTCGGGTTTTTTTTGCATGCTCTTTTTCTCTCTCTGTTCTTGATGTCGGATCAGATTGGTTACCACTTTAGTTTCCTTTGTTGGATTTGTTCCTTCTCTTTTTTTCCTCAGTGGACTGAGGCTCCGCAATCTCTTGACCGAAATAACCCCGTCAAATCCCATTTTGGACAACAATAATCACCTGCTAATCAACCACGATGATGATGATGAAAACGACGACCCTCGTGATCAGCATCAACATCGCCCTCTTCGAGGATCGGAGACCGATGAAGAGGGTATTGAAGCGGGCATTGAGGCTTGTGAGGATGCTCCTCTTCTCCTTCAATCACCACAATTAGAACACAGTGCACCTGAAACAACCCAACCAAGAAATTGCTTAAGAATCATGTCAGAAATCACTTTAGAGAGTCCTCGGTTCTACGAGGATTTTTGAGGCCACAAACCAACCTCCCTTCCAAACACAAATTAGACTTAAGAAATGAATTGTCAATTGTGAACATATTTTTGGCTGTGAAGCGCCCCCTCCACAGGGAATTTGCCTTCCTCTTGAATGTATCAAGAACTACAAACTTTATGACCTAACCTCACACGCATGAACTTTATTTCTATTTATTTATTTTCTTACGAAAGTTTCTTTTGTAATAAATGCATTTGTCTTTTTGCCATGAAAAAACCACTCATTTATTCATTACCCTCGACATCTATCAGTCCTCTTTCAAAAACTAACCCTGTAGTAGATTCAAAGTCATTAACATCCACTAACCTAGTATTTATCTATTTTTCCATGGGAATGCTTGTTCCAACTAACCATAGCCATCTAATCGTTCTCTTGCACAGCTCTTCAAGTGGTTCCACCAATCCTACCCGACGAAGTGACGAGCGCAAAGAACAGTACAAGCAAGTTCGAGCCCACGTCAAGAAGGACGATGGCCGTATGCAAGCCTACGGGTGGAGTTTACCAGCCAAACCGAGTTCCACCTCTTCATCGGGCGGTGCCAAGGATGAGGTCCAAATCCAGTCGCGAGTGTCCTCGTCCGGGATTCCTGTACCTGTGCCAGTCTACTGTCGGCCGCTCATGGAGAAGGAACCCGGAATGAAGGTAAGGGCATTTGGAGCACTAGAAACATGAAATCATAGTGAAATGTACAAACAAATGAGATGATGAGCCTTTAATACTACATTCACGGTTTTAAGCGTAACTTCGAACTCCAATTTTTTTTCCTATAAGTGGAAAATACAAAATAAATTCACTCTGAAATGAAGCCAATTTCATGCGTTCCTCAATTCTTTTAAGTAATGCCCAAGTTTCAACATATTTTCTCTGGCATTGGTCATAGTAAAAACATCATTGAAATTTCGGAAAATAACAATCTTGCAATAATTATAAATGGTTTGTGTTGTTCAATGTTTGAGCATGTGATCAACCGATTCTTCCACTAGATCTGGTGTGCGGCCGGTGTCAATCTATCTGGGGGTCGAACCCAAGATGGAGGCAGTATAGTGGGCGCTAGTATATTTTATGACCGATTCCCATCAGTGGAGGTCAAGAAAGCTACCGACGATGAGCTTGAAAGACTGGACGATGAACTAAGTCAAGGCAAAAAACTGGTCGAGGACGCATTCGAGGCCGATCAGCAGCTCTCTTCTCACGTTTGGATCTGCACCTCGACCCATGCCATCAGCAAAGTGACCGTGATCGATGCCAATTCCCCGGCAGATGTGCTAGAGGCGTTTCAAGTATGCTCGTCGCATTTGTTGTGTATTGCCAGTGTGCCTGGTGCCAAGGAATCCGATTATCGCGTGGACGAGCAGCTCAATCGAAATGTGGTGGAAGAGAGCCAAAAACGAGCTCAAACTGAGGACGAAGAGGCTTCACAAAAGCGACAGGAGACTGTGGATGCTGCCCAAGTTGATATCAATCCCGAAAACGTGCCTGGAGGCGGTGGAATTGGGTCCATTTCGTATGTGTCAAGTGCGGCGGAAAAGCCACAATTGGATTCCTTGGAAGAGGAAGTTGAGCAAGGTACTTCTAAAGGCATTAAATGGATTGATTTCTCGTGATCTTTATCCCTCCCAGTGTTCGTCTGTGGGCTCGAGGGCGTTTGTTCAGTTTCCTTTTAAGTTCCATGATTTATCCTCGTTTTCCAGAAACCCAACCTCGATTAACCAAAGAAACTGCAATTGAACTAGGTAGGTGGTTGGCTTTTTTCCGCGTTTGTTCCTCCTTATTTAAACCGTTTTACACTCATTTTTGTATTCTGTGTTTAACCAATCCGATCGCTAAGATTAACTTGTAACCCTCCCTAATCGACTAACAGGATCAAAAGCAGCCTTGAATCGAACCCTTGACGTGTTCAAGCTGCAAGAATTGTGCGAGGATCCCGATCCTCACGCCACGCTCCCATTTATTTCTCACCATACATTGAATATATCCCGCGATCTGAAAGACGATCCCAAGCAACAAGAGCAACTGAAATCAAAGAGTGAGTCGATCTTCGATCAAGGCACCCTACTCTAAAGAGTGATGATAAATGCACGAGTTCGATTTATGGTTTGTGGGACTTGGTGAAGGCTCTTCAAATATGTATGACGATGGTCTCTTGCAATACGACGATTGCACTGTTTGAATTTTTCTTTTTCTTTTATGAAAGTTGAACTATTATCTCGTCACTTTTCTTGCAGTCAAATCCTCCGGAAACCCACCTGAGGATTCATCCAAGTCAAACCTCTCTAATTTCGATATCGGTGAGGATGTCGATGCGGTTCATCGAAGATTCTCATCTACCGATACCAAAATCAAGGATGGCGTGGGCGAAGTGTCCAAAGACAATGACATCGCACTCGACGAAGTGGAAAAGATGAGCTCAGTTTTGCCCACCATGTGGCTTGGATCACAATCTGGATCCATCTACGTCCATTCATCCGTGTCCCAATGGAAGCGATGTATCCATTCGATCCGGCTCAAAGACTCCGTTCTTTGCATTGTGTAAGTTAATGGAGTCATTAACACCTCGCCTATCAAAACAATAGACTCAATTGTCTGTTTTTATCCCATTCCAGGCACGTGAAAGGCCGTGTTTTAGCCGCTCTAGCCAATGGTAGTATAGCCATCTTCCATCGTGCCGATGATGGCCAATGGGATTTGACCAACTATCATCTACTGGACCTCGGGAAACCCCATCATTCGATCCGATGTATGCTCCAAGTGCACAACAAAGTCTGGTGCGGCTATCGAAATAAGATCTTCGTGATCGACCCACGCACAATGACGGTGGAGAAGACCATGGATGCTCATCCTCGCAAAGAAAGTCAAGTCCGTCAAATGGCTTGGGTTGGCGATGGGGTTTGGGTCTCGATTCGACTGGATTCCACACTTCGATTGTTCCACGCACACACTCACGAACACATTCAAGATGTGGATATCGAGCCTTATGTGTCGAAGATGTTAGGTAAGAAAAGAATGTTTCGGCTCAAAGTCAGTATGTATTGCTTACCTTTTGTCTCGGGCCATTATTGACCTTGTATAGTTGTTTTGATGATATCACCATGCTAACATCTGTTTGTAGGAGTCCAGTCGGGTGTTTTTACCTATTCGACGGGGTTTCAGACCTACAGAGGTGATTCTTTTCGCATTTGGTGACACTTTTTTGAATACTGTATTTGCACTATTAGGCAGGAGGTATTTCTCTCCTTTCATTGATGAGCAACAACTTTTTCATGGTTATGGATGCAATATTGGCGTTTGATTAAAGTGTTCATACTGGATTATTTCCAGTGGATGATGGGCTTGACAGTCTGGGTCTCGAGGCAGAAGGTATTCAAATACGGCTTTTCATTCTCTCACGTGGGCTCTTGAAAGTGTCACATCACCTCTTGAAACCGACATTCCGACCATTTTTTTTCTATTTTAAGACCGGTCTTCTTTGTGTCGTTTGCTTTTGCGTCATTTTAGACTGGAGTTTCTTCTAATTTAGAAAGTATTCTCGATTCTAGGCACCGGGAAACTAGGCTTCTCCTTCGTACGAATCACGGCCTTGCTTGTGTCCAATTTCCGTCTTTGGATGGGAACCGGAAACGGGGTGATCATCTCCGTGCCCTTGAACCCGCCAGCCGCGCTCTCCAAAACCTTAGACTCTCATAAACCGATTGATGATGCTATGAGGAAGAAATCTGTTCCGGGCGATATCGTCCGAGTTTACACCGATAGTCATGAAAATGTCACCGCCGAAAGCTTCATTCCTTATTGCAACATGTCTCAAGCACAGCTGTCCTTCCATGGACACAGAGATGCAGTCAAATTCTTCGTATCAGTTCCAGGTGAGTGATCGATAAAACATTGAGATTTACCTTTGGCAAAAGAAATCTATTGTATTTTTTTAATCGAGGTCATGGTGGATTGGCCCTAAATCCGACAAGTTCGTCTTCACCGAGTAAAAGTGATCCTGGGAAAGATGCCATGTCTATGCTGGTCATGTCTGGAGGCGAGGGTTACATTGATTTCCGAATAGGTGAGTCCTTGAAGCTCTTCAAGTTTTGGTTTCATCTCTTTTTTCAATTGATTCACGACACCAGAGTGATAAAAAAATACCCCTCTAAATTTTATTGTACACGTCAGTTTTGCGTTCTTTGAACTACTTCCGCGCACTTCTAATTCCACTAATGTGTACCAATGGTTTTGTGCAATTATGTACGTTTTCGGAAAAAAACAACTGGTAGAGAGGCTTCGCCATATTTTTAGTGGAAGATGGTTCCGAACAAGACTATGATTCGCACATCATGGTTTGGCAGTTGCCCGTACCAACTCAACCCGTTGTCATCGAAGATGCCGAAATTGCCGAGGCAGATGATCAACAAAATCCAAAGGAAACCATGCCAATTGTGCATGAAGAACGTGCGGCCTTGAATCTGGGAACAGATATCGGTGTGAGCGATGCAAGTGATAGTATTATGAGCTCTGCCACTTCTCGTGGTGGAAGCCAACCACCTCCGGATGAAACCGGATTGGATGCGGCCACCTACCAACGATGGAATGACCAAGTGGAATCCCTCTTGAACAATGCCTTGGAGGCCAAATCGCTGAGAAACATTGAACAATACAAGAGCATGGCTCGAGAGCAATCCGTACCTCCACCTCCATCGCCCAAAGAGGACTTCACTCAACACGTCGATGTTGGAAGTGGCTTGAGAGGAAACGTTCCGGATGAGGCGGAATAATAGTGTAACTGAACCAAGGTTAGGACGTGAATTTATTCTTAGCTTGACTACTGGAAACCTCCTCAGATGCATGTTAAGCACACGCACATGTCCAATCCTTATCCAATACATTGTTTTACCGTGCTTGTTGTCCAAGATGAGGTGAAAGGTTCTGTGCACAAGTGACGAGCTTCTGTTCCAAGCCAATCTTGAGATGGTGTTCCCTACATAGTTTTTAAACCATTCTTTAGCGCGACATCTTCTGTGATTCCTTGAATATTTGGTTGCTGCCTCTATTTTCTTCACACACTCTGACAACCTGACTGGTCTTGCTCTTCTTCTTCGTTGTTGTTTTTCACTCACTCACTCTTGGTGTCGTTTAAATATGTAGTTGTTCTTTTCCCTATGCACATTGACAACCTTTTCTGGCTTTTTTGTTTTGCTTCCATAAGTAGCTCTCTTAGGATCATATGTATACTGCAACGCTTTTGCTTAAATGGTGCTTGAAAACAACACCACAGAAAGAAATGTGTCAGAGAAGATACGTCAAAAAAAATTACACATATTTGAAAAAAAAAGTTTATCGGAAATCTTAATCTAAATTCTTGTACCGTTCTTGTACCGGGTTGAAAATAAGATGGGGTTAAAACGAAACAATCTCCTTGCATAATATGTTGA
>CM021316.1:11485113-11498334 GCA_010645155.1 Tigriopus japonicus | reverse complement strand
CAACGCCCAGTCAGGCTTCTTCTGAAATCGAATGGAAAATTTGATTAATGGGAAATTATTAGGGGAAGATAATGTGTGTCTAATTTGTACAGATAAAGTTAATATGCGTCATTCTAAAAAAAGAGTAATTATGGAGATATCGACATTGATGTACACGGTGGGATGAGTCAAAACGAAATGCATGATTGATTCTTAGAAAGACAGATAAACCTCATACGTCAATTCAAACAAGGAGGTTGTTGATTGTGTTGTGTTTTGAATCAAGCGCCAAGAATTCTGGAAGGTGCGAGAGTCAAACGGGAAAAAACTTACGTGTTCCTGAAAGAAAGTGGAAAACAGTTCAAATTAGTAAAAGTCCAAATAAATCAACAAAACTAAAGCCCCGGGTCAACTCTTTGTCTCAGAAAGGTTTGGGGGGAAATTCACACTTGAGCAAGTACGAAACAAAGTGCTTACAAGTCTGACTTTGGTTGTCAGCTGATGACTTCCCCTTCCAAGTTTTTCATGTTTCCAATCTGTGTTTCAAATTGCGCCAAATCTCTTGATTACCGTTCCATTCGCCTGTTTCAAAGACGAAATGACTTTGTTTTTATATCTGTTCTCAACCCCCAAGATATTGTCCGTTTTCTTCAAGTACCCCCATTGTGCCAAAAGGTGATCTGTGGCAATCTATTTCCCCCTAATCTTTGTCTTATTCACTTACCCCGGGGTCTTCTTCATCCATGGTGAACTCCTTCTTCTTGACCGTTTTAAGCTGGTTCCTGAAGTTGAACTCAGCAGCCTTCTTTTGGAGTTTGGCGAACTTGTTCTCGTACTTTGAGACCTTTTTCAAAGTAGGTTTGATGCTGGAAAAGCAAAGAATTGGGTATGAGGGTACTCCTTTGGGAGCTCTAAGTCAGGGTTGGTCTTTCCTGGAATTCTTCCCCCTCTCCCCCCTCTTTGCTATGTCACGTTTGAAAAAAAGATAGTATGTGGTTAACTTAAGTCTTATATTTTTATTGATGCCAACAAGTATACCAAAATTTGTCAGATTTGACTAAATATTTCTTATTCCCCTTATTTCTTTGTCAAACTTAAGCATAATGAAAAAAGGAACAAAAAAATGCATTGATGACCCACCTGGCTCACGTTGTAAATAAGAAGCAAAAAATCGTTGTTCTTGAAAACAACAGTGAAAGATTTGAATTTTGAAAGAAATTTCAGTTACCACATGGCTCTTCAAATTATGATCCTGTTGTTTATTAAATCCTTCACAGGCCAATAAATCCACATAACGAAATGCTACCGCTACCACCACTGCTCTAAAAGTGTGATGATTTCAACTTAAGTCATGTTCTGCAACTTACAACTTTCCTCGGAGGTCATTGACGGCGATGTTCAGTTCGTTGATCTGCAATTATCAAGCATATTCTTATTATGAGAGAGTTTTTTTGATCCTAAAATATGTGCACTATTTGCAATTGTTAATAAAACCACGTGGCACCCTGTTAGATAAGATAGATAATTCCCACCGAAACCCAAATCTGTCCCTTTGGATTCTGCGCAGTTCTCTCAAAATGTCAACTTGTTTGAGTGGCTGAATAAAACGACACAGTATTGTGTCCAATCGCAGGGCGATTTACCTCCAATACTTTGACTTTACAATTTCGCTCCAGATCCCACTTTTCCCCTTCAAGTTGATAAATACGGTCGAAATATAGATTGCAGATGGCAGCCAGATCAGCTAGAAGATAAATCTGGATGATTCCTCTTGCTCAAGACCGAAAATGTTCTGGCAGATGAAATAAATTAAAAAACATGTTCACATCACACAACATTTAGACTAGCTTTTAGGGAACTTCTTAGCCAACAGTTTCCGTCCCTTCATGTTTCGCCACCAATCCAATCCCGGGGTGAAGAACATTAACGGCATCTATTTTCTTGAGAGGATCAAATCTTTCAAACGTTCAGTGGATGTTTCATCTCGGCTAGTTAAAGTGCATGCACCAAATATGTTAGTATCGACTACCGAGGATCCATGTTAAAGGGTTCAAAGTCAGTCCATGAAATACCTGATAATCTTTGAACTCCACCTCTTTCTCGAGGTCGTATTTGGTGGATTCGATGCTCACGATTCGACTGTAATACTCTTTGCACATGGCCAAGAGATCGCCTTAAATGTTAGAAATCAGTCTTAAAACAGCAAATCTCCCAAAGTCTTGTGGTGGAGAGTTATCCATGAAAGTAATTGATCAATCATTCAATCATCGTAAATATGTACAAGAAGATTCACCTTGGGCGGCAGTGTCCACATTCTTGGGCTGACCACATCGCTGATCAATGACTCGTCTTCTCTCCTCGGATTTCCTCTCCTGCTCCTTCTTCAGCTCCTCGGCGGCCTTTTTCCGCAACAAGATCTAGCAAGATGATTTCCACCATGCGTGAGTGGGTGTGGGTTGGATAAAAAATTCTTCTCTTTTATGCCTACCCTGAGCTTCTTTTTCCTCTCAGGCGTCATGAAGCCCTTCTTTTTGCGGCTGGCAGATTGGGCCTCTAAACGGGCCCGCACTTCTGCCTTCTTTTTCTCCATCTCACTACGAAGAATCAGGAATTATAATCAATAACATTACCATCCTCATCAACCGTTGATACTCACTCATCAGCGGTCATCTTGAGACGTTAGATTTTATCCCTGAAATGAAATCAAAAGTGCAACATATTGGAATTGGCATAGCGAAAATGGAGCAATAGCCTCAGACGTTTTCGAGGTATCAGAAGATCAGAGCACAAAAACGAGGCTGTGCTTGTACGCATTTGCTGTGTAACAATGTGACCTCGTCCCTCGTCTCGTCACCTCTTGGCCTCTAACGAATGAGACAAAGGCCATCTGAGAACAATATGAGGTGCAGATGACCTGAAAAGGTCGAGAGGGAAGTATTGCTTGGATCTCCCTACCTTGTAGTACAAAGAGGTGAGATGAACAAGAAGACGTAGCCACCTCACTTGGAACTTAGAGCAGAGACTGAACTACAGTGCTCAAGTGGAAAATAGATGATCTAGAGAGCTCACGTACTTTCTGGGGTAATGGGCATGGGTAATGCAAGATCTTTCTCTCTCTCTCTCTTTCTTTCTTTCTCTGTGCCCTTTTCCAATCTAGGCTGATGGAGAGACAGGCTTGTTGGCAGCTTCTAGGTGGATAGGAATCTAAAATTGGGGCTCTGATTCTGGGAAAATCTGCTGGGCTTGAACTTTTTTTCCTGGAAGACTTCCAACTTCACACCTCTCCATGGCCACGTTTAATGTTCTAGGATGAGGCAAGGTGAAATGTGGAACGCTAAGCTTGAAGGCTCACCTTTCATCTTTTCAAATCGCTCAATTTTTCCATTTTTTTGTTGTTTTCTTGGGGTCACAAGCAAATCAAATTCTCCGCGAGTACCGGTGTTGGTTACGCCTTTGCATTGTCTTAGATTCTTTTCGCCTCATTGACATTGTTCCACTATCGTTGAGACAAATTCAATGACCTCACGAGTGACCTAGACAGACTTTGGGAATGTTTGAGGAACTGAGTTGAACAAAACATGGAACGAGAAATGCGTATCAGAGTGTAAACAAAGCCTTGAGAATTCTACAATATTTCGAACATGATTAATTGAACAAAGGAACTATTCGTAGTTCTGGACCTAAGCTGAAGTTTGTTATTTCTTTGGCCTCCAATGTTCCCTTCTCAATCGAAATTAGGGAAATGGTCCAATATAATCTCACGTTAAGTGAACCTCCATATATTGATTCTTTGTTATGAAGTAAAGCCATTTATTTTGCATTAGAAAATTGTGGAAAGTGCTTATTTCATTGCTCATTTGTGTTATTATGACCCATCCCACCCAAATGAGCTAAAACACACTTAACAGACCCCGCCCTGCTAAAATTAGGCTTGCAGGTCTTCTTGCTTCGCACAGAACTTGCTGACTCAGCTTGCAAATTCGCGGGCCTGCCAACTCCACGCCAATTCCAAACACCGCTGTCCACGTGCGCTCACTTAGTCGCTCTTCCGTAGGCTCAGGTCATAGTGTTCCCAGCAAAGGCCAAAGGCGGCATCGATCCAGTTCTGGCCTTAACACTGAGAGCGAGGAAAATCCACAAAGAAATCGGTTCCAAAAATAGAACATGGTTGCTTCAAATGTCTTGGCGCCGTTCGACTCTGTCAGAAAGCAAGGTCACTGATTGAATTGGGCATCCTCCTTGAATTGGGTTATGGTCATACTATAATTAATTTCGTATTCAGAGGGGTTTCTTATTCTCTTCGGAAAGACTTGTATTTTTGGCACTTAGGAATTGCATTGGTCTTTTTTCCTCGTAGCCTCTCCTTGCAATCGTTTTGATTTTCATCCAAATTTCTTTGAAAGATTCAGATTTATGTATGATCCTCTTAGTGTATGGATGACACTAGATATCCTGAGATAGATATTGGCATTCGTAGGCTAACACACGGTGCCGATGATTCACGCTGGTGATTGGTCAAGAGCATTCAGTTGAACATTCAGCTAATTCTAAAGAAGTTCAATAACAAACCAGAGTACTTCTTCTTTGTTGATTTTGTAGTGATCTGACTTGGTGCTGGGGCTGCCAATTTACTTGAGTGAAATCATATTCCCCACTGTCTACCAGCCTTCATAAACATGTTTTTTCTTTAAGAAGTGCCATAAGGCAAGGCATCCCTGACATTTGTGACTTCTGAGCAGGGTTGCAAATCAAACTCAAATTCCTGTTTGCTCATATACAAGAGCAAAGCACCCTTTCTCTAAGAGGCAACCCTACCTTGCAACCTCCTATGAAAAAACTTGCGCAAGCCGAGATTTCACATCACTGAGATTTTGTTGTCAATCACCCGATCATGTAAATTAATCGGCCCCTGTTTAAACTCCACACTAGTTGAAATTCACTTTTTCCATTTGGGGTAAGTACCTTAGACACATTTCCAGCAGACTTGAGGATTTTCAATAACCAAACTGCCCTATCAAATGAACGAAATAGTTTAGATGCGTTTCTTAAACGAAAAGGTTCCTTTAATCATGAACTTTGGCTTCCCGCATGATGAATGACGTCACAGACAGTCCGTGCCGGGTCGGGCAATCATAGATTTGACGGCCAATCTCTGCCTTCTAGTATCTCTAGTTGACACCAAATTTTTAATTCAAGCAAAATGCCATTTGAAACCTAGATGTCGCCTCAATTAGCAGGTCAAGAAGAGCTTGGGAATTCTTACTACATATTACATATCCTTTTGAAATCAAATATATTTGAAGAATATATTGTTGCATCATTGATTGCTCTCAATAAATGGGCAAATTTACACATAACTGATATGACATTTCACCTATGCAAAATATTTTTAACTTATTTCCGTCAAAGTTGCGTGAATAAAAATATTACTGCCAACAGGTAGGGAACTAAAATAAACTAGAATCAAAACATCTTAACTTGAATTGTACTTTTTCCATAACTTGGAACAGCTGAGCCGGAAATGTCACACTATGGATAGTTGTTGGCTGAGAAATTGAATGATGAGCTTCGAAGTTGTAGTGCTAAGAAGGATCTGATAGAAACACTCAAATAGTATGAGAGGAACGACGATTTCCTTGGAGCAACCCTTCACAGTCCTCCAATAATTCCAATCATCAATGAGGCATGCAGGGGGAGGTTTAAGTGATCTCTTCAAAAATCTTATCGCAGGCGGATGAAAGAAGAGAAAAGGCTTGTTCGTCAATGTAAGATTTTGGTCAGGGCAAGGGTTTTCGCGTTTTACAGACCAACCTTATGACTTAGATGCTATAAAAAATGTCGAATTGCAAGTTTGGACATTTTGACTCTCGGTTTTGTAAGAATTTGCAAAATTATTCTTTTGATTAAAAAATGGCAAGCACTTAAAAAAACTTTTGATATTGAAGAGAAACACGTACAAAACACGGCATTTTGTTTGGTACCTTGATGGTTTTGGAGCTTTACAATACAAACCAGTGCTTATAACATCACTTACACTTGTGCTTACCCAAACAAGTGGCCTTCTGTTGAGAATTTTCTCGTGCAAGAACGAGCAAATAAAGTGTGCATTTTTTTCCAAAATCCTAACCAAGGGTGTTAAAACTTGCAAAAACTTGCAATTCGACATTTTTCATGGCATCTAATTCACAAGGGCGGTCCGTAAATTGCGAAAACCCTTAAACTGCCCAAATTCTCACGAGCCACCCACTGTTGCCAAACAAGCCTTTTCTCTTCTTTGGTCCGCCCGCGATAAGGTTTTTGAAGAGATCACTCAAACCTCCCCCTGCATTTATCATTGGTCGAATTTGGGATTTAAAACTTTAACAGAGTTCGACCGGACGGTTTTGGTCTAACTTGGGTGAACCAAATCTGTGAATGGACAATATATGTACACTTAAAACTCACTTTTTAAGGGAAATGTCCTGGTGTAGATAAAAATTTGGTAAAATCATGAAGTAACATTACTATCTTTTATTTTCAGGAAAAAAATCCTTGAAAAGCTGATGAAATAGTGTCTAAAAACGACTTTCAAAATAGCAGTACTTCTCTAGCAAAATTCTCTTCTTGCCCACTCAAATGTGGCGCCATCTATGATTGACTTTAGACAACTTCAGTAGCGGTCTTCTTCACGAATAGCCCATTAGGCTGACGTGGTCACAAGAAGGAAATACTCCGAATTTAAATTCTTGGTGGCAGGAGGCACTTGTTCCAAGCTCAGAAAAAATAGGAAGTACATAAATCGAATCAAGGAATTGCCCCGAATTTAGCTGCAACAAAGAATTTGACGGAAGTTTCTTATACGAGTATCTGAAATACAACCAAAGTTGAAAGAGCAATGTTGCAACCAAATTTTTTCATGAGTCATTCTTGATACATGGTTTTATCTAAAGACTTTAGTTTTATCAATGAGTAAAGAATGGTACTAATCCAAATTCTGGCAAACTTTATCAAAACCTGACCTATTCAACAAGCATTAGCAAATTGTCACAGCCTTGGGATTTCCTAGTCATTTGAGACCCAAAACGCGGCAAAACCTGTAGTCTTTAAGACTGTAGATTGTTTTTTTGTTCAAAAAGATTAAGTAAATTAGTCTCACCTCATGTACAAGCCCATTTCAGTAACAGATTTGGTTTGACAAACTATTAAATAACATTGCATTCTCGAAGTCTTCAATGAATGAAGATAAGTGGTTGCCTTCTTTACGATATTAGTTTTCCGTTGGAAATCTGTGGCTATTCTTACTATTTTCTGGAGGTTTTCCCACCTTTCACCAAAAAATAAGATCCCGACTAATTTCTGTTTGATGAAATTTGGGGTAAGTACTTACTGGACTTTCTCTGAAATATCTCCAAATTGTACTGCAAAGCATTTTCCTACCTGATTTTTAGAGTAATTCTGTGTCCCTCGCATGCATTGCCTGTGTTTCAAAATCTTAAAAATGTCAATGAAGAGGGCTGAAATATATTTGCACTCATCAGCAGTATTTTTATTTTTTTATACGATATAACATACTAGCTGACTAGTTGTTTGATATCAAATGTAGATGGTAATGTAATAGGCCAGGCAACCTTTCGCGTTTCTACACCCACGTAAGATATATTTCCTTGAACTATGAATGGAGATGCATTTTTTTGTTCGAGGTTGAGGGATAAGAGTGCGTAACAAAGTCGTCACTTGTTTTCCAGGGAAACCTTCCCTTTTTAGGTTTTCCTCCTCGCCGAATTAAAAATAGCACTTACTGGGGATATCTGTGAATAGGATAGAATCATTTTTAGCTCGAAGTATTTTCGGTTTGAAGCAGATACAACAGGATCTTTGACTCCTTGCATCATTCCGGGATTTTTTCACAAAGATAAATTTGAGAAAGCACGCGGCTGAGAACTAATCAAGTCTTGAATTTTTTAAAGCGATGAATGATAGCTTTAAAAATGAACGGCACAACATATTGCCATTCATTTATCCTGACTGATAAATCCGTCCCCAATTTATGGCTTCAAAAAATACTTGTATTTTTTAAACAATGCATGTATGAACTTTTTGTATTGTGTTTACTGCTGATACTTTTGCTTCAATGCGGTTCAATCAAGTCAGTTTTTAAAATATTCATTTAGCAGATACTCTGGTTTTTCTTTCCAATTTATCCTTAGTTCAAAGACTTGTGCCTCAGGAATTGAGGCCTTTTGGTCGTCGTCGTCGTCGTCGTCGTGATATTGCTGGCCTCTGTCTCTCTTTGTGTAAAGTCTGCTTTGGGTTGAACTAAAAAGAAGAGGGAAGGGAGACGCCTTAGTTGGCTGGCCTTGCCCATTCTACTAAATACTGTGGTGCTTGCAAGTTGAAAATACCATCATGTACGATGTAGACAAAACCAGCCAAGTAAGAAAGCCAAGGCAGCAAGGCACCAAAAAGCTACAGAGGATGGATCTGTCGTCAACTTGGAACTCAGCTGGCTGATCGCCGTTCCCCTCTTTTCCACTTTTCCTCTTTCCCTTCTTCTTCTTCTTCTTGTTCTTCTTCCTCAGTCTCCAAGGTCGACCGACGGGCTAAAAATAGAACGGTCTTTCTCATCACAAAAGGAGTAGAGTTGGGATTCAAGTTGAACGAGGCAGAATTGAGCTCACTGGGAAAGTTTTGGTCTTTCCAAGACCACGGATAAGACTAACATTTATTTGCCCTTATTTTGTAGTGCCTCAGTTTTCATGATGAGAGGATGGTCGAAAAAACGTGGATGTGTTCCTAAAATTTCTTATGTATGAAAAATGTCTACACATTTAGTTGAAGGAAAAAGGATGAAAAATCGTGAGGTTGAATTTCAGAGGAACCAAGTCTAAATAATCTGTAACTGAACAAGAACAAGTTTCACTGCAAAAAATGTAAGCGTGTTTCCGAACAATCACAGAAATATGTCGTAATTCCAAACAAACAAATACATTTGTTATAGTATCTGATTAAAAACAGGTATCAATAATACAAACCTCTTCCAGCTTTCTTCCACACCCTGTGAAAGAATCTGATACGGTAAGTTCTAAAGTGCCAAAGAATAAGAAGACGACGACGAGAAGGAGGGGGAGAAAGAGAGCCTTGGTGTACTCTATACGGAACAACGGAGCCTTTGCTTGGCGGGGGAGGCTTCTATTTTAGGAAACATAACGGCCTTGCAGTGTGATTCAAGGATAATTTCTCTTCACACTGGGCGTAAATCGGGTACGAGCGACAAGATATCTGGGCTATCACACTGTGCGAGCCCAAGGGACAACATGCAAGCAAAAGAGTAAGTAAGGCTCTCAAGTCCATTAATGTACATCAAATAAGTGGACATGAGTGAGACAGACGGATCATCCTTCGTTTCGTTTCCGTTAGTTTGTGATACACTTTAATTGACTATGAGACACCATGTCCAGATTTTAAGTGGTTCTCGGCGGTCGTACTTTCCTCACACAGGCGAGTATCGCCAAGGCCAACGTACTGCATGAGCTCCTCCAATACCTAAGCTCGAACCAAACGGGAGAGAAAGAGAGGGAGAGAGAGGAGACGAGAGCTAAAAATAACTTGAAGGTCAATCCCACCAAGTCAAAGGCTCACAACGAGGAAATTTATGGTAGCCATTCAAAGGGAGCTCCTGGTTACGATCCCAACTGTTGTTTACCTCGATTCCCTGTGGGCAAGTTTATATTTTTGTCGTTTTCTTTTGGGAGATAGCCAATAGGAACATTGAGAGTGACGCAGGGAGCTCTCTTGAAATGGAAATCAGATTGAGAGGTATTTGTAAAAAAAAGTTATTTGCAATCTGTCTCTTAACAGCTGGTAATACTACAACGGTTTGACGTCAGAATGTACCTTCTTCAGTCTGTGATTGGTGCAGATGTGACGTGGGTGGTTTTCGATAAATAAAACAAGCTTCTGCTTCTTCGCGTTCCATGAATTTAAACTTTCGGGGATACTTTGTACTAATGTGATGAAGTTTGGTTCCATATTTAGATTTTGGACAGAATGTGTCTATTTTGAGCCTATGGGAACCAGATGCCAATTGGAACCACCCTTAATGACGATGGTAGGACCCGTTGTCAAATAGAAGAGACATGCAATCAGGGCCCTTTGCGCTTAATTACTATTTGCACTGTCGTCAATGATGATGCTGAGTAACATATTATCAATTTGGAACATCAGATGCAATCAGGAAAGCTCTTTGTGCTCTTTTGTGCTAAGCCGGTATGATGCTCCAAATCTGGTCCAAGAATGACCTCATCTTGTGATGCTAAAGCTATTACGTTTTGCACAAAAGCCATAAATACCCTTTACAGATGTTGAGGGAACATTCTGGAGCAAAAACCCTTGGGTAGTAAGCCCAATGGCGCTTGAGCAACGAGTGTAGAAACCTCTGGAATTCGCTTTTTTCTTTTCCCCCTCGTCCCACAAAGTTTTCAGGATGAGCCGCCTGATCCAATATGGGATGGGGGATGGCTGTGTGATGATCAGGAAACGCAAATGACGTCACACCAGACAATGACGTCATGTCCCGGGACCTCCAAAAGCCTCTCCAATGCCTCCTTTCCTTGAGGCCCAAGTTCCTGCCTAAGGTCTGAGGGTCATGGTTAGGTTCTCTGGTCTGCCTTTCCACCTGGCTGCCAATGGAAGAAGCCAGCTCAAACCCCACCAAGTGGGCATGGAGAAGAGAGAAGCGCCAATTGTCCTGCTTCAAATGGCCCCAACTCGGAAATTCGAAAGGCCGAGGTCCGACAAGTGGAAGTTAGGTAGTACGGTGGAATTGGTGCCTCTTTCTCGCACATCTTGGACGCATGAAAGAGAGTAAAGTGAGTGAGACAGAGAGACAGAGAGAGAGAGAGAAGGAGCAGCAACAGAGCCACGGGAACAAGAAGAGGCCGACCGAAAAGAGGCCTTCGAATGGGCATGTCGTCACCACTGCCACGCATCCATCCATCTATCTCCTCCCCCTCCTTCTCCGCCTCCTCTTCCTCTCACTCAAGCCACTCGTTTGCATTGCCATCATCGTGTCGCAGTTCACCAACACCAAGAACCTTGTTGCAACAATCGAGGATGGTATATTGCACTACTCTTCTAGTATGAAGAGATAGGATCTGGCTTCGCTCATCTTGGCGAGCGTTTCAAAGCAAAACTTGGGCGGAAAACGAAGACCGACGAGGACCAGACCAAGGATGGCCAAGATCTTCTTGGTTCGTTCGTTTCAAGACAAGCGCGTGCATGCTTCCACGTACTACGGACGTACACATACGTACGAATGTTCCTTGTTTCATTCCGTGTGTGCGTGTCGTGTGAACATGGGCACAGAAGTGTGGTACGCTCGTGGTGTGGATAGTTTCCATGTTGAGAAAAAGAGATGGTTTTGGGTTTATTTTGGGCCTCGAGCGCGTCACCACTCCGGCGTCGAGTGATGCTGGTCCAATGTCCAATTTCGGCGTTCATAAGATCACTTGTGTCTTGAACTCAGTTCAAGTGACACGTCCTATTCGTTTCGTTGTGACTTAAGATCAACAAATGCTTTGAAGGTAAGAGAAAATGATAGAATTTGCTTCAAAACAAACTGTCATTCCCTGTCAATGTTAAGGGCAACTCCAGGAACATGAGAGGGATGGGGTAATATGTATTCGTAACAAACTTTTCATCTGCCGCCAGGTTCATCCACCTTTCTAGCGTGAAGCCATACAAAGATATGGAAAGCATTCTCTCATTGTGACCCCTCTTGGTTTATATCCATAAGATAATCAATGCGAGTTAAACTTCAATTTTCTAACGATACTTACCACGTGTAACTTTTTCGACGATCTTAAGCCAACCACTTTTTCGGTCTCGATGTTTAGTCCTTCACAGACAAGGCTCATTGTTTGGGACACCCTAAAATTGACAAAATTTCATGAGAAGGAGCATTCTTTTCATCCTCAAACAAGGTCCTGAAAAAATATTGTGTTGGGGTCGACGACCTGTAAACTCAGAGGTAGATTTTTGGAAGGCCTTTAAGCTGCAAAAATATATATTTTAAAAGTTTTACTTCTGGGAGGACAAAAAACCGGGCTTTTGCAAACAAGTTAATATTTTGGTTGGGTTTGCACATTTCACAATTGATTTTTTATTGGGCCCTTGCTTCATTTGTGCCATCTTCATCAAATTTATTCGTGCCATTTACTGAATTAAGATTTCGGAAAAAATCAGAGTATATTTTTACTATTCAAAGCGGTATGGCTTTTTATTAATTAACGTGAAAGTTTATAATGTTAAGTTCTTAAACTCCTTTGACATGAATCTTTCATCCCTGCTGTATGTCAGATTTATTGGTCACCTCTATTCAGAAAATTTAAGGAAAATATTTTTACAAATGTCATAGATTTATTCCTTTACGAAAGCCATACATCCGATCAATTATTAGTCCCATTGAGTAAATTTTAATCTTTTTTTTATTGATAAAAATCAAATCCGCTAGAAGACACCCTAAAGTTTGAATATTAACATCAGGAATTCATTTACCTCAAATATTTCAAAATCAAGTCGATTCTTGCTCTGATAAGAATACTCAAAATGAGAATATCTTATATATATTTTGCGGTTTATCGAAATGTATACTCGGTACATATTTTTTTCTAATTCAACAAGAAATTGTTATATAAGAATAATGTGACAAGTAACCGACAGTATTCATTCATCCAGCTCTGACTACTTTGCTAAGAGTTTGCTCAAGGATGTTAAACGTTTTGATTTCAGATACCATTTTTAACGCTTCAGGGTTTTTATTTTTGAAGGGATCAGTGAGCATCTGTGAAAGGTTGATAATTTATTAATGAGGCTTTGTATTTTACAAGATAGTGCCAGTTGGTCTTTGCTTCACAAAACTTGATGGTTTCAGATAGGCCATGATCTGAATTCATTTGAAATTTAAACAATTAGTCAGTTTTAGTCGGTTCGTAGTGATTTGGATTTAAGAACAAAGGAACTGACATAGTCAGAACCGTTTAGTGAAGCCCTCCTATCGAATATTGAGCCCCAATACTTGACATCACTATTTTTTTAGCTTGATTTAGTCTCTCTACAGAGCTAACAAAATGATAAAAATGATGTGCCATACTTCTTGATAATTGTTTTATCTTAGAACTTGTCTCATAGAGATAATGTTGTCCGATCCATATCCAAACCATTCTGATATAATCGGTGGCTTTGGAGCCTATCATAAAATATTCA
>CM021316.1:11442020-11458835 GCA_010645155.1 Tigriopus japonicus | reverse complement strand
AAGGCAGTTTCAGCCGTTTTGTTGATAGCATAAGCTTTCTTGAATCAGAAGTACACCCAGCAACTCATGAAAAAGAGAAGTGTACCACTGGTGCCAAGGTGCAACAAGTAGATACCTCAACAACAATCAAACGCTAGTCATATGTTTAGCATGCACAAACATGTGCTACTTCCATTGACTTCAAGTAAACTTCTAGCAAGCTGGGTCGCTGTTTGGGCTTAGCATCAGGTTTAATTGATGAGAAGTTCTCCGAGAAGCACGCCTAGAGAGGAGCATTCCAACGTTGTGGAAGCACTCCCATTTGAATACTTCAACGCTGACCAATCGAACTGCAAGCGAACTTCCTTCCAGTGTTTCCTTAAATTAGCTGCCAAAATTTGCATGCTCCTGTGAGATCAATCAATGTTTTGAGTTGAATGGAATAATATGAAATAAAGAAGGAGAAATGTGGATAGCTGAACTAGCGGGCAATTAGTGTTTCGAGAGGATGAATTTACGATCATAGATGTAGAGGCACTTCTAGGTTGGAATGAGAGACTTACTTTCCAAAATGGCAGCTGTCTCAACAAAACCAGCCAATTGAACTACGAAGTGTGCTAACAAGTACACTTTCTAGAGTTGCCATCAAAACATATGCTCACACCATTTACTTGAACTGGACGATTCATATTGCGTTTGGCACGATTTGTCAAAATTGCACCCAACAAACTATCAGTGCCACAAGTTCAAATTGAATTAGTATATGAAATCACTGAATGCGATTTGGTTGGGTGGCAGAAATCTTCAAAGGAGCTGTGTTTATAAAGTTAATGAAAAGTTTACTCTTAAGTAGACTTTGTAGCATACCTTCAAGTAAACTAGCAAGCATTCCAAGACCAATACAACCAAAACATATGACCTATTGTGTTTTAGAGTGGCAAAAACAATAAACGAACAATAAATATAAACGTTGAAGCAAAAAGAGGTAATAACAATTGCAACGCATTGAAAAAAAAAATTACAATTCAGCTGCAGAAGTCCAAGTGTCTTAATTACAACAATATTATGCAATTGAAAGGAATTGCTATTAGTTATTGACAAAAATAACTGAACAAAATACAAATGAAATATTGGAACCTATCAAAGAAAGCAAATTTGTGGCTAATTTTTAGTTAAAGGTCATTTACTTTGAAGAAGGCTTGTTTTGTTTGCAAGGAAAAATGAACAATTCAAAAGTGGATGAGATCGTTTTCTGTTCTTTTCTGTACTAAACTCATCTAGTATTGCGTGTCCACGTCAGCCGAGTCGATAATATCTAGAATATCTTCGATTTTCTCTTACAGTGTGTCCTTCAGCCTTTCAAAAATTTGCAAAAGTTTGATGAACAATTATTACAAAAAGTTCACCTCTTAGGAAATTAATAAACTACGTCCTGGACAAGTTTTTGAAAGCCTGAACAGATTCAAGTTTTTTCCGCAATACAAGATTAGTTTAGTCTAGTTGGTGCACCGTGTTCAAATGCTATTGGAAGAAGAATTAAAGATACTCTCGAAGAGAGAGAGTCAACCATCAATTTGGCTACTTTGCCTCTCAAGGGTATCACATATGCCATTTTTTTCATTAGGTACTCAATCACATCCAAAAAATATTTACACTTGAATAGATCGGGTCTTTTCAAACATTACCACCCTAAACCATCAGTTTGGATGTCATCTTTTTAAAGCATTATGTTGAGTGTTTGTCTTGAGAGACAAATTGGACGTTGGTTCATTTTCTGACTCTTCTAAATTAATATGGAGCACGTCAAAATGACTCAGGTACAAAACATCTTATCTGAGGGTTGAAGTTCAAATCGTTGAGATAAAATATGTCATCATGTAATATTTTTACAACAAAATGTCATCATGTCATATTCTTACAAAATTATGTCATCATGTCATATTTTTACAAAAATATGTCATCATATCATATTTTTAAAAATCAGTTTGCCAAAATCAACACAACATTAGCTACCGTTTCAATATAAAAAACTCAATGTGCCAAAATCATTGGTGTTTATGTATTTCTTTAGTGTTCAATTTCTGATTCTGCAAAAAAATTGTCATGTTCGTTTTATCTTTTTTGCCAAAATCAACACAAATTTATGCCACCGTTTCAATATCAAAAACTCAATGTGCCAAAATTATTGGTGTTTTTGTACTTCTTTAGTGTTTAGTTTCTGAATGTCAATAACTTGCAAAACTATGGCATCATGTCATAATTCAAATAGTTGATGTTCAAAATTCAAAAAAAGTCAACCTGACAAATTTAAAAACTCAATTTGCTAAAATCTTTGGTTTTTAAGAATTTTTTTTCAGTCTCATATCTGAATTTGCAAAAATATGGCATTGCGTCATATTTGTAAAAGTCAAGGAGCCTAATTTTAATCCTTTTGTGTTAAGTGATAACTAGAGCCAGGATTTTTAGGTGAAGAAAAAAGCCAAAAAAGTGGTAAATAGGTGAAGAAAATAACCAAAACAAGTAAAAAAAGGTTCTTATTGTGTGCCTTTTACAATAGAAGCTCTTACATTGGTGAAAGTATTGGAATGTTGAAGTATACCGAGGTCACCCTGAGAATCCCGATTCACCTGACACGCTTTTTATCTTTATTTGAGACTGTTTGAATTTCTATCGGAATATATAATGTGAAGTATTATTGCTGTTGATTACCTCAGTAGCCACACACTGCATGGCGCAGTCGGCTACCATACCACGCCCACACCACATTCTTAACAAGTTGTGCCATTTGAACCATCATTTTCAACATGGACAAGTTTACGAGCTTGTCATTTGAGGCGCCAAATTTGATTGACTCACAAAACCTCCAATGCGCTGTTTTTTTGCGCAGTGCCCAGAAGCCAATTCTTTAAAAAATGAAGAAGTTAGATAAATGCACTACCAACCTTTTTCTTTGGAAGGCCAATGGAAAAAAATAATTGTAAATTTTACTCCTTTCTACATTTTTCAAAGAACTGCCTCTAGCCTCTTGAAATTAAATGTGAATTTAAATCAATGCCCTTCCTTCGTGATAGTATAAATATGACCATTTTTCACTAAGTTAGAAATAACTTTCTCTAAACCAGGTGGTAAATGTTGTAAATCTCGGCATTTATTAACCTTTTGTCCCAAAAAGTGTCAAAAAAAATATTTTTTTTACTAAAAAGGGCAAAAAAAAAAAATTTCCCATCAAAAACAGTAAAAAAGGTGAAAAAATATTTTCTAATTTTCACCTAAAAATCTTGGCTCTAGTGATAACCATTAATTAAATAAAATTACAAAAATATGTCATCATGTCATATTTTTACAAAAATATGTCATCATGTCATATTTTTAAACATCAGTTTGCCAAAATCAACACAAAATAAGCGACCGTTTCAATATAAAAAACTCAATGTGCCAAAATCATTGGTGTTTATGTAATTCTTTAGTGTTCAATTTCTGATTCTGCAAAAAAATTGTCATGTTTGTTTTATCTTTTTTGCCAAAATCAACACAAATTATAGCTCATATGTTTTGCCTGCACCAAGGTGTGCTGCAAGCATGCTTCCATTATTGACTTAATGCGTATTTTAAGCCTGCTAGAGCATTTCTCACCAAATTTTAGGTTAAGCATCTAATAAACAGAAGCTGGCATTCGTATGGCGTCGTTTTAGAGGCCTGAAAACGTTAAAGATACGCAAAATGGATGGAAGTAAATTGATGAAGTATGCTTCAAGCATGGATCTCCAAACACAAAACATATGACCTTATGCCACCATTTCAATATCAAAAACTCAATGTGCCAAAATTATTGGTGTTTTTGTACTTATTTAGTGTTTTTTTAGTGTCGAACCTGGGACCTCTCTCACTATAGGAAACTGCGCTAACCACGACGCCACGTCTCCTCCCCGAAAGGATTTCTCCCGACAGCTTCAATCCGACCCCCAACAGGATTCGAACCTACGCCGCCTGGGGAAGCACTTACACTCGGCACTTTTAAGAACGCGCTAGTACGCGTGGCCACTCTGGCTTCCTTAAATTAAAGTATTAAAAATAAAAGTTTAGTTTCTGAATAAGCAAAAAATATGTCATGGTGTTATTTCTTTACAAGTTAAGGAGTCAAATTTAATCCTTTTGGGTTAAATGATAACCATGAATGTCATTAACTTGCAAATAATGGCCCCATGTCATAATTCAAAGAATTAATGTTCAAAATTAAAAAAATCAACCTGTCAAATTTGACAACTCAATTTGCTAAAATCTTTGGTTTTTGGGTATTTTTAAGATATGACATCATGTCATAATTCAAAGAAGTAATGTTCAAAATTCAAAAAAAGTTAATCTGACAATTTTAAAAACTCAATTTGCTTAAAATTTTGGTTTTTGATTAGTTTTTTAGAGTCTCTTGCCGGAATTTGCAAAAAGATGGCATTGCGTCATATTTGTAAAGTCAAGGAGCCTAATTCAATCCTTTTGTGTTATATGATATCGAGTCTCATCTGAATTTGCAAAAAGATGGCATTGCGTCATATTTGTAAAAGTCAAGAAGCATTTGCAAAAATATGGCATTCTGTCAAATTTGTAAAAGTCAAGGAGCCAAATTCAATTCTTTTGTGTTAAAAAATACCCATGAATGAAATTATATTTCAAAAATATGTCATCATGTCATAGTTTTACAAAAATATATCATGTCATATTCTTACAAAAATAAATCATGTCATATTTTTACAAAAATATGTCATCATGTCATATTTTTACAAAAATATGTCATTGTAAGATACCTCAAAGCTAATAAAGGTTCGGACACGGTTGTTTTACATGAGACGGTATATTTGTCAATGATTCTAAAATATACATGATATGATGTTCAGTCATGAGTCAAAAGGTAATCAATTAGCAAGTTGAATAACGAGCGCTTAGGAACACATCTACCAGTCATCATGTCATATTTTGAAACATGGGTTTACCAAAATCATGTCATAATTTTACAAAAATATGTCATCATGTCATTTAACAAAAATATGTCATCATGTCATATTTTTACAAAAATATGTCATTGTGTCATTTTTTAACAAAAATATGTCATCATGTCATATTTTTACAAAAATATGTCATCATGTCATATTTTTACAAAAATATGTCATCATGTCATATTTTTACAAAAATACGTCATGTCATAATTTTACGAAAATATGTCATCTAAACCTAAAAAAGACCAAAAAACCTTTGTTTTTGGGGTATTTCTTGAGAGTCTCATTTCTGAATTTGACACAACGTTTTAAAAAATTAAGCCTTTCACACTTTCATACTGATGAAATTTTTTTGCTATTTTTTGGAATATCTCAACAACAAATCTTCTATTCTCAAGACTTAGGAGTGCTCCTAAACCACGATATAAATCCATCCTTTATGTGGGGACAGTTGTCAAGAAGGCCAACGGAATATATAACCTCAAATTTGAGGGACTTTCTTGGATTGACAAGACACTTTCTTGGGTTGCTTATTTTCCACTAGGTTTTGCTTTGGTAGACATTGAAATTTGTTTAACTCTCAAGCATTGCACATTTGTTGGTATGTAAAACTAATTAACGCTTATATTATTTTGTATAATTGTCAATAAATTATATTTTTAAACTTAGTGTCTTTAAAATAGTTCTTGTTGAGTGACATTTTGGACATTTTTAATGATTTTTGGGTTCAAAATGTATTTTTTTGTTCTTATGACAGGAACTTGAAAAGTGCAAGTTTTTTTTGTCAAAAAAGTGCAAGGCGGGGGAGCCCAAAATAGAGCGCAAAAGGGACCCCAAAAAGGGCAAAATTTGCGCAAAAGCGCAAAATATGGATGCACTGCATTGATCCTTCTTAAAATTCTTCGGGTTTTTTTTTGCTGTGACCAATTTAAGCAACAGAAGTTGGCCAAAAACTTTGAGAATGTTTCTTATATCGAGATTGAGGAAAAATGAAAAATTTCTTATTTCATGAATTCTTATGCAGTAAAAATTTGGTCAGCGCGGAAAAGTTGCTTATATCACAAAAGTTGCTTAAACTGAGATTGCTTATATCGAGATTTGACTGTATTTGTTTTGTGTCTCAATTTTGAATTTGCAAATATGTGGCAGCTTGTCATATTTTTAAAAACCAGAGTGCCAAAATTAACAAGAGATAAGTCAACGTGTGAAATTTGTGAACTTAATGTGACAAAATATTTTTGGTTTCGTGTTTTTTAGAGTCTTGGCCAAAAAATTTGCAAAAATTTGTCATTGTGTCATATTTTTAAAAATCAAGGTGCCAAACTTAATCGTTTTGAGTTCTCTGATTTTCGAAAATGTTCTTAAATTGTAAAATTACATGTCAACGTCAAATTTTAAAAAGTTGATTCTCATCAAGACTTAGGAGTGCTCCTAAACCACGATATAAATCCATCCGTTTATGTGGAGACAGTTGTCAAGAAGGCCAACGGAATACTTGGACAAATCAGAAGATCGCTCTCGGTTAAATCTAAGGAAGTATTTGTAGGAATCTACAAGGCATTCATGCGTCCCACCTGGAGTTTGCAGTTCAAGCTTGGAGTCCGTGGCTTCGAAAAAGATTGTGATGAGTTAGAAAAAGTACAAAAACGCGCAGTTCGGCTATATTGATAAGTGGGCTAAAAGAGTCAAATGAGGAGAAGCTTAAGAAACTAGGACTAACAAGCCTGGTCAAACGTCGAAAAAGAGGCGACGCAATTTACTTGTTCAAGACCATGAACGGCCTGAGTCCTCTCTCTCCTCATGATATGTTCATTTTCATTGATCATTCCATACAAACCCGTGGACAATCATTAGGAAATCTAGTCGCTCCAAAAGCCTTGCTGGATCTGCGGAAATATCACTTTTCAGTGAGGTCCATTCATAAATGGAACGACTTGCCCAAAGATGTAAAACAATGCACGACAGTGACGACTTCAAAACCGCTTATGATTCCTACAAGCAAGACTGATCTCAAAACCCAATCAATCCCAACGTTTGTTCTCACATCTAATCAGGCATATTCTCGTGTTCACTTTTCTATTCTTTTCTTTGTGGTATTAGTGTTTTCTTTAACTTTTGTCTATTCTTGCTCCACGTGCATGTTTTTTTGTCCCTCTTCAATTTCGATCACTGCAAGTCAAAATATCTTCCTTATAACCATAAATTGGTTCTTGAAGATTACTATGCTAGACTGGACTAGACTAGAGACTAGGCTAGACTAGGCTAAACTAGACTAGACTAGAGACTAGAGACGAGGCTAGACTAGACTAGAATAGAGAAGAATAGAATAGACTAGACTGTACAATACTGTCCTTTACTATACTATACTACTGCCAATGAAATTTTTCTAATGTTTGGGTGCGTTACCATTACTATTATTGTTATTTTTTACACTTTAATATCAATTTCAGATATCTGGATTTGGTGCCCTTGTTATATTGGTTCGGGAAAGTTAAAAATATCTTTCTTTCCTAAAGGATAAAAGTAAGTTGATAAAGCAAAGATACTTGATGAGGAGATTCATTAGCTTTTTTAAAATCACTCTAGTTTCAAGGTAATTATTCTCACATACTGTATATTACTATCCACAGGAATATTATACAATGAAGGGGAGATGCTTTGGCGCGTTGGTTAACTTGCAACCAATCGATGGTTGGGTTCGTGGGTTCAATCCCGAGCATCATGAAACTTGTGAACGCGCTTGGGAAGCGTTGATAGACGTGATTTTTTCAGTCACTTTCTAACTTTTTTTAGAATTTTGTAATTTTTGAAAACGTAATTTTGTAATTATTAAATGGTTGGATATTTGGCTATAGCTTTACTTTTAAAAAGAAAACGGAAAACATATGACAAACAAAAAAGATCCGATTAAAATTTTGTGCCCCAACTTTCTGAACACTATTTGGAAATAGAAACAAAGGCAAAAAGTAAATATACGTCAAGAAACCGCTGTTTCAAATAGCCATTTATTTGCTTCAATGTTGTTGCAACAACATGGTTCATTATTCTGACATTTGTTGCACAATGTACATTGATTAGATGTTTGATTTTTTTTTTCGCACCTTGAACAACAGCTTGTTTCTTATTAAGCCTTGACGAAACCGCATCATGGATAAAAAAAATCATTATGGTCTTGAAATTCTATTTTTACTTGTTGCAACGTCTAAACTTGCCAAAGGAAACCCAATTGTATCCCTTTTTCAATCTTTTGATCTAAAGTGCGATCGGGAGTGGCTGACCAACAAAAGCAAAGCAATAAAGTAAGACGTGGAAAACGTGAAAATAATGGCACATGCAGAAGATTACTTTAAGTGAGTGTTTTAAATCATACCTGAGTTGAAAAGGGCCGTTGACCATGCAGCGTTGCCCAGCTGATTTTTGCGAATCCAAATTTTTTTCCAACTAAGCGTCCATTCAATGATTTTTTTGTTCATGGAAACGATTTGTTTTTTAAGTCTTGATACATCTGCTTACACCAAATTGATAATATGCTTGTTGTTGATTTGCTAGAAAATGAGCATTTTAAATTGTTATATATCACGAAAGAAATATTAATAACTATTTCATTTCTCTATTTGGGCAGCATTTTGAAAAATTGATTTGATTCTTTAGAATCCACTGAACAAATATGCACCTAAAAATTATTGTTTGAATCAATGTAGCAATGTTGTTGATGAGACTGGCATTGATAGTCAGGATAATCGATTGGAGGATCTGGTAGTCACAGATCAAGATGCTTTTGAGGCCATCAAGAGCTTAAAGCTCTCGAGTCCTCTTGGACCTGATGGTGTGACATCTCAGTTTCTGATGAAATGTTCACAGATTCTTGCCCAAGTTTTCTCCTACTTGATGCGTTGCATCTTAGATCAGGGCAAGTTTCCCTCTTCTCTAAAAGTAGCTCATGTCGTTCCAATTTTTAAGGGCGGAGATAAGTCACTCCCTAGTAATTATAGGCCCATTCCTCTGACCTCCAGCGTTGCAAAGGTTTTTGAGAAGATTATGAAGTCCAAGCTTGTAGATTATTTGGAAGTCCATGATTTAATTCCTTCTGGACAGCTCATTTTAGTACAGTTTTTCGAGGGTTTCGAGCTCATTTTAGTACAGTAACCCAATTGGTTGATCATATTGAGCAGATCATTGAGGGGCTTGAAAGTCATGAGTCAGTTGATGTAGTCTATCTTGACTTTGCCAAGGCCTTTGAAAATGTAGATTATGGTCTTTTGCTTGATCAACTCATAGAGTTTGGGGTCCAGGGTAAGGTCCTGACTTGGATTGATAGTTTTATGAGCGAAAGGAAGCAGATAGTTAAAGTTGAAGGATCTTTTAGCGGCATTTATGATGTCAAGTCAGGTGTTCCGCAAGGGTCAATTTTAGATCCGCTCTTGTTTATTCTCTTTATTGCTCCTCTCCAGAAGCTTAGAACAAAAGCCAGTATTTCTTCATATGCTGATGACACAAAATTAGTTTGTGGAAGGAATGGTCAGGACTCAAAATATTTAGTTGAGGACTTGGAGAAAATCTACTCTTGGGTTGGTCAGAGTAATATGGCATTGAAGGGGATGAAATTCCGCACAATGACGTATGGGGCGTCAAAATTAGATGTTCCGCTCAAAGACATTGGAGGTTGTGATATTAAGCAGGTATCGTCCAAGATGATGGAAAGTTTGATGAGCATATCCAGTTGAAAGTGGGGAAGGCATTTCATACGGGTGACTGGATCTATCGCACTTTCATGTCCAGAGATAGAATTACGATGCTAACTCTGTACAAGTTGATTGTTCAGCCGCATCTTGAATATGCCTCACCCATTTGGGCTCCAATAAGTTCAGCAGGTTTGCAAAAGGTCGAGCAGGTCCAAAAAGCCCATTCCTTGTAGCGGTATTAAAAATCCGCCCCCCCCCCAAAAAAAAAAATGTTAAGTCATTTTTTGCCTCAACAAAAGGCTTGCTTGATTTAATCAAGGATGGCTCAAACCAGGATTACTTTCAAAATACACACTGGGTCCGATTAGTACAATGAAAATTAAACGGAACAATACATTTGTTGCAAAATTCTCACATTTTAGTACAATGATTGGACCCAGTGTGTATTTTTGAAATTCGTCCTGAAGTACAGTGGTTCCTGATTTAATTATCCAACAACTGAACTTTGAATATAATTGACCCCATTCCAGCCAAGGCATTATTACTTGAATTATTGATCGTTTCTCGGGACCTAGAGTCATCAAATGGACGCTTTAATAGGAAAAATATGGATTCGCCAAACTTGGCTGGTAGGAATGAAAATGCAATAAATTAAAATGAATTCAAAATGAATTTTAAAAAATCTGAAGGAAGGATCTGTTCAATCTGACCCACCCCCTCTTCTGCAATAACCAAGATTTTCACCATCTACCGCTACCCAACTGTATCTGTTCTGTTTGTCAATCTCCGCTTCCTTTCTTCCATGTGCACTGAAACGTATTCTAGTCAGCTCATCTGTGATATCACTTTCTAGTCGACCATTTTAACGTTTTTACCAACTGACATGTCACCATTGATCATATATGATAGAACATATATCTATATATTTTTTGCATATTTATACGCCCTGACATGACCATGAGTCGCAATATATCATTATTATTATTAATAATTTTAAAAAATGGTGTAAAACGCTCACTTGAAGCAACCTGCTACGTGTCCTTGCATGTTAAAGACAGATTTCTAGCCACTACGATATCGGACTACTTGATTCATAAAAAAGTTCCCAAAAACATCAGCAAATATAAATTTAGTCGAAATGTTAGACCAGGGGTAGGCAACCGGTGGGCTGCGGCCCACATGTGGGCCCAAGGGTGGTCTTTGGTGGGCCCAGGAGCTATGGGGAAGTCCAAAATAGTGGGCCCGCGAGCCATCCGTAGTACTGTACTCGTGGGCCCAAAGCTCTTCGATCGTTAATTTGTGGGCCGCTGAACCTACCAACGTCTGTTTGGTGGGCCCCTGACATCATGTTATCAAATTTGGTGGGCCTTGGCCCAAAAAAGGTTGCCGACCCCTGTGTTAGACATAGCTTATTGAAAAAGTTAGAGTATAGTAAAATCTAGTCGGTTTAACTTTCGTCGAGTATATACTTGCCCCATCTGCCTAGTTTTAAACACAAAAGCTGTCGCAAGTACGTATATACACGAGGCCTGTCAGTCTGACATAATTTTGGCATACTCAAGCTTTTTAAAGTAGGAAAGCTAACATGCAGCCTTAAAAACACCAAACGGCGCTTAATTGAGCTGGAGAAGTCATTTTTTAAGTCCTAGAGACGTTTGAGACCAGAGGCTAGTTTTTAGACGCAAAGATCGTTCTGGGAATCGGTAAGGTGGTTAGTAAGTACGATCTTAAGATCGTTCTTTGCGTTTTGAAAACAAGCCTCAGTTTTGAGATGAAGATCCAATGCCGCACTGTTATTAATTTATAATTATCAGGTCATCAAAAACATGATGCCTAAAAGCAATTTTCTAGGTTTTTCCTTTCATTTGTTCCAAAAATGGTTTCATGGTTGTCTGTTCCTGAAATATTAAAGAAAAATATTAAGCCCATGTTATCATTGGTTTGACAAAATTCTGCTTGTGTCTTTCAAGAATTGCTTTTGTGGCAGAGTCTAATATTTTATTGTAATTCAATTGTTAGTTTTATATGTAAGCACTCGATCTCCACTATCAAATGACGTTGGTGAAAGGGGAGAAAGGAATGTGGAAGGGAGAGGTTGGAAAACGTGTTTGGCAGTTGATCTGGGGTCGGCGAATAAAGGACGTGATTTGTTCCATGCGTTGATTTAACTTGTAGATTTGAATTTGTTTGTTCCCTACAAATTGGTGACCCCGACTTTTGGAACACCATGGCAACCCCCAATTGCGACCCCCCTCAAATCAAACCAGACCCTGCTCTCATTGAGACCATTTCTCAAGCCGTTGCCGCCGCGGTTTCAACACTTTCCGTAAATACGTCGTCGACCGCCGTGGTGAATGCAGTGGCATTGAAATTGCCAAGTTTCTGGACATCCAATCCAACAAGCTGGTTTACCTCGGCCGAAGCAAATTTTAGGCTGAAGGGCATCACTACCGATTCTACCAAGTTTTTCCATGTCATACAATCTCTGGATAGTGACACATCCTCCAAAGTTCATCGTTTTATCACATTGGGAGAAGGAGTTTTGGATCGGTATGATCGATTGAAGGAGGCTTTATTGGAGGCGTGTGGAAAGCCGAAGGCTGATCGTTGGGTAGAAGCAATGGAATTGGCAATGTCTTCTCTTTCTACCACCAACCCACGTGAGGTTGGTCAGCGCGTCCAGTTTCTCATGGACGAAGCTGATCATCCATGTATGAAAACTGCAATATACATTCGACTTCCCCCTGAGATCCGTTTAACGGTTCGTCCTCATCTTACAACCGGATCTCTGACCGAATTTTGTAACATCGCCCAAGATGCCATCAATTCCACAATCAGACAGTCCAGCGTGTTTGGAGTGGAAGAGAACGTCGAGAGTTTCACGGTTGATGATGTTCAGGAATTGGATGGTGCTGTGGCGGAAGTCAATCGGAAATATTCAAACTCTCCCGCAAAGAAGAGCAAGATATGTTCATTTCATCAGCGGTTTGGAATGAATGCCTATTCTTGCCGCTCGCCTTGCCTGTTCTCAACTCTTCCTCGTCCCACCCGCACCAATCGCAATGATCGCTCACGCATGGGAAACGCTTAAGCCAGCCTTTGCGTGCGGCATCGGCTGGCTCAATACACAAGAATTCTTTGGCAATTGTGGATCATTTGAGCAATCATTCATTTTTAATAGATTCGGGGGCCGACGTGTCAGTTTTTCCGCCTTCTTATGCTGACCGTACCAACGGTTCAAATAGTCCCTCGAGCCCCGCACTCGTAGCAGCAAATGGTTCCCCAATCCGCACTTGGGGAACTCGTACTATAGCCTTTCAATTAGGCGACCGAAACTTTTCCCATAAGTTTGTCATTGCTGATGTTAAAAAGCCGTTACTTGGGGCGGACTTCTTTCGAAAGTTTACGTTGTCAATAGATTTGACTAATAATTGCCTCACTGATGCACAAGGGACGCAGATTCGAGCCATCTCACAAAGTTCTCCTGATAGGGCGATGCAAAATCTCCCTCTGTCTAAATACTTACTCCTTTTGCACAAATTCCCAGAAATCATAACGCCAGATTTTTCTACCAAAATCAATAAGCATGGCGTCAAGCATCATATTGAGATTAAAGGTCGCCCCATCTTCATGCGTCCTCGAAGGCTTTTTAGTTCAAAGTACCGCATAGCCAAAGACGAATTCACAAAGATGCCAAACCTTGGCATTGCTCGGCGATCAGACTCGGAGTATGCTTCTCCACTTCATATGGTACCCAAATCAGATGGAACTTTTCGACCTTGTGGGGATTATCGGTGGTTAAATCTCCAATCTGTGGACGACAGATACCCATTGCCACACATCCAGGATTTTTCGACAGTATTGTTTGGGTGTACCATTTTCTCCAAAGTCGACCTCATCCGTGGTTACAACCAGATTCCAATGGATGAGGACTCGATTCCCAAAACGGCAATAACTACTCCTTTCGGACTATTCGAATTTACAAGAATGCCATTTGGTTTAAAGAATGCTGCTCAAACATTTCAAAGGCTAATGGATCGCGTTTTGTGTGATCTCTCTTTCATCTTTGTGTACTTAGATGATATTCTGGTGGCATCGCATTCGGAGGAGGAACATTTGGATCATTTGAAGCAAGTGTTTGAACGGTTGTCAGATAACGGGCTTGTCGTCAATCCAAAGAAATGCTGCTTTGGCGTTTCTACACTAGAATACCTGGGCCATTGCGTTTCGGCAAAAGGAATTTGTCCCGTGCCATCTAAAGTCTCGGATTTACTCTCCTATCCTACCCCATGTGATCGACCAGCACTACAACGTTTCTTAGGCATGGTCAACTATTATCATCGGTTCGTACCTCATCTCGCCTCGATCTTGTCACCATTACACGCAGCTGTAAGTGGAAAAGGACGGACCATTTCATGGGATGCTGAGTGTGACAGATCTTTCGAAGAAGTCAAATCGAAACTAGCAAACGCTACTCTTCTTGTGCATCCGTCACCAGTTGCAGAGACTGCTATCACTGCAGACGCATCCGGATCTGCCATTGGGGCTGTCCTGGAGCAAAAGCAAAATGGGATTTGGCGCCCATTAGCTTATTACTCCAAGAAACTTTCAGCGACTCAAATGAAGTATAGCGCATTCGATCGAGAGTTGCTAGCCCTATACATGTCGGTAAAGCATTTTCGTCATATGGCAGAGGGACTTCCCGTTACTTGTTACACGGATCACAAGCCGCTAGTTTTTGCGTTTTCCTCACGCGCAGATCGATCACCTCGACAAACCCGACATTTGCAGTATCTCTCAGAACTTGTTAGTGGTATTGAGCACATCAGTGGACGTTCCAATGTCGTGGCTGATGCCTTCTCTCGAATAATGGCCATCAATTCGGAATCTTTAACAGATCTGAACTTCAACGATTTCACTGATGACGAAAGGAGATTGTACGATGATTCTTCGCTTAACGTGGAAACGTCCAACGTTGCAGGGAAACCTGTGCTTATCGATACTTCCTTGGGCCATAATCGCATCATCGTACCTCAAACGCTGTCAAGATCCATTTTCAATCTCATTCATGGGTTGTGTCATTCAGGTCCAATCCCCACCAAGCGGAACATCTCTTCAAGATTTGTCTGGTTTAATATGAATCGGGATATTCGTGAATGGTGTAAAGTCTGTGACGCGTGTCAATCATCCAAAATTTCGCGCCATACTGTGGCACCATTGGAACATTTCCCAACACCAGACGCTAGGTTTGAGGTTGTTCATATTGACATTGTTGGCCCATTGCCAATTTCCAATGGCATGACCCATATTCTTACGATGGTTGACCGTTTTAGTAGGTGGCCGGAAGCTGTTCCTATACCAGATATACGTGCTGAAACATGCGCCAGTGCTTTTATGTCGACTTGGGTGGCACGTTTTGGCGTTCCAGTCCAACTAATTTCGGATCGGGGTTCACAGTTTACCTCCAATCTTTGGAAACAGTTGATGATTATTTTGGGAGTTCAGCACAATATGACAACGGCTTACCATCCTCAGGCAAATGGCCTTGTGGAAAGACTGCATCGCCAATTGAAAGGGGCATTGCGTGCGAATTTAGCAGGTCCGAACTGGGTGGCTCAGCTACCGGTCATCCTTTTAGGGATGAGAACGAGTTGGAGAGAAGAACCTGGTGTATCAGCGGCTGAACTGCTCTATGGTGCATGCCTCCACCTTCCTGGCGAATTATTCAACCCAGTGATGGCTTCGCCTTCGGATTCATTTGTCCGAGACCTACAAACTCAAATGAGGAATATAGGACCCACTCCCTCTATTCAAAAACGTGTGGAACAGCCTTACGTTCCCAAAGCATTGCTCAGCGCTTCGCACGTCTATCTTCGAATAGATGCTCGTAAAACACCACTACAACGTCCATACTCAGGCCCTCATAAAGTGATATCACGCTCAGAGAAAACGTTTACGATCGATGTTTCGGGTCGTGCCGACGTTGTCTCTATCGACAGACTCAAACCGGCGTTTCTTCCATCAGAGCTAAAAGGTGTCCGGACCCGATCAGGTCGAATATCAAGACTTCCTGGCCGATTGTAAAACGTGGATCTTTTTCAGACTTTCAGTCTTGAGGGGGGCCTGTGGCAGAGTCTAATATTTTATTGTAATTCAATTGTTAGTTTTATATGTAAGCACTCGATCTCCACTATCAAATGACGTTGGTGAAAGGGGAGAAAGGAATGTGGAAGGGAGAGGTTGGAAAACGTGTTTGGCAGTTGATCTGGGGTCGGCGAATAAAGGACGTGATTTGTTCCATGCGTTGATTTAACTTGTAGATTTGAATTTGTTTGTTCCCTACACTTTCAAAAATACCCATAAAAATTGAACCGCAAAATGGATTTCACTTAGATTTTTAAACATTTTCGACCTTAGCGTGCCTAACAATTATACTAAAGAAAATATGCAGCATTGTCCCTTCACCACTAACCTGGTCTAAAATGTCTTTGGCACTTGAAATGACTTCTCCAGCTGAATTACATACCGCGTACCACTCAACTTTTATTTTAGTTGGTTTGTTCTAGAGTCAGAACATAAGATTTTTTTTTAAAGCCAACGTACTTTTTTTAAAAAATCTCCTTGACTTGTCATTTTATAGTTTTGGTCAAGTGTCAACAACAGGTGCGTGCTTAGTCTCCCAAACGTATCCCAAATATATCGGGGTTAGATGCAATGGACCCGAATCCAGTTGTGAAATGATCTCAAATCTCACGGCCAAATCGATCAATTGCTTGCGGAATGTTAACCCGACAGAGGAAAAGTACTTCTTGAGGCGCGATTTGTTCAAAAAACGATCTGGTAATTCTACATGAGCGCAAATTTATCAATTCAAAGAATACTGGTATTTTTGTCACCTCATGATTTTCACACGATTCAATATACCTTGCCTTATGTGTCCTCTCTTGTTTTGATAATGATTAACTCACCGTTTGAACAAGGGTGATTAAGGATGCTAACTTAAACTCCAATAAAAGAAATGAACAATCTGCACCATCTTATAGCAAAAAAAAATGCCTTTGAGAGTTCCTGTAAAATCTTCAAGTCTTAGGTTAGCATATTTTTTATGGATTAAAACCCACCAATATCGTACCGTACCTGACCTCACCAATACGCACTAAACCGTC
>CM021316.1:11425622-11441812 GCA_010645155.1 Tigriopus japonicus | reverse complement strand
TATCCCGGTGTTAGTGCACACATTGAGAAACACAACAAGTTTGAGGCTACTGTCAAAGCCGTTGAAACTTGAAGAGTTCCACAAAACGTTAAATAAAATATTGGAGCCTGGTTGAAGACCTCTCGTGGAGTCATGTCCTTCTCAATAATGTGTGATTTTTGTGCTTCTTTTTGTTATTGTAATCAAAACTCAAACGTCTTGTTATGATGATATAATTTGGAGCTTCTTCTGTTATTTGACAAGTGTGTGGGAAATTAGAGAATGGGTCACGAATGTGTAAGTTCTTGTTGAGATTCCGACTTTCCTTTGATTTGTATGTTAACTGGAGGTTTCCTTGCAAGGCTTTTATTATATTCATCAAAATACACAAATTTTACCAAAGTTATCAACAAAAATACAAACATACTATGAAGGAATATAACCAAAGTTTAAAATAGACGCCTATAGATGGCGCAGACGATAATGCAAGTTAAGAGAAAAGTCTTGTGATCCTTCCAAATGAAGAATTTTAACTGAAGGTTACAAAGATCGTCACTAGACGGAGCCAAAACAGAGGCAAATTCTTTTGATTTCAGATCTATCCTCAACTTAAACTTGTTCCTAAAATTGCAGCTTCCATCTTAAAGTGGATTTCTCTTCATATTTTGAGTTTTTTAGAGCTCAGCTATTCTTGTGTTTAAAAATCAAAAAGCCATACTGAGTACTCACAAGTTAAGGTCAAAAACTAAAAAGAAGCACCCACAACCGTTTCTACCTCAAGATGGCACTGATTGCCATTTTTCTCTTTGATTGAAGCTCAACTTTGCTTGCTTAAGAAGGCTTGCTCTGATGGCGAGTTGTTCATTTTGAGAACAAGAGAGGGCACTCAAGTAGGATGTGGTAAGGGCATCTCGCTTGTAAATGTACCACGATTTATTCCAAGGTTGCGTGAGTTTATTTATCTTAAAGCAATATTTCAATACTTAAACTAACTTAACATAACCTAACCTACCCTAACCAAATGTTAACTTCAACTTCATTTATTCCTTTGAAAAATGCATTATATTTATCTGAGTCACGCAACTTATCAAAATTTCACATGTCATTTATAACTTTGAGAGTTGAGGGCATGCTAAATCATGTGAGAGCCATCTAGGTAAAGCGAATGTTGCTTTTCTTTAAAATCGTCCTTTGGCAATTTTTTTCAAATTTTGGTAAAGTTACCTGCCTTTTTGACTCAACAAGGTCTCTCACAGGCTCAGTATAGTCAACCCATGACTCACATTTTTTCAAATCTTCACTTCATTGTTTTTTTTGCGCCCACATATTATCTTTTGGTCAAATTCGGCAAACTTTCCTGAAATGGAAAGCCTTGACTCCTTAGATACTAGTCAATGTGTTTTTTCTATCTTTGAAGATCTTATTGGACTTGAACAAAGGAATAACGAGGTCGCGCATGGAGACCGTTTAGCAAAATTTCAGGGGGGTTGTTCAATTTACTTTTTTGACGGTGTCAAATGGAGTCAAAAAACAGGATTGTCAAAATGTTTCTGAAGCAAATTTAATGGTCAAAACTTTGAAATTTCACGCGACACTTGCCTTTTTTAAAATTGGTTGTCTGGACCAAAAATTACAAGGTCGTTTGCATTCTCTTTGGTTTACCCCTCGAAGAGTTTAAGGCCTGTCATTGTTCCAAAATGAGAGGTTAATTCATTGCGGTAAATGTTTAGTTGAATTTTCATTGCAGTAATTAGGCCGTCAGTGGTATTTTGTAATTTATCCTTGTTTGAGTGATCCTTGATTTGAAACAATACATAGTTGAATACATAAGTGACAATCAAAACCACATCTCGTTGCTCTCTGCAAATTCATGCGTCTCATAGAGTCGGCAAGCTGTTTCACGCAAAAACTTTATGACTAAAACTTTACAACTGTACTCTTTTATTACTTTTCCGGTGAAAAAACTAAGGATTGATCTTGAGGCTTTTGACAACAAAGGGAAGTAATCTAAGAACAGCATGATTCTGAAACTCCTGTTCCCACTTTGGATTTGTATCCGTTAGTTTGACTCTTTGCAACTGTTTGTCCGGTTGATGGGTCACACAATATAGTTAATCTCGGTGATGAAAAATAAATTCTGTTTTTACTGGGTTAGGAACATCAAACATTGGCTTCCTCGCCCAAATGGGATTATTAGTGGACAAAGTCAAACAATATGCAGTGGCTCTTATTTCAGTCGTTCCTTTGTTCTTATCTCCCTCTCCTCCAATACACAAAATGAAGAAGGTTCCATCAATCACTCCACAAGCCATTTCACAAGTTGGGCTTGGAAAGTGGTCCAAGTTTTTCCATGTCATATTGCTTAAATCAAGTAGGTTGACAAGGTCCACAAAACTTGATACGAATCCTCCAATCACTACTAAAGTGGTGTCATTAAGTACCACAGAACTATGACGACAACGAGGAGTTTTTAACAAGGGGCCAATTGTCCAATGCATGCTTATTTCATCAAAGATTTCCACAATTTATTGTAATTTTTCATTTGAATCCCATCCCCCAATCACGATAGGCTTGTCCCCAATCTGATTCATGGTTCCACGAGCATGGGCCACATTTAGATTTGGAAACTTTATCCAAGAATTGACACCTATAAAACAATCACAAACAAATGCGCATCTATCAGCATCATTTCAAAAACGGCATCTACCCTTACTACGATTTTATTTTCGCTTTTATAAAAATTTCAATAACACAAGCTTAGCGAACGGTGATTTGGAACAAGAAATTTGGAGAAGTGGATTCTCGGTCTTTTTCGACGATAAGGCAGTTCATTTATAATGTATGGTATACATTGAGAGGTCGTGATTTCAGTGCAACGGCCATTGGAGATCTTTTTCGAGCCAGGGGCCCAGTTGGGACTCATCGCTTGGTATGGCCCAACTGGAACAAGCTGACATTAATAGCTTGGATCATGCTGCGGCTGCTGACCAGCTTGTTAACAGACCCGTTGGTCTGCCTGGTTCGCAATCGTACGCCAGTGCAATCAGGAGGTCATTCCCGTTTGTCGTACTGGATTTTGAGTGTAAAGAAATGCCAGATGAAACGCTGTCAGACACGACAATGGCCGATTTCATATTTGATGAGATTGGATTTAAAAAGTCAGAGCTTACCGGAATGCTGGGGCTTTCTAAAGGTAATCGAGTGGTGAAAGTGCTAACAAGAGAACCAATTGTGGTAAGCAAGCGCTTTCAAGATCAATACGAATTCCACAGAGCTTGTGGAAACAAGAATTGGAAATGCTCGATTCGTGGAGGAAGACCAAACTCTACTCTGCGGTTCATTGGAGTGCCGGAGACTATCTCAAATGCACAACTTGTTAATTCGGTGCAGACGTTTGCCAAAATCACGTCTGAAGTAGAAATGGAAGCCTTTGGGGGACGAAATGATCCCCGTCTGCGAGGACTAACCAACGGTCATAGAAAAGTCCAGATAACCCCAACATCGGAAATACCCGATTTTGTGAGTGTGGGCGAGAGAAGGATCCGAATCTTGCAAAAGGACCAAGTACAAAGATGCTGTTCATGCAAACTTGAAGGCCATATCCGAGTAAATTGTTCAAAATCAAATGAGACGGAGGACCTGCCAGAGCCTGAAAATGGCGATGATTCTAACATGAAGTCAGACTACCAAACAATGCAGGCAGAGGAAAGTGAAAGTAGCATGGAACTGGAACAGATAATTTGTGACCCCACAAGAAACCAAGATGATGAGAATATGGAAGATGATATCAATAACCTGACTATTTACAAAAATGAACAATCCAATGGTGGACGCCAGAATCAAGGAATTCATAAAAACTCAAATAAAAATGAGCAGAAAACTCAGGAGACGACAAATCTGGATAGGGATATACCATTGAAAAGAAATAAAAAGGAGCTCGGCACAAAGTATTTGACTGGAGATGCCAAATCAGACCGGCAAAAAAGGGCCCATAGTAACGGTATGGTAACCCGCAACCGACCCATTGAAAATTGACCACATTAACGACCATTCTTCTGAACCCTAAATCCCAAGAAATGACCAAAAAAATTATATACCTTAACATTAGAAGCATTGTCAACAAGTTCATAGAAGTACAGCTACTGTTGGCCTGTGAACGCCCCGACATTTTACTGCTCTCGGATCTACCTACACTTTATTCAGAGGTTGCGTGACAAAAAATCATTAATGTTCCGTCGGAGGAATTGAAATCGGGGATATTCCCTCCACGGATTCTGGCAATAATAGTCCACGTCTCGAAGTCTCGAATCAACGAGAGCGAATTCTAAATGAATCGAAGATTGAGAAAAAAAACGTAAGAGAGAAGAGGAATCTGCGCAAAACAAAATAACTGTTTATTAGATCTGTCATGCTATTGAAGTTAAAGTTTCAATGATAACAAAGTTTCTATTCGAATTGAATTTGCAGTTAAATACATTTCAGGCAACGATTTGACCTTTTGCAATTGAACCGTGCCAATAATATTTGGTTTGAAATCTTATTTTTGAAATATCAAAAGACAAGAAATCGACAATTTTCACCGAAAATTGTTTTGTTTCGAGCTTTTAGAAAGAGTGCATATCTTTTGTTTTTGAAATCTCAATATTTGGAAACTATTTACTTAGCCTTCTGCCAGTTTATGCCTTTCCACTGAAACAAACTTTTCTTGAGCTTTTGTAGTACGACAGGACTTTCCTTAAGCAAACAAGATATACGTTAAAATTATCATTTTTCATTGGAAATTTGAATTTATTGACATCAACAAAAAATTTGCTCAACAAAACCAATCAATGGATAAAAAACATCAAAAAGAATAAAAATCAACCTACCCACTTAAATAAAAAGTAAGCAAAGACTAAAAGCATTTTTAAAACTTTACAATGCATGGTTAGTAAGTCGAGTAAAACCTCTTTGGCTTGCATAGTAAAATGAAGCCAAAAGGTCAAAAGGTCCAACAGTGCATGTTTATGGAAATTAAATTTTAGAATTTTATTTGGAAAAATACCTTTGCGGCCATTTTTGACTTACAAAAACATTCTTAGAGCAAGCAAAAAACTTTGCAAATTTTATGTTTTCCTTAACGAACCAGATCAATTGACCAATTTCATTGCACTTCACGAAAAAATTTCTACACTTTTTTGCACTTTTTGGTCTTTTTATGTACGGAAAGTGCACCCCAATTGATCATGGAAGAAATCTTACCGATGTCTTCTTTAAAGAAGTCACTTCTCAGAAAAAATTGTTCTTCGTCAGTCATAATTGGGTTTATTATGCAATTAGAGGCGTTAGGTGAAGGATTAGGGATCAAATTGCAGTCCAAGTTGGACGCGTTGCGCTTCAATCCAATGCACTCTGGGTAGCTTTGAATTGCCAAGCACAAACTCGCGGTTTTGTCGGAATTTGCCCCCGTTCTTCTACAAACCCCAAACTGGTTCCTGCTTTGCTCCACAGCTCAGTCGCCTTGGTCCAGAACTATGAATTGAGGGCTCCTGAAACTCTTGATTGTGCGGATTTGTCTAGGCCTCATTGCTTCGGGTAGAGACATGTGGGCGCTCTGGTGTGTACGTCCATAAGTCTCATAGTATCATTTAGGATCACTTAGATTTTGTCCATCCAAGAACATCTTGCATCGCTGTAATTGATTCTCACATGACCAAAAACGGACAACCCGTGCCTGATCTTTGATAGAATCACAGTGTTCGAGAGGGCTTTAATCCCTCTTGTCAATCCACGTCAGTAGTGGTCGCAGTAATCTTAGTCGCCTGCTGAGATCTCTAATAAGAAAGGATGGTTGTTTTTTCCATGCCATGTCCGATTGGAAGCTCATTCCGAAGAGACGGGCATTGTCATTGGCCTCCTTCTCTGATATTCATGCTGGGATAAAGCACGGACTGATAAAGAGATTCCAATGGTTCTTCAACATAGTCGGTACTATACCACCGTGATGACAACACAAGTTGGAAATGGTGGTGCTTTAGTGGGAGGACTTGACTTGATCACCATTTAACTTTAAAGTTACTGATATCACATGTGCTAAAAGAAAGAGACTTACATTTCTGAAAAGCTAAGACTAGGAACTATTCGATGGTGAGCGTTTCATGGTCCTCCAACCAACTTGATTGGGATCAAATTTGTTCATTTTTTAGCTCAAGAAGGCCATTGTTGTATCACCGAGTCAAGAAAATGGTCCTTCGACCGGCAAATCGAGTTTGCACGGATGCGGATCAGGGACACCACCAGTTTGTCATATTTGAAAAGTGAAAATGTAGATTGTAGGCTTAGGTTTGATTGCCATTTAACTTCACTATTTCTAAAAATGGTTCTTAAAAACTTGAAAACATCAAGCTAAGGATCTATCAATGAAGCGGTACACGGTGATTTTTTGACTTGGAGACAGTTTTAAGTTCGAAAGAGATTTGAAACCAGTTTTGAGGGGAAGAGACAATGCTACATTTGAAATTAAGTTCCGGTTACGGACCAAACATAAAAGTAATGTGACTTAAAACATGTTTTAAACAGATTTGTGAATATTTTCTTAGATGCAATTGTAAGGCACACGTGGGTCGGTGGTTGTCTTAAGCATTGTAAGCATTGAAAAATCAAATTTTCCGTGCAATTTTCAATGGCTATTTTTAAACAAAATTTTCGAAGGACGAAAACGGACTTTAGTTAAGCCATGTTAGAAACACGACTCAATAGCTTTCGACTATATTTTAGGTGCAGATAACCATGAGACCGCCTTAGGAATGGAATATTCAGAAGATTGTTTTCTAGTTAATTTGAAATGACTTTATATCCTTTTTTGCCCATGACTGAATTCAATCACGTGAGCGGCATTGTCTCTTCACCTCAGAACTAGTCTCAAATGTTTTTAGAACTTATAAATGATTTAGAGCCTTAGGTAATCTGACTTTGAATGACTTCAAAGAAGTTATTTCCTCTTTTTTTTCGACATTTATTTGCACTTTCTGCCTGTCCCTATTTATCTTAGATGAAACACACGGGAAAATTTTCGGTCTCATTTTTCCCTATCAAAAGTGAACCATAATCCTTTGAAACAACTTAACCCAACATTAAAGATTTATAGCATCAAGAACATAAATATTTTTCAGGCTTCATTAATTTTCCTCGTTTCAATTTTTATTCATATTTGGCACAATCAAGGTGTCAGCACATTTGGAGAATATAAACCCTCATGCCTCATGGATGTCATGCAACACTTTTCTGCTTCTATTCAGCATAATGAGTCGTTGTTCAACCTTCCTTATTCTCTTGGCTCTTTCTGTGAGCTTTTCCAATGGAAAGGAGCTACCACCTTCAAGTGGAACTGGCGGATCTAGAAGATTCGTCTTCACTCCCCTTCGGAACGATGAGCTTCCTTGTGTCGCAGAAAACCTTAGGGTGAGTCAGTACACTAAATAATCGTATTTCTTCTTTCTTAATATATTCTTAACCGGTCATGAATAGCAATCTCATCGATATATTTGTGACGATGATGCCAATGTGATTTGTCTCTCTGGATGGCAAGAAGATCCTGATTGGTCCAAACGTGATCTCCGAAATCCTTGTCCTATTCCAATTTGTGATTACCATGGAGAGACTTGCCAACATGGAGAATGTGTCAGGCCCAATGTTTGTGCATGTGACGTGGGATGGTAAGATTGAGCTAACCATTCTAAAAAACTTCTGTATATCTTTCCTTGGAATTTCTTTTAGGCAAGGCCATCTTTGCGACACTTGCATTACTTTGCCAGGTTGTCTACATGGATCTTGTAATGGAACCTTTGAATGTAATTGTGATTACAATGATGAAGGGGTACCAATGTGGGAGGGTGCCTTTTGCGATCAACGTGAGCATTTTGTATAAGAACATAAAACAACTGTTTGGTACCTGACGTCATAATTACAGCTGCTTGCCCGGATTGTCACCCAGACCATGGATTTTGTTTCGAGCCTTTTGAATGCCAGTAAGGTGCCAGTTCATAACCTTTGACATTTGGATTACTAAACGCTGCTTTTAGGTGTCATGATGGATGGGAAGGGTCAGATTGTCAAGAGTGTGTTAAATTACCTGGCTGTGTTCACGGCTCTTGTCAAGAAGGCAAACCCCACACTTGTCAGTGTGATGAGGGATGGACTGGTCACCTCTGTGATCAACCTGTTTGCGGGTAACCTTAAGAGATCTTGATTTTAAATTGTAAAGAAAAAAATGACATAAGGCTCTTTCTTTTTCAGGGATGGATGTCATCAAGAGAATGGATTCTGTTCCGAGGTTTTAATTATTACTACGATTAGATAACAACATGTCTTAAACTAATGCTTACGTTTTAGCCTGACACATGCATCTGCAAGACTGGATGGCGAGGGTCCAATTGCTCAGAATGTGTTCCCTATTGGACCTGTCCTCAAGATGGTTACTGTTTTGAACCCAATCAATGTATTTGTAACTCTACCGTCGCCAACCAAGATAGCACTGGTGTTTGCAATCTCGAAAAGATCAATGGTTAGTAATCAAAAGCCTATCAGCTTGCACATTTGAGAGTTACTGTCATTTCTTTCTCACATTCAGGCCCTATGTTAGAAGAGCAGGAGAGTGAATGTTCGTTGAAGTGCGCTGATTTTACAGCTTATGAATTACTTGATGATTCTCCCAGAGGAAACAAAACCATTGGATGTGCTTGGGGCGCAAATGAGGGGTTGTGTGATCCGATTGTGAAATTTTGCGTCGGGAGTCAAGAGTGGAAATATGATGCCACTCTTGGTGTTCAAGTCCTTGATACCTCGAGCTGCCGTTTTGGACCAGGAACAGAAATAACTCCAGATGGTTAAACAAATGACCAAGTTCCTCAAAGAGTAAAAACAACCGACCAGGTCATCAAAGGAAAACTACTAAACCACCAGAAAAAAAAAACAACTTTAAAAACATTTATCATTGATTGAGAGGAATATTATATCAAAGGCATTTGCTTTTCTCATTGCTAGGAGTAATTTGTCTTGTATTAAAAATAAACTATTTTGCAACATGTCTGATGTTTATTTCTAGGGACGGGCAGAAAGTGCAAATAATCTTACCCTTTTAGTTACCAAAAGTTGCAAAAAAATGTGCCCAAAAGTGCAAAACAAAGTGCAGAAAAATGTTGAAAGTGCAAATAAATGTCAAAAAGAGCAAATAAATGTCGAAAAAAGAGCAAATAAGTGTCAAAAAGAGCAAATAAATGTCAAAAAAGAGCAAATAAATGTCAAAATAGAGCAAATAACTTGCATTTGGACTTAAAACGTCATTCATGGAGCACCCACGGCTCCTAATTGAGCAGGAGAAGTCATTTACAAGTTCTAAAGGCATTTGAGACTCGTTTGAGGTGAAGAGACAATGCCGCACAAGTAATAGAGTTCTATTAATTAGGTCACTAGGAAAAAGGATGTAAAGTCAAGAATAATACTCTAGTCAACAATCTTCTGAATTTTTCATTCCTAAGGTGGTCTCGTGGATGTACAAGTTGTACCTAGATTATTGTCGAAATATATTTAGCAATTATTTATATGGCTTTAAATCACTCCGTTTTCGTCCTTCAAGTTGTTCAAAAATAGACATTGAAAATTGAACAGAAAAATACCCACGTGTGCCTAACAATTGCATCAAAGAAAATAGTCATAAATGTGTTTTAAGCATGTTTTAGTGACATTACTTCAATATTTGGCCCATGGCCTAATTACCAGAACTCAATTTCAAATGTGGCATTCATTGTCTCATCACATCAAAACTGTTCTCAAACACTTTTGGAACTTAAAAATAATATCTCCAAGCCAATTAAACAATGTGTACTGCTACATTGATGTATCCTTAGCTTGATGATTTTAAGTTTATAACGGCCTTTTTTAGAATTAGCGATCTTTGTAGGCAGAAAACCTAATTCTGCAATCTATATTGTTTGTAGATCCTTCCATTACCAAAACATGAGTTTCTTTAGGTTTGCTATTTGTTGGTTGCATGCAATGAGATTCTTTTGTCTAATCTTTAGTTTAGTAAACAGGATGTTATAGTTAAAGCCAAGATGGTGAATAAAGTGTGAGGTTTGCATCTGAAATGCACATATTTCTTCAAGGTGCTAAGAATGGTTAATTGCAAATGCAAGCTTTTTCGACTAGTTCAAAATTTGATCTTGAAACTAAAAATTCTTTCAAAAGCCACTGCATTTTCTTAAGAATTTGTCAATTTTGGCCAAAAACGTAAATAAAAAGTGCAAATAAAGGTGGAAAGTGCAAAAGTGCAGAAAAATGGGTTTATGTTACCAAAAATCTTTTTACACTATTTGCCCGTCCCTATTTATTTCTGTTATACAGGGCTGCTACTTCTAATTGTCAACGTATCATCAACATCACAAAAACTAATTTATCTCAGCCCTAACACACTAAATTCTATAATTGAAAAAAACTGACATTTAAGGCTTATGGTTTAGAATAGAATTCATTCGATCTCATTGCCCTCAGCCTCCACCACGGTTTTCGCCGGGACATTAAACCACATAGTTGGAGCTTTTACTATCTATCTTGTTGCCCTTCTCGTTGATGGCACTGATTTGGGAGGTCTTCATGTTGTGGGCTCTTATGTTGGTCCTTTCTTTCAACTCGCCCAATAAAGACTAATCCATTGGACTTCAATCTGGAGAGCTAGGTGACCATGTTTCCTTGGAGGTGAAGTTGTAGCTGTTCTTCAGCCACAGGAGACTTTTGGATACATGACAGGTGCATTGTCTTTTTGCTATACCCAGGGGACGGTTACAAGTTGTCTCCTTGGTGATAGGTATAACCACATCCTTAAATAAAATGCTTGTGTTGATCCTGAGCCGTGTTTCGGTGATGTGTGGAGGCATGGTCATCACTCAAGATCGCTCCACATACTATCTCTGAGCCAGGGTGCTTTTTTTGTCTTCTAACCTCTTCCTGGTCCTTTGAATGAATCAGATGTACAATCCAAGCGTGTTGGCAATCTCTCTGTTGGTTATTTTGGCCTTTGAATTCACAAGGGCCATCACAACTCCGCAATGTCGTTGCTCCTCCCATTGAACCATCCCCACCATTGAATGGTCCATTTTTGAACGTAAAAAGCCGAAAAACGCCGAAAAGCCGAAAAACGTTATTTCATTACAGTTGTATGAAAAAAAACAAATTCCCAAAGATTTCATATAGCTTTTTAATAACGCAAAAATTAAATGATTTTTTTAGTTTTGGAGCTTTGTACAATGATATGAATGTTCTTCTCTGTCTTTATTTTTAGCACTTAATTAGGGTTCTAAAGCCAAAAGAGGACTGTAAAATGTCGAAAAAAGATACAAATAAGATTTTTTTAGCATTCTAAGAAGAGAAAAATATGCCCTTAAACAACTCCACTGATAAAAACCATGTCGCTTTCAACAAAAGGGGGACAATCACTATTACAAAGCAAGTCAGTAGATCAGGAGTTGTAAGATATTTGACTTAACACAATGAAACAACACAGTTTGAATTCTTTAAAAGACATCAATTGGGCATCAAATGATTGCTAATTGAATCCTTGTGAACTTTTCGTGACCAGTCCAGGACAAGTCTTACTTTTTACCACACCTCTGGATCTGAGAGGATGCATAGCCAGCTGATACAATGATACATACATTGATGCAATCAAATCTCACTTTAAGCAACTTTTCTGTCAGTGGCAAAATTTTGCTTATATCGAGATCTTTTTTATATTAAGATTTAAGAAAATTGGCTCAAGACACTTCTTTGGGTTGTTTATTTTCAATTAGGTTTTCCTTTGGCAGACACAGAATTTGTTTCACTCTCAAACATTGCAAATTTTTTAGTGAAACTAATGTGTTTATATATTTTTTATACTTGTCGATAAACCATTTTCTTACAACTCAAAATAGTCTTTAAAGTAGCTCTTGTTGAGTGGCATTTTGTGCAATTTTTAGTGATTCAAGGGTTCAAAATGCAATTTTTCATTCTTCTGACTCAAACTTGAAAAATGCAAGATGTAAGAACCCAAAAAGTGAGCAAACGTGACCCCAAAGAGCGCAAGATTTGCCCAAAAGTGCAAGATATGGAAGCAGTGCATCGATCCATTTAGAAATGCTTCGTTTTTTTTTGTTTTTTTTTTGTCTGTGGCCAATTTAAGCAAAAGAAGTAGGCCAAAAACTTTGAGAATGTTTCTTATATCGAGATTGAGGAAAAATTTCTTATATTGTTCATTGTTTATTGATTAGTCCACTCCAACTAATAATTATTTCGAGAATTCTTTTGTGGTAAAATTTTGTTTCAAAGACTAGTCTCTATAAAAGAACTATAAAGTAAGAATCTCGTGAATGTCATTCAATTTCCACACTGTGTAGATTGAAATTGCCTTATTTTTAAACTCATCTATGAAAGTTGCATTTTAAATCCTTCGGTAATATAAGGCGACACATGAGGAAACATTGACTCCGGAAAAGTGGTTACAACCAACCATGTGGGGTTTGTTTCTGTCATGTTTATCCTTCTCAGTGTTCTTGCTGCCGCAAAGTTTGCTTTTCCAAGGGTCATGCAGAAGAGAAAATCATCTAGCTGAAACACAAATCCACTTCGCACTGGTTCTGGAGCATCAAACTTTGGATGAAACTGCCACACTGGATTGCTAATTGTCATATCCAAACTAATGGCATGATTAACAATTCCCTCAGGTCCTTCACCTCCAATGCACAAAACTTGATCGTTGTCAACCACATTACAAGCCATCTCACACCTTGGAATTGGGAGATCATTGAGGTCAGACCATGTCAAAGCCTTGGTATCCAAGAGTTTCACTGAGGTGATATAACCTCCATTGAAACCACCCAGAACAATTAAATAAGTGTCATTGATTAAAACGACTGAATGAACTCGACGTGGGGGTGATAACAGTGGTCCCATGTTCCATTGTCCTGTGTCTGGGTCATATATTTCCACAGTACCGTGAACGAAGCCCAACTCATCTTTCCCTCCAATCACTATAGGTTTGTTGTTAATCACGCTCATAGATCCCTCCGTGTGGATTTCATTCAGTGAAGGGAACGCCGTCCATTGGGTAGTTCCTGTGAATATTTCAAGCCAAGTGTATTGTCCATATTTAGAATTGCACATCATGATGTATTGAATGAGAAATTTCTTCTCTATTAACTTCACAACGATTGCTTGCCAGCCTAGATTGACCAACTTTAACCATTTTGAAATGTAATTTGTTTCTATAAACGTTGCGAAATCAGCCCTCTCCATCACCTTTCCTATGACACTTAAATCAATAATGGGGATTATTTTTGGCTTGAAAACAATTTCACAAACTAAGCCAAAAAGTTTCGTTTTGGCAGATTATAACCAAAGATCTTCAATGCCACCATTTTTTCATAAACTGCAATTTGATTACTTGACTTGTGAACTTTGACAATCCAATATATCAAAATCCACGTCAACTTGAACATTAAAATACAATTCATTTCAGCTCCATTCTCATTCAAAGTGTGGGTTGTGTTCTTGTTCGAAAGGTTCTTGTGACCTAGCTCTCAGAGAAAATTACATATATTTGACCAGAATGACATCAGAAGTTCCTGACTTAATTTGAGTAAGACCTTTTCAAGCCAAATTTTCACTTGATAGTCAAAAGGGTGCATCAAAAAGCGTATCTTTACCTTGCCCCTAACTGAAACTATCTTAGATCTTGAGTCATTTTAATTGACAGTGGCAAAAAGCGACCTCAAGCGGCATTTATCGCATTTCTTGTAATGGAAAGTAGAGAAATTCCTAAAATACCCCCTTTACTTTGCTAAGTTTGAATGCCTCACGTACATCCCCAGTGATTTGTCATCGGCAACAGTTAACAACAAGTTGTTAGTTATTGTATCAAAAAATATTCTTAAATTTTTGGGACATCAAGATTTTTGCTTTCAGTCACCCTCTACATATGAGAAAGGAGAAAAAAGGAAAAAGGAGAAGGCAAGAGAGACCGTCAACCAAATCAGAGTGATCAATTTCAGGCCTTCAACAAGGAGATAGGAAAGCTTTCAGACTTTTGAATTTTTGAACACCATTGTGACAAACCAAAGCAATTTTGGTGCATTACAAGTAGACAACTTTTGAAGTCAGATCAAATGGCTTTAGAATGAAATGAAAAAGAAACACGAACCACTTATAAAATTTGCATAAAGAGTGAAAGAGGTTACTAAATAAACCGGCTCTCTTAATACTAGCGTGCACTACACGTTTTGAATTGCGAGACTCTACGTGTAAACGGTGTATACCCAAACAATGTCAGACCACCTGAGTCTATTTCTTTATTGGGTCATGGTGTGAAAAGCTTATTAACACAACTTAGCAAGAGATGGGATCTAATCTAGGGATGGACAAACCCCGGCGTCAGTGTGTCGACATCTGTAAGGTTTAATGATAGGTGTCGACATTGATCATTTGGTCGGTGCAGGCGCCGGCGCCAACACCAAAATTGTCGTTTTCGACCAACCTCATTCTTTTCCTTCCTCAGGAATCTTCTTAAGAAACTTAAATTCCTTTTTTACTTATTTGAAAATTCAAAAGCCATTCACATTCTAATTATTGCTCACACTGTACAAATGTATTTAGTACTTTGAGCGTAGATAGACAAAAAAGGTATTAGGGAATTCAATCAAAGCGTAGAAGTCAGCCAAATTGGTGGCGCAAAAAGGGGGCAAAAGCTACACTTTTGAGATCCTAACCACGGATCATAAAAGGACTGAGTGTTGCTTTCGGCTGTGCCGTCAGCGCGAGAAAAAGGACAAAATTTGGCCCAGTTGCGCTTTCTTCAAAGACCTCACGGCGACCACGTCTTTATTGCTAACGACGCTCAATGACGTGGAGAACTAAGTACGTAAGGACCGTTGAGTTTGTTCAACACTTACAATTTTTGTTGAAAAGTTCGAAATTCCCACCATGAATCTCGCATGAAGCGAGGTCTGCCCATTATGTCATTGATTTAGGCCTGAAGCGCCTTGATTCCCAGGTTGTAAGCGTCATCTAATGGTAAACAACGCCGTACTTTGAATCTTGACTTTTCAATTTGAACCAAGTTGACTTGATTGTGTGTGCATGCAATGCCTGTTTTTCAGTTTCTACTTCAGAGTTGTAATGTTACGGGCCCCAGTTACGCTGGGAGTCTCCCTCACTTTATGAGGGGCCAAGCCGTCTCTGGTTCTATGTTCTATGTACCTAACATTATCATTTCCATTCAGTGCCTTTCTTTTGCAACATCTATTGACCTATGTTTTAGGTTTGATTAAATTTTATATTGCATTGACTGGTGATTCGTTGTCATTTTTTTCTTTTTTTACATGTCCATTAATTTGAGTATATACAACCAAAAGCGTCTTTCCAAAAACTTACCTTCAGTCCAAAACTGGCAACTTCTTGAAGATTCAGAGCATGTTAAGATGTTATGCCCCCATTGGCTTTGTAACTTGGTTGTGGTAGTTGTTGGCAAAGAAAAAGGAGAAATTCCTGCCATAGATGCCGCCACTATTTGGCCCACTTGCAGTTCAATCAAGCATAGTTCTGAAACGGTTACAAAGCTTGAGTACAACCACCATAGAAAGATGGATGGTATTTTTGAGGAGAAACATGAAAACTGTGTGGAAAAATTTACTTTCTGAATGTCTCGAAAATGTATGAAGAAGTATGTGTGACTATAATAGAAAAACGTTTGCTCAAAGGTGTAAATATTTGTAATTGATAGTTTGAAATTGTCAAAGCTTTGATCTTTGATAGTCGTTCCTTTTAAGAGACATTATTAATGTGTGTGTAATACTCGTTGTTCAGAATTTTGTGGTTCTTGGAGGGACTGAGTGAAGTTCCAAGAGTCCATATCAAAGAGGAAATGTACAGTGTTAAGCCTATTCAGTGGCAATGTATTTTCACAATCTTACCAACTAAAGTTTGCATCAATTCAGTGTTGACATAGACCTTTTTTGCGGGTGGATTAGAGTTCCTCAAACAGTTTAACGATTCTACGGCAGGGGTTTGAATCAGCTCACAATTGGTCTCCGTATTGTTGCATCTAACACCAAAACATTTAGGGTGACTTTGAGAGACCAGGCAATCTATTGTTGTTGGTAATAAACCCATGCTATGGAAAATTGAAATGACATTGTTAGAAACAT
>CM021316.1:11403854-11420162 GCA_010645155.1 Tigriopus japonicus | reverse complement strand
AACTTTAAGATGAATTTATTATAGAATATGAACACTGAAACAACTCCTGGTGACATGGATAATAAAACTGAAAACGTCTTTTACTAGTCGCACGGGACAGTTTTTCTCCCCTCAGCCGTTTGAGTGATTTAATGACTTTTAGGCTCCGTGAGGTGATAGGGAGCATGATCCACATTGGATAAGTCTAGGCCTCCCAGTTGGCTCCCGCTGAATCAACGCATAACCAAGACCGTGGAGGCGTGATGCGTCGGTTAGCAGCTCCGTGGAGAGCTTGGGATCAAACGGCTTGACAAGCTCAGCGGAACACAACAACCCCCGAGTGCGTTTGAATTCCTCATCATGCTGTGCCAACCAGACAAAGGCGTTTTCCTTTTTGAGGAGATCTCTCATGAGGGCGGTGGAATGAGCTAAGTCTGGTAGGAAAGCCCCAAGCTGGTTGGCTAAACCAAGGAATGATCGGAGATCCGTGACAGATTTTGGAACAGGGAAACTTCGAATGGCTTCAAGCTTGGCTGGATCAGGACTAACACCCTCAGAACTAACTATGTATCCAGCAAACTTTACTGATTGACCACACCCAAGTTTGTTCAAGGATAGTTTGATCCCCGCCTCCGTGCACCGCTCCAAGACAATGATCAACCTCTCAATCGCAAGGTCCAATGTAGGTGCTTGGATCAGTAAATCATCGACGATTTTGAGGAGCCATTCTCCTAGTCCAGCAAGTGCCTGATCTGTTCTGAGACAGAATTCGTCAGAACTGGAATTCAAGCCCATGGGTGCAACTGTATACATCCACTTCCCACTCGGGAGCAAAAATGCTGTGAGTAGCATGCTTTCCTCATCCAATGGGACCTGAAAATACCCATGCAACGCATCGAGTTTGATGAACCATTTTGATGACGGCAAAACCTTTCTCATCAGATCGGGAGAGCTCGCAAATGGATGCACTGGACGCTTCACTGCTTTATTAAGTTGACGATAATCAGTCACCAAGCGTACGCCCTTACCCCCGGGTTTCTCAACAAAGTGTGCAGGTGAGGTCCATTTAGTGGGTCGATTGCACGGAACTATAGCCCCGGCCAACTTTAGTTCCTCCATCAGAACATCCGACCTTTTAGAAAGATGAAGTTGGATCTGTCTAGCCGTAGTCACTTGGCACGGTTTGATCCCTTTTTCCTCGTCAATTTCAATTTTCATCTTCGGTCCCCGAATGGTGCCAGAAGCTTCACCTAAAGATGAGCATAAAACATCAGAGAATGTACTGATGGCCAGTTTCAACTTTGTTGCCACACAGTTATCCTCGGAGATCAATCCCACGCTCACAATGCTGGGTTTATTGGGCACGATTCTGAGATCTGGTTTTTCCCTGACAATCGGGCGAGGGAATGTACAAGGAATCGATCCAAGAGCAATAAGATCGCGCCAACCAATCAAAGGTGCACCTATCAGGTCAGGAGAAACAAGAGCCTTGATCAGAGCTCGTGGGCCAGGGATGGAAGAGGCATTGAACGAGAACGTGCCCGCATTGGAAAGTGGGGAACCATTTGCAGCTGTGAGTCTTGTTGTGGAATGGGTAATCTTCACACCTCTGGGGACAACGTAACTTGGGAAAATAGTTCGCGCAGCACCAGTGTCTGGAATGGCCATCACAGATTTAGACCCCAACTTCCCAAACTCACACAGTAGCTCCATCTTTGGTGTTTTTGATTCATTTGCCACGAAAGATATTCGAGTTGTTGAAGGGCTTCGTGATGGTGTGTGACCCTGACGGGAACCAAACCTGGTCGGCGAACGGCCCCTATTTATTTCACGATTCAACTCGCGTGATGAGGATCGGCTTCTGTAGGGTTCCCCAAATTTAGATTTGCAAACGCCAATGAGGTGGCCAATTTTTCCGCATTTAAAACACTCTACGGTGCGGGCAGGGCACTCATTAGCTTTGGCGTGCATTGATCTGCCGCAATTTCCACAACCATCAAGAACAGCAGCAACCGATTCGGACTCGACAACAGCATATGCTTGAGCCATAGGAGTGGTGGCCTCTACAATCAAATTTGCTCCCTCAAGAGTTGCTGCTGTAATACATAATTGTTCCAGAGTTGATTTGTGGAGCTTCAAAAGCTCCTTATAAAGTTCAGGTTCGTTTCGGCATGCATAAATGCTCCGAAAGAGGTAGAAGTCGTCCATAGTCATTGTGTCTACTTCAGCCTCATTTCCCATGCGTTTGATGAGGGTAACAAATTGTTCCACTGTTTGACCTTTCTTCTTTCGTAGTTGGAAAACTTCAAGACGTCTCTGAAAGAGTGGCTTCAATTCAAGAAATTTCTTCTCAAGGGCAGTGTAGCAACCCTCCATGGGAGTATCTGGCATTATCGCTCGTCTGATTGATGTCGAGAGGGTTCCTTCCAAACGAACAAAGAAGAGTGAATGTTGAATGTCCAAGTCTGCTAGATCCATATTTGACGCACGAAAATAAGACTTGAAATCGCTTAACCAATCCCTCATCTCGGCAGGTGTGACAGTGGGAAGTAATATTTGAGGTTTCATGTCACTAACAATCTTGAACGATCTGCGTGGATTTATCTCCCTTCCACCTGATGTAGCGGCCACAGGTAGGGGAACGGGCACTTTGGCAGAATCTTTAAGAGCCTGATCCACACATCGTTCCAATTCATTCCTTTCTCGCTCCACGTTTGCTCTATGAGATTCATCGAGTTCAATAAGGTTTTGCCCAAGATCCGAAATTATCTCCAGCTTTTCTGCAAGTTTATCTGCTCTCCCTTGCATGCATGGGCCTGGTTCCATGCCCGTTATGTACTTATATGAACGGTTGAAGTTCAGAACATGTCCCGCAATGGATTTCTTCAATGCCAATGCCATGGTTTTCACGTCCTCATCGGCTACACTTAGCACTGATTGGTCACCACACAAACTACCCCCAGACTTCTCAATTCTAGCTAAGCAGGCAGACCGCCGTGACAGTGCGGAGATCCGTGACCTCTAGATGACGTAGGCTGTATTTTCTGAATTGACTCTGAGAATCGAACTTCAAAAAGGATATTTGCGTTACAAACACGGTGGCGCACTCTATGACGTTCCTTATGAAACAATCATTTTTACCAATGTTGTTAGGTAATCCCTCATAGAGGGCGGTTTTGTCGACGTCAAAATTGAGATATCTCTATTTTATTTATCTATGGTCACCACCACTGCGTCACTACGCAAAAGGACGTGAATTACGAGTAGAACTAGGTTCTTCTCCGTTGAAATGGAGTTAAACCGACCGCGCCATGTCTGATAATACGGATGCGGGAGAATGAACGGGTAGCAATATCAAAGGAGAGAATGACAGTGTCTTTTTATTCCATCAGCTGAGAAAAAAGACCCCCTCTTCGCGGAGATATCCTTTTTCTTGACTCGCAATGAAACGCCATGTGGCGCCATCTATTCAAATCATACACTGACTATATCTGACAAGTTCCCTTTTCGTCACAAATTCTGGCCGTCTTATTCGCAACTGACTGTACTAGGTACGGCCCTTGAAAGGGAGGCTTCAACTTTTGAGAACCTCCGCCTGAAACTGGTGCGGGACGTTTCCAGAAACCATAATCATTCTCTTTCACTAAAGTAGGCTTCGTTTTATTTCTTGAATCGTAGTTGAGCTTAGATGTTTCTTGGGCTTTCCTGATGTTTTCACGAGCTTCGGGCAGAATTCGAGAGGCAATTCCTTCCTCCAGTAAGTCTTGATAATCGTTGAAGTTCCGGACTGAACATACGTCCATACCCATTCTCGGCGAACGGGCCTGGAGGAGCTCAAATGGAGAAAAGCCCGAGCTCTCCTGTTTACTACATCGATAAGCAAACACGCATGATTGAACATAGTCCGTCCAATTTTCCGGTTTTTCTTCGGTATAACACCTCACGGCATTAAGTAAGGTTCGATTGTATCGTGCAGTCAACCCATCCGTAGCAGGATGAAACGGTGCTGTATGGCAATGTCTAATGTCAGACTGTTTTAGAAAGTCCTTGAACTCACAGCTCATGAACTGAACACCTTGATCAGTTATTAGTTCTTCTGGCACTCCGTAGACGGTAAGAACTTCATCTCGCATCCACTGAATGATCTCCTTGGCATCAGAGCGTTTTAAGGCACCCACGACAGACCATTTTGTGAAATAATCTACCAGAACGATTATCCACTTAGCACCATCACGTGATTCAGGTCAGGGTTCAACCAAATCCATTCTGACCTTCTGAAACGGTGACAGTGTCTCCGCATGGATTGGTTGCAATGGCGTCTTTGCAGGCTTGCCATAGTCCTTACACCTCGCACAAATTACACACTTTTCGCAAAATGATTTCACATCTTGCCTAATTCCCATCCACGTGTAGTGCTTCGAAAGACGTTCAATCGTCTTGGTGAATCCCATGTGTCCACCCATTGGATCGTCATAATAAGCCTTTAGGAGTTTGGAAACCAAACTCCTCGGTACCATAATCCTCTCTCCCTTCATTTGTCGACTTGAGGACTAGCCCGTCACGTTCCAAGAGATCGTCTCTAGGCAGCAATTCCTTGATGGCTTCATCATTGGCCGTGGCCCGACGCCATTCATCTACATTGCATCCGACAACAGATATTCGAACCCTCAACAAGGCATCGCTTGCTGCATTGTCCTTGCCAGCAATGTGTTCAAAATCGCTTTCGAAGTCGGCGAGGGACATGGACCATCTTCCAATCTTTCCAGCCGCATCCTTGCAGTTTTTCAGCCACAAAAGCGATTTGCAATCGGTTCGTAGTGTGAACCGACGTCCCAGCAAAAGATGTCGTCACTTCCTCAAGGCATAGACAATTGCGTAAGCTTCCTTTTCTTGGGAGGGCCAGCGAGATTCAGCCTCTCCAAATCCATGAGAGACCGCCTCTATGAGTCGACCGTCTTGTTCAAGCGTTGCTCCTATTGCAATGTCAGAGACGTCACATGTAAGAACGAATGTCTTCAAGAAATCTGGTCGAATCCGCACTGGAGCTGAACGCAAATGTGTTTTCATCTCTTTGAAAGCGGTTTCCATCTCGCTGGTCCATTGAAAGTGCTTGACTGACTTTTTTTAGCGTTACCTGAAGAGGTCTCGCCATTTCGGCATATCCAAGAACAAATTTCCGATAATATCCAGCTAGCCCCGACCATCGTTTCAGGCTTAAGAATGAATCGGGCCTTGGAAATTTTTCTATTGCGTCAATCTTCTTGGGGGACACCGAAATTCCATCGCCACTGACCACATGTCCCAGGTAGTCAACTTCCTTGCAAAAGAACTTGCACTTCTCACGGTTCAATCTTAGGTTGCACTCGATGAACCGAGCCAACACCTGGTTCAAATGAACCTTGTGATCTTCAATTGATTGTGAGAATACGATCACATCATCAAAAAATGCTCGAACAAATGGAAGGCCGTCAACCACCTTCCTGATTATTCGACACCATGTAGCCGGAGCATTATTTTGTCCGAAACACATCACAATGAACTCGTATAATTTTCCTCTGAAAGAGAATGCCGTCTTCTCTCGATCTTCAGGACGTAACTCGACTTGGTAAAAGGCTTGATCGCAATCCAAGACGCTAAACACTTTTCCATGCACCTCATTAAAGATATCTGCATTGGGAGTGAGGAACCTATCCGGAATAGTTCGCTCATTGACTTTGCGCATATCTACGCACACTCGAACCTGTTTCGTGGATTTCTTCTCAACCACAACCAATGGGCTATGTGATCACTATGTAAAATATCTACAATATGCGGACGACCTGGTTCTCTTGGCTGATTCAGCCGTGGAATTGCAAAATGCCATCAATGCTCTCCATGGTTATTGCCAAGAGAACGGCCTTCAAGTCAACACCATCAAGACGAAGGCCATGGTTTTCCATAAAGGTCGTCTGCCTCCCACCTCCTTCCACATCAACAATAGTCCGATTGAAATCATCAAGTGTTTTAACTATGTCGGTTTCACCTTCACCAACCAACTCTCCTTCACTAAGTAAGCACCTTAACAGCGCAATAACCAAGGCCCGGGCTAGGATCGGATACACGTGCAATAGACTTCCTATCAAGAACCTTCCTCTTCCAATAGTTCTACAACTCTTCCGGACCTACATCACCCCCATCTTCCTCTACGGACTGCACCTCTGGCTTCCCAACTCCGCCCAATCCGCCATCAAATCCGCCGATGCCACCTTCACCAAATTCCTCAAACGATACCTCTGCGTGCCTCAATATGCCAATAATGCATGGATGCATTTCATATGCGAAACTGAGCCCTTCACCACCGGGCTGGCAAGGTTAGTGTCCAACAGTGTTAGGAACCTGACCTTTCCGGAGGTGATGTCAGGACACATGCTGTCATTCCCAGTCAAGGACTTCACAACACCTTATTGTCCTTGGCCTGACATCCCTTCGGAATATTGGCGGTCACGCACCTTCGTCCGGCTTCCTGCCCAACTCCATCAACGACGGGAACTGACGAAGGATCTGTTCAATCTGACCCATCCTCTCTACTGCAATAATCAAGATTTTCATCATCTCCCTCTACCCAACTGTATCTGTACTGTCTGTGCTTCCCCTCTTCATTTCTTTCATGTGCACTGAAGCTATTCTAGTCAACTCAACTGTGATATCACAATTTTACTCATCTATTTTTATGTTTTAACCATTGACATGTCTTTTATCATGTATATGATCATACATGTCTATTTTATTTATTTTATACATTCTGACACCCCTGACATGACCAAGAGTCGCAATAAACATTATTATTATTATTAGAAAATAAAAAGATTGCCATTTCAATGCTTTAGCAACGAAAAAGTCATTTGGAAATTTATGGTTCATAATAAAGTGCTCAAAAAGGCTTGTTTTTTTCCGCCCCAAAAATACTGAAATATTAGTTAGAAGTAAGATCGATTTGGCAGGCCTGGAATATGTCAGGGTTCAAAATTATTTGATCATTAGCAAAATATGATAGAAAAAATGTAAGAAAATGAGTCGTACAGGAATTTGATATTTTGTGTACAAGTAGAGGACTCACAAAGAAGTTGTGTGAATCTAGTGGCTTGCATTGCTAACAACATCTGTCTTAAAACCAACCGGCGCCCAACGTGTTGAATGTGCGTTCTACCTCTTTCTCGTTTACCCTTTTGAGACTCCCTGAATGACCAGAGTTGGAAGATGTTCTTTTTTCTTGGGGAAGAGTTCGAGAGTCTTGGCGGAAATACACGTTTAATGTTCAAGTGATTTATCATCATTATTACAAGCGAGAAATCGCAGAATTACTATTACCAGAAAAGGGCCAGTTCATTCATTCTCGGTAGGATTTGCAATGACTTTGAGAGAGTAAAACTTCTGACTCCGACGTTCGATTGAGCTGAAAATTGAAATACGTTTTCAAGTCAACATAGACAAGGTCTCATTTGCAGAAGAACGTAATTGCCCACAAGAGATCATGATTCTTTTCGTTAGCCTCCCAGTCCAGTAAAATTCATTGGTTCTTTCAAAAGTACCAAATTTTTTTCCTTAATGTGTATTGAATATATTTTTATGAGTTTCTTGAAAAAATATTTTCTGCCATTTTCTGCCACTTTTTTCGCACGAATAAAAGCCATTTTCTGCCAGGTGGTAGAAAGCGGCTTGCAATGCCATCATTGCGTGTAATTCCATTGCAAGAAAAATATTCAAGGTTAGTGCAAAGATAAAAGGAACGAGTATGGAGTACTTTTTGGAGTTTTGAGCCGTTACAATTACAGCATTTTTGAAATCAATTAAGAGAAAACAGGGGCGAGAATCTGTTTACCGTAACTTTTTCTAAAAAAGGAACGAATCATTGTACTTTCGTTGCTTGAAATTTCATCACAACTACCATAGCCCTGGTTATTAAAAATCCTTTTCTTTGTCAGTATGTCTTCCAAATATGTCAATACCTTGAATGTCTTGTCCTCACAACCATAACGACAACGAACAAGAACATAAGCATAATCAAAAGAAATAACCTGACAGTAATAACAGGTACAAAATCGAAGAAATAACGAGAGATACTAAAAATACCTTATTACGAACGATCGAGTCCCATAACTCCAGTATTTGGGTCCCATGGCCCCAAGGTGTATGGATACCCCAGGTTAAAAACCCTTTATCTAATCGATTATCCTATCAATGCCCGTCTCACAATGACCTCCCTGGGTTTGAAGGAAGTCTCATTAAAGAAGAAATTGGCCAATAAAAAAATCATAATAGCAACAACCAAGGTCAAAACACTATCGTTTTATTTGAGATTAGTCTCTGAACGTGGGATCCTTGCGAGCAATGTCAGTTTGAGGTTTCACCTATGTTGTCCTCTGTCATGGAGTGATCTTCATCCTCCAAAGCGGCCCCAGGATTCTTGAGCTTTTTCTTCTTCTTACTTTTCGGCAACGATGAGCGCCTTAAATATTTTGGCACGTTCAACATTCTTGAATCTATTGTGTCACAGCATCACAAAGAAATTTTTTTTGAGCCTCATTGGCAAATTTCATTACCATATTGTGGGTCAGAGCTAAATGTAGACGTATGTTAGGAGGAAGGGCACTTTTATATGTACACATTTTGCACTTCCGAAGTCCATTTGCAGGGAAACCGTCCATCACGAACTCGTTGAGCTTATCTCGCATATGACTCGATAGATGCCTTCGGGCCAAAAATGGTTTGATTTCTCTCTGACAATCCGGACATTTGACCGAGGGTTTACCTTCTGCTGCGAAAGTCGATTGATTTCCAGTTGGCTTCCTTTTCAATGGTTGCAATTGGTGGGCATTGTTCAACGGTTTGGAGGGATTCAAAACTCCCCGCGACTTGGCCAACACCTTGGGTCGCAACGATTCAGTCTCGACGGTCCCAGTCTCCAGATCATTATCCATCTCAATCTGGACATTGCTGTCCTGTTTTTCGGCCAAGTCTTCATGTCCCATGTTCCGATTTCTTATCTTCGTTGACTTCAGCTTCCTTTTATTCTTAGAAGACGAATATTTTAGAAAAATGTCTTGTGCGCCACAAAGAAACTTCTTTTGCTCTTCATTGGCAAATGTCATGATCATTTCGTGGGTCAAGCCCACATGACGAGCCATATTTCGTATCTCAGATGATTTATAAGGGCATACCTTGCACCTGAAATACTTAGGTACGGTTTTACTCGTCACAATGAACTCGCAAAGCTGTTTCCGTAGATGGGTGCACAGATGGTGCGGGATATTTACTCGACGGATGTTTTTCTGACAATCCGGACATTCGATGGTATGCTCGTTACTTTGGCGGGAATCAGTTTCGGTGGGATTTTCCTGGCCATTATCAATCCCGATCTCGACGTCATTTTCTTCCATCGCAGGTAAGCCTTCATCCTCCTGGATTTGGATTCTAGTGTGCAAGAACAATACCTTTCGTCTTTTGCGAAGCAGCATCTTTAGACTATCAGCGATGAATTTCTTTTGAGCTGCGTTGGTATATTTCATCAATATATCGTGTTTCACGCCCAAATGATAACGCATTGTGCATGCAAAACGCGCTTCAAATGAACAGAGTTGGCATTTCAAATGTTTAGGGGTGGATTCACTCTCGGTCATGAGTTTGTTGAGATGCGTCTGTAAATGCCTGACCACATGATTTCGGACCCGCACCGCGTCAACAAGCTCCAGACAATCCGGACACTTCACTGCTCGGGTGATCTCCTTGACTTCCTTATTCTTGATTGAGGACTTGGTTCGTTTGTTGAATCGGGTGAGCATTGCCGGGCTTAACGCATCAGACGGTTCACTCAAAGCTTGTGATTCATTATCGAGGGTATTTTCTACATTTGTCTCGATGTCGTTGTCTTCAATCTCGGAGCAATCTTCATTTTCTAGGATCCGTTTTCTCGTTTTCGGTGTATTGATCTTTTTATTTCTCTGCAGCAAGTTTTGTTGTTGAGACCGTGCTCTAAATATCAACTTTTGAGCATCATCAAGAAACTTCATTTGGGCCTCATTGGCCAATTTTTCGATTATGTTATGGTACAAGCCAAAATGGGTACGTAAATTGCACGTATATGTTGTTTCATATGAACACAATTCGCACTTGAAAAGTTCAAATCCGGATTCACTTTTTGATACAAGTTCATTGAGTTGATGGCGTAAATGGAGGGCCAAATGTTTTCGGACTTGCTTTGGATCAAAGAGATCCTGGCAATCGGGACATTCGACCCCACTCTTGTCTTTGGGCGGGCAAACCAAGTTCCTGTCTTTGTATGAAGATGGTTGTCTTCTCGGTCGGGTATTCAATTGAGGTTCCGTTGATGGCTCCGAAGCGGTTGGCGATGCTGGCGGGCCCAAAGCCTGCGATTCACTCTCAAGCGTATTTTCCACCTCTGTCTCGATGTCTTTGTCCTCAATCTCAGGGCAATCTTCATCTTCCACGATCAGTTCCTTCATCTCCAAAGATAGTTGTCTACTCGGTCGGGTATATAATTGGGTGACCGTCGATGGCTCTGTCACGATTGGTGAAGACGAAGAAGGCTGCGGATCCGAAACCTGCGTTTCATTCTTACCATGTTGACTCTCGTTGTGGTTTATCAAGTCAATTTTCAACGGGAATACGGTATCGCATTCGCCGCAAACGAAGACCCGTGGACTCGAACACGACGGTAAAGGAATTTTCGAAACTTCAGGCAGTTGTGTTTCAGAATGATGTACGAACTGAACGTCGTCACTAGGTCTGGCAACATCTTCATCATCACAGTTATAATCACCTTCATCATGATCATCATGATCATCATGATCATCATGATCATCATCGTCTTCATCGTCTTCATCATCAAAATTGTCGTCATCATCATAATTGTCGTCATCATCATAATTGTCGTCATCATAATTGACGTCATCATCATCTTCGTCATCATCATCATCATCGTCGTCGTCGCACTGGTTCACGAAAAACTTATCGTAATCGGCTATGGGCACACAAAGGTCCAAGATATTGCAAATTTCTCGAAAAGGTTGATAATCTCCTCTAGTTATTGACACTTGACCCGTGTACACCATTTCCACGACCATTTCCATGTGTTCTCGGCGAATCTCGGGCAAAGAAATATTCAAATCCAGGGGAATAAGTTCTTGGCCAATTAAATAGCGTTGCATGAGGTCGGTGAAGAGGCGGGAAATGCCAGCAAAGATCATTTGATGGGCGGACACGGTGCCGTTGGTGCAGTGAAACACCAAATCCGTGTTCTGAGACGCCCTTTGACACTGACGAAAGTCTTCCAACACGCCGCGAGTCTTCCAATCCAACGCCATTTTCGGGCAGTCACCAAATAGGGGGGATAATAATTATTGAGATAGAGTTCGTGTGAATGGTACGCGGTCACTGATTGAATGTTTAGTCATGGGTAAAGACGCGCGATTATCGCAATAAAGCGTCTCTCAGTGTTGCTAGATGGATTGAGTCGAAATTCTCAAGGAAATGAGCTAAATTCCATCAAAAAAATCCCAAGTTAGATATTAAGTCCCAAGTTTTTATTTCAAAATTCCCAAATAATATCAGGATATATTTAGGTAAATCCAAAGTAAAATATGATCAAGTTTTCATCATAAGGGGTTCCCACTAAACTAGATTTTAAGGAGAAAAATGACGCTTCCAGGTGGCCACTTGTGCTTAGTGATGGGATCAAACATCAAACATCAAAAAGCGTTGCCAATTTTTTTGGAGCGACGATGCTAGCCAAAGTCAAATAAATGCAAGAAAAATGCTAGTTGGAAAGTGGAAAATGCTAGAAAAATGCTACTTTTTCAAATACAAAAAAGGGACTGCAGAGGTTACTCTGCCCTTTAGTGAATATTTGAATCGATTTTTTACTTTAATTAAGCTGAAATGGAAACAAAATTTATTTTTCTACTACTGGGTCAAACTAGTTAAAAACTTTCAAAAATTTCTAATGCATTAATTGTGAAATAAAATCATAAAGGAAAACAAAACTGCCAAGAAAGCAGCACTTAATTTTGATGACAATTATAAATAGTGATTTTCTTGAATAATTTAGAGTGTATAAGATACCAAACATTAGGTTTTAAACGAAAGTCCTTCCAATTTACTAGGTCCTTGAAGTGGTAATAAAAAATCTGCAACCCAACCAAAAAACCTAGTGATGGACCAAAAGCGCTTGTTTGTTTCAATTTCAATTATGCCTATCAAAACCAAAAGCAGACATGCTTGTTTTGTTTGTGTAGGAGTCAGTACATCACTGATAAAGGGTGTTCCATGAAGGATTATTCCTAATGATGTGACTTGGGCGCTTGGGCAAGCTTTTTTTCGTGACATCGTACACTGGGGTCGCCAATTTACCTTCAGTGAAATGGCACTCCCTCGTGCTTACCTATCTTCACACCCCACTACAACCATTAGAATCCCTCCAAAAAAATGATACACAGATTCTTGCATCAAGTCTGGATAGATAAGCCGCTGAAGTTTTATTTGGTCGAATTCATGAGTTTTTTTCTTGATCGGATGGATCATTAAATTGGTTGTAAATTTTTACAAAATTCTCATGGCGTCTTACATTCTTTTGCTTCTAGGTTTTGTTGCGATTGAGACAGTCTTGGTCAGCATGGCCAATTATAGCCATTTAGACCTAAATTCAGCTCCTTTTCTTGAAAATTTGGAATGTTAACTCCAAAATGGAAGCACATAGCTATTTTAGCTCTTTTGAATTAGTTGACCATTTCCTCTATCTGTAACATGCAAGAAATCAACATTACAAAAGAACCTTATTTTCTTGGCTACTTTCCACAAAAATTAAGGACACTGACTCTTTGAAATTGATTTTTTCTTCTTTTTTTGTTAACAAGCTCTTTTTCAAAGATGATTAGCTCTTTTAAGCCCAAAATTTGCCCCAAATCTGAGGTTGTTAAGCTCTTTTTTATCTTAAACATGTGGTCAGGTTGGTTTTGTACATTCTATTTAATTGGAAACAAAACAAAGCTAATGCTTCATTGCAAAAAAAGAAACCTGTAAAGAAGCGCACGTTCATGTACGATCCATTTCTCAAAAGCTTATTGGAGAAATATGCAAATTGATTCCTTAGTAACTATTGCTTGTCACAAGTAGTAAGTGAAAATGAAAAATAATGACTTAAATGGCTTGATCATTGCCTAGTGGCTCTACTGCAACCCGCAATTCAACGGATCATGCCTTGGAGTGCTGATGCTTGAGGGGTCCATACCATGAACAATAAACAACATTAAACCTACAACAAATAAGATGTTTGATATTGCATTGTAGGGAAACAACGACCTGGTGAAACGTGGCACGAAAATAACTTAAAATGGAATGAATTTGACCAATGCTGTAGTTTTAGTACAGATGAAGAAAAAATGTTTTATGTAATATCCTTTTGAACAATGAAAAATGAAAAGACTTGATAACCGTTGTTTTCTTTAATTGGGATTTGGGCTCACAAATAGAAATAATTGTTACATGAAGAAAAGAATTTAATATCCATGGGACCCATTGAAATCTTTCACGGATTGAAGAAAGCGACTATTATAATTTGGGTTGGAAGTCTCCTTCACGCAATATTTCTTCCAGATATTTGTATATTCTGCGTGAAGGCTTTCATGCGCTTGTTCCGCAAATCGCTCCATCCGTTTGCCTCCGTGGTAAATAACAAAAGGAACCAGGTGGTCCAATATGATATGGACCTTGGGAATGAGTGCCATTCCACTCAAAATCCACGCATCCCGGAACGTTTGAACGCATTTTTCCAGGGTTGAAATATCCACCATCTCGCGAGAATATTCCGTGTTTATCATCACAAAAGCTTTGAACACGTCAACGAACGGTTTCCCTTCAGCCTCTCGACCCTCTTCCACAAGAATTGTCTCTAGGGTGTCAACGTTCTTCAAAAGCTTTTGACACTCATTCCCCTCGAATCCCGTTCCGTGATAACGCTCTTGATGCAGATGTAATACTTTTGACCAACGCTCTGCTTGTGGTATCGAAAGGATGAGCTTGGAGTAGGAGTGGTTGACCACACCTAACCGAATGTGTAGCCACGGGATTGCACAAACTTGCAGAATTGTGACGTCTTGTGACCGGTGCTGACCTAGCAAAGGCTCTCGCTGGACGGATTCGAAATTCTTAGGCTTTGATGCATGACTTGAGAAGAATTCTTGGTATTTGCTGTTAAGTCTTCCCAGGGTTCGTTCTTCATGTGGCGATTGATTCTATTTGCCATTAATCCAAAGGCAGTATGTACACGGAAATGTACTTCTGTAGTTGCCCAACCCACATATAATGTTGAGGCACTTCAGATCTTGTGCAAACAGATCCTCCAACTCGTCCTCTACATCAAGGTCAATCTTTGACAGCAAGAGCTTGACATGATCATACGTTTCTTTGACTGGAGCAATGGCCAAAATAAACGTTCTCTTCACGCCAGAACTTTTGAAGCGGTCTTGTTCACGATCACCATCGCGATAAATCAAGTTTCCACTGACCTGAAGTGAAAACCCCTTTTGTTTAATATTATCCAAACCATAAAATTAATCAAAATTTAACATTTCATCACAAAAGTGTCCTTGGATTGGATGTAAGAAACTCACCTTGAGGAACGACCTTCCCTCGTCAATGGACAGCCTCAAGATTACATCACCGTATTGGGAGTTACGGTCGTTGAGGATCGAATCAAAAAATTGCTTGGTATTTTGGCAATGCACAATGGGAAATGACTCTCCGGTGGCTGGTGAAATTTCGGTTGAGATGGTGAACAAGGAGCTGAACTTCCTATTGGCCTCAGCAAGTGCCTCTCTTATTCCGGGTTCCACATTGACATGGCCACCAAAAATACTCACGATTTTCAACAAAGAGGTATCGCTTACACCAGTTGCTCTCTTGGCCTCAAGCACCGCCTCCTTTGTGATCATCGTCGAACTATCTTTAACCATCCTTCGATAATGCTCATCTCTTGGGACCAATGAGGTTCGGCTGCCTCTTGTCGCCAAACTGACGTTGTTATCATTTTTGACCTGGTCACGTACCACACACATCTGAGGCCAAAACCTCGATAGTTCGTTGAGGAACCATTTTTCGGACGTTCTCCTGCTGACTGTTGACGGTGCATGGATGTCGACAGCCTTGATAGATCAGGGCAAAGCATTTCAAACAAAATGTCCCACGGTTGGGCCTTTCAACGATGCCCTCAGAACCTTGAGCTTCTTTTGGTGGCCGACCAACCTTGCGCTTTTTTATTTTTCGACGACTGGAAGTGAGTCCACAGATCTTATAGCGTTCACAAAGGAAACATCTACATTTAGCGTCTCCACGGAAAGGACGAAAAGTGGACATGGCCGAGTAGTCGGGAAATTCCGGCAATGCGTGGCTGAAATCCAGTATCGCAAACCTCCGCAATTTATGCGAGCAGTTGCCACAAAGGCCAGAGGGGAGCCTTGAATCATCAAGTGAGTAGCCTTGAACGACATACTCTCTCACCAAGTTCTCAAAAGAAAATCGGCTTATTGGAACGGTGCTCCGGTCTAAGCAAATGAGACAAAGTCCAGCTCGAGCTCTGTCGTGACCTTCCATTTTGTTTGAGACCGCGTTGCACATTGAAAGTTTAACTAGTCAAAAGTGTTCCAATCATGAGCAAAAAGTTATGCCACAATAAGTTTTCAATTTTTATGAGGGTATACCTACTTCAAGAGCAAAAAATTCATGCTGGTTTAACTAATGTTCATATTAATAAGTTACTTGGTTTGCAATTTCGGCAAAATTCGATTAGAATTTGCTAGATTAACTCTAGGTTTCTGGTATTTCTCTGTCCTTGATAGCAAGCCTGTTTCATTCACAACAAAGGCATGAAACAAGTATTAATAGACGCCATGAGAATTTTGTAAAAAATTACAACCAATTTAATGATCCATCCGATCAAGAAAAAAACTCATGAATTCGACCAAATAAAACTTCAGCGGCTTATCTATTCAGACTTGATGCAAGAATCTGTGTATCATTTTTTTGGAGGGATTCTAATGGTTGTAGTGGGGTGATTCCCATTCGAACTCTTGGCTATTTTTACTAAACCCTCGATTGGGAGGTTGCGTGGTCTAATTTTACCTAACATTCCGAAATTTGTCGGAATGTCGAACTCGTGGGCAAATTGTTTTCGTAAGCCTGTCATGAAGTGTGAACCCTACACAAAGTGCTGGTTTGCTCCGACAGCTTGCTTGAAACAGCTGTTGCAACAAATGAGACAGTTACATACTACCAATTGCA
>CM021316.1:11358450-11403749 GCA_010645155.1 Tigriopus japonicus | reverse complement strand
ATAAGGTTCTTTTGTAATGTTGATTTCTTGCATGTTACAGATAGAGGAAATGGTCAACTAATTCAAAAGAGCTAAAATAGCTATGTGCTTCCATTTTGGAGTTAACATTCCAAATTTTCAAGAAAAGGAGCTGAATTTAGGTCTAAATGGCTATAATTGGCCATGCTGACCAAGACTGTCTCAATCGCAACAAAACCTAGAAGCAAAAGAATGTAAGACGCCATGAGAATTTTGTAAAAATTTACAACCAATTTAATGATCCATCCGATCAAGAAAAAAACTCATGAATTCGACCAAATAAAACTTCAGCGGCTTATCTATCCAGACTTGATGCAAGAATCTGTGTATCATTTTTTTGGAGGGATTCTAATGGTTGTAGTGGGGTGTGTAGTGGGGTGTTCATAAACCGATTTTTCATTAAGTACTGAAACGCGCCCCTGACTTTTGTAACTTTGGATCAGGGTTGCAAATTAATTGTTTGAGTAAGTTAGCAAAGCACAAAATCTCCATTAGGTGATTCCAAATCCAGATCGTCTCTTTTTGAATGAATGGCAATGGCTATTTTTTCCTAACAGACTTGACGATCAATAAAATATTGATATGTTCAAAGCTCCGGTTGTGGGTCTGAGGATGGAGAAAAACCGGTTGGCCAAAGTATTCTTTCATATGTACAAAATGTTGACTCACAGCTGATCAAAACGCCCTGAAAATGACTGAAACACTTTAAAAAAAAAAAGGAAAAAAAACTGGTGGTCTTTTGTTGTTTTCGATGTGTTTGACTTCCATGTGAATCCAACAGGTTCAATAAACGTTTTTTGAAATCATGAAGATGCTCATTGCAAGGGCATCAACAAACCAGATGAACGAACAATCGGTGGTGATCTTTTTGAACTAGGACATCAAACTCAGAGGTCAATATGTATAGCGAAGTCTTGATGGTCAAATGGAAGAAACTCTCATAGGCAACCCCATGATAAGTTCATATCAATTAAAACTTGAACAATGATCAGTAGCAAAGGAAAATCGGGGAAAATCATTCACTGTAACTTAATGAGTTGGATGAACAGTCACAAGGTAAAAATATCGAAGACAAAAACAATGCTTGGCGGCTTTTTTCGAATGTAAGGGTTTTTCCTTGCAGCAATGAATCTCTTCATCCTTTCTTTTATGGGCAATCGGCGTCATTCAAATCCATAAAACAGCATAGAAATGGCTAGTAGTAACTAATAACAATATTTTGGGACGAATTTTACGAATACAAGAACTTGTCTCAAGTTTGTACATGGTGTCAAAAGCTAATCGTTCAGTAAAGCTGACATATTAAAACTATGCCAAATCTGAGGATTGCTTGCACTTAAGTGACATTTTTGTTGAAGCGTTATGTCTGTTATTCATGAAATCGAGGCATTGCGCAGAATATTGTTTCAATCAAAATCGTGCAAAATGTCCAAAATAAATTTGAAATTCCGAAACTTTTTTGTGGACTTGAGTGAAGCATATTTCTATTTCGTCGAAATCCTTAGGTTCAGTCAAGGACATCTTAATTTTCCAAGACGAATTACAAAAATACACCTTAAGGCCTGTCATTTAGTGATGTTTTTCGAACCAGGAGTGCTGCCAATTTTGACTAGGACGTTTATCGGTGTTAAAAAGGGTAGGTTGTATTCAGAGTTGGGTCAATTAGTTAAAAAATGTAATTAATTACAATTACAATTACTTCATCAAAAAATGTAATTAATTACAATTACAATTACTTCATCAAAAAATGTAATTAATTACAATTACAATTACATTATCCGAAAATATAATTGACTTCAATTACAATTACATGTCAATTACAAATCTTCTGTCTCTTTCACCCTTTTGCCTTTTCAAAACGATGAAAAATAAACAGATCTGCCATTTTAAAGCAGCGATGCAACGTCTGGCAACTTTTGGTAAAACTCATTTTTAAAAAGGTTAATATGAAAGAGTGATTTACAAAAACCAAAAGCTTATGAACGCCTTAAATATCAAAAATATTATACCATCAAACACAAGGCCCATTTTTCTTTTTCAGAAAACACTAACTTTGTATGAGTATTACGATGGTTTAAAACTTTATTTTTGCACCTCATTAGTCGGCCCTTGGTTATGAAAAGCCCTAAATCCTGACACAAAAATCATGGTCGAAAGCTCTTCCAGTTTAAAAGTATTTAATAATTAAAGCTTGGGTGTGTATTGTCACAAAAGCTACCTGCTCGTGGCATCACATTGACCGCAAATTGATGACGAAATAATTGTTTTGCAAATAAAAACTGATAAATTGGTTTTTTGGTTAGTTTGAGGAAGTAAGATTTTTAAAAGTAACTGGTAATTAGTAATTGAAAATTCGTCAATTACATGGCACAAATTGTAATTAATTACAATTACAATTACTTGGCCCAAAAATGTAATTAATTACAATTACATGTAATTGTAATTGCAATTACAATTACTTCCCATCCCTGGGCATAACCGAAACCGAAATTTCGGCCGTAATTTCGGCCGAAAGCGCTTTCGGTCCATCACTAGTTAATGCCATTGCCAACAGAAACAAACACATTGGATAACAGACTTCTGGCCTTCAACTTTGATGTGATATGTGTTTTGTATACAAATTTCAGTCCCTTGGAATGTTTTCAAATAACACTTTTGCAAAATAGAAGTTTCAACAGAACTTTTGGTCCACCCTGCAGGAAGAATGGCTTAGCTTCGCCCGGCGCCAAATTCAAACACCCAGCTTTATATGTCCTCCTTAGAGGGCCTCTAGCCCTCTAAGTATACAGTAGATGTCTTTGCATTGAGTAATTCGGAGAGAACAAGTTGACCTTTCAAACAAAACTTCAGTGATCTTTCCATGTTAAATCATTTCTGTTATTGAGGCACTTAAACTCTTTGCTAATTTATGTGCCCAACCTTGTATTTTACAATTTGTTAAAACTTTGAGGCATTGACCGCAAACTTTACAGGAGGAAATAAGAAGTCTCAGTAGAAATAGGACTCTGGTACACTGGAGTATTCAAACATTGTGGAAATGGTCACGTTATTACCAAGGGAGAAATTGTGGACATGTCACAAACCTGACCTTCAAACACTTTGTTTGGTGATTGCTTGATTTTTAGGTTTTTGTTTAAATGTTGATAATTGATCTACATTCTACAAGATCATTTTTTCCTCTTAACTTGAAGTTTGCCATTCCAGATTCCTAATCACTCGAGATTGGAGGACTGCTTGTTGGGGTACTAATGTTCTGGGAAGAAATCACTCGTGTTCTCCTTTGCAATATTGCATATTGAAACTTCCAAGTCCAATTTTTGAGGTCTTTTAACACTAGATCGATTTGAAGTCAACAACGACGCGAGCAACATGTTAAGTGTTAGTAACGACATTGCATCGGTAACCAAATCAACTTCTGGGGTACTTTTTGCGAATAGAATGAATGAGATAGACCATCAGAGAAAAAAGTACTGGTTCGACGATAAAAAAATGAATATGAAACACAAGTGGTATTCTCAGAAATGTGTTGGAGAGTGTCACAGCCCAGTGAGAAAGTGGAAATGGGAAGCTTTCTTGTTGCTTGTTCTCAGTCGTCTTGCATGGATGTTAGCGATAAGATAGAAAATGAAATTCGAGCTCATTGTTTGTAAGAAAACAATTTTTATTACAAAACTAGGGCCAAAAATAGCCTTAACTCAAGACAAAAAGGTCGTATTTTGGTTGGAAGGAGTGGCGGGGGAAGAGGCAGTTTGATGAACTGTTCAAAGAGGGGAGTCGGAAAAAGTAAAAATTCGGGGGACTTGATGTTGTGGTCAACGGCAATGCAAAACTCTTTCAAAATCCACCTTCATCCAAATCGAATCGAAATGTTGGGCTGGTGACAAAAATGGTTTGGAGAAAGTTTTTCTTGTCGTGGTTGATAGTCAAATTTCAGAACAATCTCTGAGGCTTTTGGAAAATAGATCTAGAGAGATAAAGAATCAGATACTTGTTGGAGTAGTAGGAGTAGAAGTTGAAATGGTAGTAGTAGTAGTAGTAGTGATAGTAGTAATGGTAATAAGAGATGTTGTGATAGGAATAGTGATGGTAGTGGTAGTGGTAGTAGTAGGAACGGTTGTGGCATTGTCATGAAATGTGAGACGATTTGATGATATTATTATTTCTTAATAAGTACCCTGGTCAACAATTGAGATTACATGGAGCTTTTTTATACTTTTTTTGGTGAACAATCCACCCTAAAAATACTTCAATGATCTTGCAGTGATTCTTTTTTATGTGCAAAAATCTTTATTTGAGGCTTATGAAAAGTGTGCACCTTTCCAAAATTCATCATGAGGACACTTCTTGCATACCAACTTTGTGGGTGGATGGATGGTGGTGGATTTGTTGCCATTGATAAAGTTTTGAAAACATCACACAAACAACAACATTGAACATGAAAGAATCTATTGTCGTTTTTTCGAGTCAATCTTGCCAGAAGAGGAAAATCAGAAATGTGGAAAGAAAACAATTTCCGGAAGTTCTCAACGGGAGGGCAGAGAAATGGGAAAAAGAGACAGATAGACAGAGAATAGATAGATGGATGGATAGATAGATAGATCAAACCTGATAGAAACAATCACAACGGACGATGGTGAAAAGTTGATCAGGAAGAAGGTGAAAAGATTTGCTCAAGATTTGAGTGGCCAAATTATCGTACTGAAGAGTAGCCATGCGTTTCAAATGGCGAAAGCGGTGCGGAAAGAAGTCGTTGCAATAGTAACTAATAGCCTTTTTCTCCTTTCATTGTAGTCGCATGCATGCAGTTCAGGTTGAGGAACATGAGAAAACAATACAGCATATTCCTCACACTGGTCTGAAGTTGGGCCGATGGTCATTTGTTTGTGCTCTTGGTGGAGGTGGATAGTTTCAGTGGATAGGTTACACACTGATGGCGGTGGTCTATTTTCTTGGTTGGATCGATGGATGGATGGGTTGAAGGGCGAACCTGATCCTCTGGTTGCTTATGTTTCGGGAGAACACTTCGGGCCAAGAAGCCAAGAACATGCTGATGCGGGAATCGTTTTCTTCATAATTTTTTTCTTTTATATATATATATGTATCACGTGAGAAGCAAGATCTACATCGAAGGTCATTGTAGAAAGGCAGATGAAGCATTGATGTTGAATGATGAAGATGAGATAGTGGGTTGGAATTTGTGTCAGGAGCAGTCTGCAAACCAAATGGCGTCGAGTCAGAAATGATCAACCTTAGCAAAAAAAACTTTGATAGATCAACTTCTTAAGGGATGTTTAAAGATCCTCTGTTTGAAACAGGTTTCTACTCAATGTCCATTTTCCAGGTGACACCCATTTACAATGGCCAAGGTTTTGCTCTCATGTATAATTAATTACCTGCTTATTCCTCCTCTTCTTCTTCCTCCTCCTCTTCTTCCTCTTCCTCTTCTTCCTCCTCTTCCTCTTCCTCCTCCTCTTCTTCCTCTTCCTCTTCTTCCTCAACCTCGGCAGGGGCCTGATCACCAGCCTCCTCGTCGTCTTCGGGAGAGTCCGGATCGCCGGGCTTCTTGCCAGGGCGCTCTCCGAACCATTTGGGAAGCTTGGCTGTAATTCAGAATATAGCGATAATTATCCAAGCAATTTTTCTTTCTCAGGTTATTGTTGTTATTAAAGGTGAAGACAAAGTGTAGTTAGAAAGTAGACCAGACTTGGGTTTCGTGCCAAGATTGGTGGTACTACTTACAGCGAGAACGCTTTATCCAGTCCTCGTGCTTTTCTTTCCAATCCTTCTCAAGAACTTCCGAGTACAGGACTTCCCATCCCTAGAGTCGTTAGTAAAAGAAACAAGAGCAAACAGTGAAAAACGGTATTTTTTGTCATAAACTCTTCTGGTCTTTTTCAGAGAGTATGCAACATCACGATTATCACTGCAACCCGTCCCTAGTCTAGAAAAGGGACAGTTTTCGCTGAGATTCTGAACCTTGCCATTTGCAACCAACTTACACTTGGGTCGCTTGAGCCATTCGTCGTACTTCTCCTTCCACATTTGTTGCAAGTGCTCAGCCCTCACAACTTCCCAGCCCTGATTGAATAACAAATATCATCCAATGGCTACCAATATTTTTTTCTTTTCTGTTTGTGCCATTGTTCGGAAGTTGGCATATTGCCAAATTTTAAGGCCTAACATTAATACTTACGCCTTCGTAGAGCTTTCGCCTGTCCTCATAGGTACGGGTGTCTGTCCTACGCTCGTACTTGGAGTACATGCGGATCTTGGGCTGAAAGAGGCCATAATAATGAGCATGGTTTGAAGGTTTGTTTAACAATGTGGTTTGCCTGAATACTTACTGGGTACTTGCCAGTCAAGGCCCTGGAAAAAGTAAGATTTGTATTAGTAAATGATTTGATAAGGGTTCAAAATATCATTAAGGAATTAGTTTTTTGAACAGGGTGACAAATGCAAGGAACTTGTGAGAAATTAAGAACACGTTTTGGCTTGTCTACGCATTCGTTACCTTTTAAAAAAGGTAGGTTAGCAACTAAGTGGTGTTTTTGTAAGTTTGTTGCAAGACAAACAAGTTTGGAGGTTTCAAATGAATGGTTAAATGTCTACGAGGTGTGTACATTGAACGTGAATCTTACTCCTCGTCCAGCCCACGTTTTCTAGCCTTATGTCTCAGTTGTTGCTTTTGTCTCTCTTTAAGCTGAACCAACTGAAAAGTTGAACAGAAGCCGTGGGAAAAAAATGTCATTAGTCAATCTCGCTCAAAACTGGTTTGGTTGGAAAAATAAATATTAGCATTGGTCAATTCACAAGGCCAGAGTTCAAGTCTGGCTGTTTGGATGTGAGACGAGTAGCTCTCCACTGGATTGTCTTTTGGCCGGTGGAGAGGCCGAAAAGTCGTATTAATAATTGTTTTATTCGGTGACCCTCGAAATCAATCACACAACCGCAAATGAGGGGTTGGTTGGCTTTGAAAAGCGATCAAGGGAGCATAGGGGTAACAAGATTACTATCAATGCATTGGTTGACAATTAAATTGGGATTACTCCGGGGTACGAAGAAAATAGGGTATCGAAAATGCCAAGGGATTTGTTCAAGAAATGATTGCTGTGCTTACTCGGGATCCAATCCCTTCTTCATGGCCTTTTGTCTGAGCTGTTGCTTCTGTCTCTCCTTAAGCTCTTTGAGCTATAAATCAAAGACAAATATGGGAATATGAGAAATGGGCCTAGTATCGTGACACTGATTAAGTAAAACTACAGCAGCTCCATCGTCATCATAATCATCGCAATCCATCTCGCCATCTCCAAAACTCGTCTTTACACCCTGGAGAGGCCTACTAACGAGAAACTTACTCAGGATCAAGGCCGAGTTTTATGGCCTTCTGCTTATTTTGCTGTCGTTGACGTTCTCTCAATTCTTTCAACTAAACGAATCAACATCAAAGAAAAAGAGTAAATTACGGTTTTGTTAAAGGTAAATTCTAATAAATCAGAACGTAAATGCTGCCCTTTTACGGAAAACTGCCTGCACGAGTTGGTCGAAATAATGCGTTACAAATAAACATGATGGGATGTTTTGGGAAGGATTTTTTTTTTAATTTCTACTTACATCGTAGTCCTGTCTCTTCTGCCTTTCCTCGAGATCGTACTTCTCGGTCTCAAGTCGGACAATGGTCTCCCAGAGCTCATTGGCCTTGTTCTTGAGCTGGTCAGAGTCCATACCATCAAGATCAAGGGGCTTGATACGGATGGACAAAGAGATCTTCTTTTCCTCTTCCAATTGCTCCTTGGTCTTGGTCATCTCACGACGAGCATCTTGGACATTGCCCATCTAAAATAATCCAAGATACCAGTAAAAAAAATTAGCCCCATACATTTTGAAAATTATTGCTCTTACTCCACCGCCATCGGATCGCTTGCCACCCACGCGGCCACCCTGACCAGAAGCTTGTTGTTTCTCCTTCTGGGCTTGCATCATGGCTTGTCGCTTCTTCTCGGCCTCCTCGAGACGCTTGCGTTTCTCCTCAGCCTCTTTGGCCTTCTTGTCGGCCTCTTCCCTGTAATTGGTAAGAACTTGGGTTTTGGAAATACTCTAGGGGAGATCAAAGACCCTCTGTGAGCTGACCTGCGGAGCTTTTCCTCCTCTTCCTTCTTTTGCTGAGCCAATTTTTTCTCCTGCTCGGCGCGGATCTCCTTGCGCTTGGCTTGTTTTTCCTTCAGACGCTTGAGTTCCTCCTCTTCCTTGGAACGTTGTTTGCGCCATTCGTTGATGTATTCTTTCAGCTGCTCATCAAGCTCACCCTTCTTGGCCTCTTGACGAGCCTTCAGGAAGTTGGTGTCTCCCCTGTGAGTCAGACAATCATCAATAAGAAGGTTCTTTTCAAATAAAAATTGCTGCCCGAGATGCATTGAAGAGAGGAAAAGAGCCAGCAGTCATGCAGATACTTTTAGATACAGAGAGAGATAGCCAAGTGCCATTATGTTTGACTGAAATAGTCCTTTTTGCTATGAAATAGGGTGCGATTTCTCAAAAGATCATGCATGCTCATCTTGCTTACCCATCCGACACCATTGAACGAACGGACTTTTTCCTGTTAAAACATGAACGAAGGTTGGATTAATGACTGTGCTTGTGCCAGAAATTGCCTACAACGTCCTAGTGTGAACCCAATGCCTAATTTTAATATTTCTTTTACCACTGCTGGACCCTTTTTCCAATCAACAGTGCACCTCAGCCTCTCTGTGCACTTACTTTTTAGAGGTGCTGAGGTGGACCAAGTTGAAATAGAGCAAGGAATTTGGAAAGAGAACAGAGAAAAGAGATCCATTAGCCTTTTGAGCTTCACAAGCTGGATCAATTAATTGTCAGTGTGCTGATCAAGAAAACATAGCAGCCAATGTCTTGAAATGGCTTTGCTAGTTAGACGTTGTTAAAATGAAATCAATGGCAATGGGTTCGTCTTGTGTGAACTTTATGACATGTTGCTAAACTAAATTGATATATGCATATAATAGGGTTAAAACGTACTCTTCCATTTGAGCGACATCCTCTTCCTCGCCTTCCTCTTCTTCGTACACTTCCTCTTCCTCCTCACTGTCCAGAATATGAGTGGAGAAACCGGTTAGTATTAATTGGAAACAACAATTTTTCAATGGGACAATATATGGTGACAAATGTAAAGGAAGAGTCCTACAGGAGTGTCTTTGATTGCCTGAGGATGGAGCAAAAAACAATACCCATACCCAGTCATAATCTGGTATGGTTTATCTTACTAGTTTTTGCTTTCATTTCAACTCTTTTACATACTTGGAGGTACTAAATAAAGAAAATATATCCGTTGAAGTGTTTGCTTGAACAGGTTCTAATAATTTTAATTGTTACTTACACCTCCTCCTCCTCATAATATTCCTCGTCAGACATGTTGCTGGCGGATGTCAGGCACTATCTGTAACATAAATGTAGGGTTTCTGAAAATGTGCACCTATTTCCAAGTAAAAATATAATCATGTTCATTCTATCAAGGTTTTGTTCCTTATGATTGCACCAAAAAGGCTTCGGAGTTACAAGCCATTTTTGCGAATAACATAAGTTTTTATAATGTGCCTCAGTGCATATGCATAATGTCACGGATTTGTTCATCATGAATAAGGGGTCTGAGGGCAAACATTAGGTTGATCAGGATCAAGTTACGATCGATGATGTCACCTCAAGAGATTCGTCCAGACATTTGAAGTGAGGATGAGAAAGCTATTCAAGAACAAGCCAAGCCTTTTTTAAAGATATTTGAGAAACTTATTTTAAATTTGAACGCTAGCGAAGTGCTAAAAGGGGTGTGCATGATCAAATGATTGTCAATGATTGTGAATGGTCCTACACTGTTACTGTAAATTGTTGATGTTCAGAAAGTTCCAAAGTAAGGTTGGAAGTGAAGTCCATAAAAGGGTGCATATATCCTATTAGTGTGAGAAAGTGGAAGGTGGAGCGTGTCAGCTGTTGCTGTCGAGCACTTGACTCACTTCGGCCATTTCAGGCTATTTTTGAACAAGTTAGAAAGCCAGGGTGCTCCCCTGGAAAGATTGAGGAATCTTGGAACCTTGCCAAGATCCATGACAACTAAAAAAGGACACTTTGTCACACTAATTATACGGTAAATCAAATGAATGCTCTCGAAAGAGGTCCTCGTTTTGCGGTTAAAATGGTTTACGAATGAAAAGGTGGTTAGGGTCAAAAACAAACAATGTTTGTGGGATAAGTTTGGGGATGTTGCCTCGAATTGGGCTCTGTGTGGCCTTTTCTTAATGCTTACGATACTCCCACTTGGTAGAGAGATCGCGATGAGATTGATCAAGCCTTGGTTCAAGCTTGATTCTCTTGGATTCCCTTTAAAGTCTGAAGCGTATCAATGTTGTATGTACACACCTTTCACTAAAATTTATCCACTGGAGTCGACGTTTTGGATCTGCTGTTTAGCCAAGTGTTCCCGAAGCACTTCGAGATGCGACTCAATGCTGGGGTTCACGATTCCTCTAGAAGAGATCTTCTTGGACCAGGTCTCTCCTACTCCCTCTCACCCACAGCCCAATTCTTTGGCCCAACCTATTCAATTCGTTGGGACACTCAAGTCAGCCAGTCAGCCAGTTATGTATAAAGCCCACCGAGAGAACCTAGCACATGCAGGCCTAAACAGTCCGTCCCCAGTCTTGCTTGTCCATCCCAAATCACTCCTGGAAAAATGAAGGTGGCCTTTAAGATCTTTCCTTCGCCTTGGCAGTTTGCTCCTCTTGAGAAACGAGGAGCTCTGCTAGGAACGAACGGCTCAAAGAAGAGCGTTGTTCTTCTTGGCCCGATTTCAGACTACCTTGAGCCTCCCGAAGCATCGGAGAAGCAGCCAATTGTAGGCACGGACAGCCAGATTTCGTTCGAGAATGGACTCTTAGAAGATGCATTTCTTCTCAAAGAGAAACGCGAAGGAGGTGTGTTCCCTTGATTGTATATCGCCTTCACACAGGCGGTAGAATAGGGAATCTTTTGCTTGGCCGAAGCAGAGACCTGTACTTTGGATTCGGACAAGGAGGGAGAGACTTTTTTTAAAGTCTGTTCTTAGACCTCACCCACTGCCGGCTTGTTCCCATGATGCGAGAAGCTTTGGCATTATGGACTTGAACAGTACTCGATTGTATCGAGGAGTACTCCAATCTTTATGTCTACTGATTGGGTTTCAAAAGTCGAAAAGTAATGCGGGATTGGGCGCTAATTCAATTCGAGGCGAGCTCATTAGACAGAGAGGGAACCGTTGCGATCTCGAGGAAGTTTTTGAGAGCCCAGCATCTCGTCCAAATTAGAGATGGGTGTCGCCAGATCCCGGAGAGGCTATATACACACATACACAAATGTCCTTGATCGATGTTCATGCAAATGCTACTTTCAACTTTCACGAGAGTGGCAGATAAAAAGCGCTATTTTCACTTTGACGCTTCTGCTCCCCTCTCCAAAACGCGTTAGCTATGATGGAATCCAGAGCTGAGCTTGGATACCATTATCATTTCATGAATGAAGTAAATTCTTTAAATCAAACGCTATCTTTCTTAAGAATAGTTTTGAGAAAAGAAGCAAACGGTGAAGTTCCTGGTTCATGAGATGCAAGTTCATATACGTTCCATGTCCTCCGATCTTGTACGGCAAGTGCATGCATGTTCTCATGTATTAAAATAGATAAACATCGCTGGAAAGTTGGCGTTGTTTTTGTGTTCCAAGCGCCATTAGATGAGGATAATCTATGGAGCCTGGAGCTTTCTATCCTGGAGCGGGCTTGATGAATTGACTTGGTCTTGATTGATATGTTTTGTCGGGAGTGAGATCCTTTACGTGGTGTGAAATAGCTAAATCAATTATTGTTGTTAACCCTCTTCTACGGTCTGCAAAGTGGAGAGCATAATTTCGGGGCTTGAGTTTCAGGTCAGAGTGGATCTCTCTTGAACAGAACTGAAGGCCAGGGAAGGATCGATAGATCGTTAGGGGTGAGCGTGATAGGAGAAGGAGAGAAGAATAGTTTTCGGTGAACACCGAGAACATTTTGTCCCATGAAGAGACCGTATCCATTATTCGAACAAGGTTAAAGGACAACCTAGATAACTTTCACTTCAGTCCAGAGCTTGCTGAAGGTTCTTTGAGTGACTGGAATCTGGGGCCACCGCAAGAAACGCCTTTCCTCACTCGGAGCTAAAAAATTATGTTTTGTTTATAGTTTAATCTAACAGAGGGTCGACAAACGTATCAGGTAGACCTCTTTTAATGATTAATCTCTTTCTTAACAGAGCTGTAGTGTTAGACATTGTTCACATTATCTTGTGTTCAGTAGACCTTCAATACACAAATTTGAGTTTTTAAGTTGTCACTGATTCCTTTCATGTAATGCCAAGTTTGAAATATATATTTAAATGTTTCTGATTCATTGACATCAAACAATATCTTTTAATGGGAGAAACTTTATTTTTGCTTATTCTTGAAATTTTTAATACAAAACTCTCTTTTAGAATGTAGAGATTTTTTTTATTTTCTTCTGTTTTTAGCTTTTTCTCAGCATGAAAAACCCAAGCTTTATTTTTCAAAATTTGATGCCCTCTAAATGTTTAAGTGTCGCCTTTTAATAAACCCAAGCATTTTCCGCTGTTAGATGTTTTTAATACAAAGAATATATTGAGGTAGCATTTTTCGAAAAGATGTCAAATTTTTTTGGCCCAAAAATATAAAAATATATTGATTGACTTTAGTTATGCCATTTTTAACACTAATATATGGCAGCAAATCAAGTAAATTTCGGCTTTACTTTGACCGTGAATTCCAAGTGTTTTATTCTACTTTTTTATAATGACACCTCAATTACCGATCGTGCCCTTCTGTAATTTGGGTTTGATTGATTCTTTTAATCCAAGAATATTCTTCGCTATTGTCTCCTCAACGTACTCCATATAAAGGAATTCACCGCTCTAACTCATCGCTTGGTTCTTCAGCAAGCCTGGGTTAATTTCCGAGGTTATCCCTGAAACATTTTGGAATTTGGAAATTGTTCAAGATCAGGAAAGACTGCCCAGGCATGAGCCTTAAGCTAGCAATTTGGCCCTCGATTGTCTTCGTCTGCCCATGCACACTCTTGGCCAATTGGGCATGCAGAGAAAGTGGTCAGTTGTCCTCAGTCGTAGGCATCTGTGTAGACCCAAGTCTAAATTAATCGTGGCATTTTGGAGCACAAACAGCCAAAAATGACGTGAACTGAGGTCACTCGAACGAAGAGGCATTCCTTCGTCATTTCTCAAACATCAATGTTCTCCGTTATTCTTTCTTTCCACTCACCATATTTTTGTAAAAACTACACGATATGGAATTCGTTCTCTCTTGACCTTTCCTTATTTTAGAAAGAGGGTGGTGGGAATAGGGAATAGAGGGGTGGGATTATGTTTTGGCCCCATTTCCATGCAAGCATTCAACAGCGGCGCCTACTCGATTTAAAACAATCACCAGAAACTATCACGCCATCAACGCTGGAATGTGGGCGAATGTATTTCATTGAAGTTCATTTTGGGACTCTTAAAGCATTTCTTTCTTAAACTAAGTGAGCAATGATAGAAGATATCTTATTGGGCCTGAACCTCATTAGGTTCATCCAACTTTTCTTCAGCAGCACGAGCAGACTCTTCCACATCCAATGCTGGAGCCTCGTTGTTGTCTCTCAGTAGGCATTTCACACGATGGATCTTAGGTTGGAATGGAACACGGAGGATGCTCGTCTTGCACTCCAGGGGTTTGGGCATCTCTTTGCATTCTTGATAAGTGATATCCACACATTTTTCACTAAACAAAATGAAACTGGTTAGACACAAATTGCAAAGAATAGCATGTAAATCCAATATAATACGCGGTGAGGGTATCCCATTCAGGGTTAAGGGGAAGCGCAAAGAATACCTATGGAAACCAAAAGGATTGAGTTCATCCTTATCCAAAGGACCTATCTAGAAAAGAATGCACTTTTGCTTCGCCAAAATCCGAACTCAGTGGATGATCCACAAAGTCATTGATGGATGGGATTGTTTTTCACATGGATTTGGGTTCTTCAATTTCTTTTTTCTTAGGATGATTTTGATACTTTGAGTTTTCTAGATTTCAATATTTTCTTTTCTGAAAATGTTATTGTTTGTATTTTTGCTAATTGAAATTCTTTTTTTGAACTACCTAATAAAGTTCAAATCAAAGAGACTGCAGGACATTTGAGATGATATTTTTCTACCTGATTAGATATGATATCCAAGTAAAAAAAGGCAGAAAACAAATTGTAAATGCCTTGGCTAGATGAAAACTCACTGGTTCTTCATTATTTTTAAATAAAAAATGCACCCATAATTCTATTAAATATCTGTTAATAATGGCGTAACGCAGAGTTTGTTCAGATAATAAAAATGATGATAATAAAAAATGAGGGTTTTATTTTGCTTCCCATCAATCTCCTGATTATCGATTTAAAAAGAGGAAGTGTTGGCAGACAAATTCAGTTAGGAATTTTTCGGGTCAAATGGCTAGAGATATGTCAGAGCTCAGTCTCTTTCCGAGGTAACATGGGAAATTTGGTAAAGTTGACCAAGATTTGCTCATATTTTTGTTTTTACGCCAAACTTGGAACAAGTCAAGGAAGAACTTTCCTTGTGTAGGAAATTAAAACTTAGGAACACCCGTGTCAAGTATGATCCATGTCTAGCCATATGATGCCACGAATCCCTTCCTAAGCTCGTTTGACGACATTTTTCTCGAATATTTTGTGATCACCTTGATTTAAGTTGTGATAGACAATGAAAAAAATATGTCATACAAATGTTCACTTAAAAAACTTCAACTTCAAATCAATTACTGTACCATAAAGTTGAAATACTGTGAGATTATCAAGTTAATTAACACATCAAGTGGTTGTCTATACAGTGTCATGCATAACAATGTTGTTCGCTTTGGCCACCAGAGGTCGTAGGCTCAAATTTGCTCTCCCTTTTGGAGTCCTCAGCAAATTCCAATGTAACCGAAAATAGACCACATTAAACTTACGTGCTATTCGTGATGCAATTAGCTGCCACACCCACATCGCATCTCATGCCAGTGATCATCCTCGTCTTGACCTCCAGTTCACACTTCATTGTAGGAATGGGCATTCCAACCCTCTCGCATTTGGTGTACGTCTGGTTGAACTTCTTGGGAATTTGAATCAAAGTGCAATTCTTCCACGTGATTGGAGTGCACTGCTCATTTCCCGCCCAAATCTTCTCTCCCGTGGGGGAAATTTCCCACTTGGTCACGCAATCTTGACGGGTGACATCCACACATTGAGGCATGAGCTTGATGTGGGTTTCCTCTATAGTCACGTTGGCACATTCCCATGGGACGTATTCGCTGTCTGGGATGATTATGGTCTCGTTGTATTTAGCTTGCTCCATGTACATTTCACATTTGGTAAATGGAACGAGTTGGCAGTCGATGGTAGGCAAATCATGGCATACGTTTCTGGTAATGGTTTCACATTCCTATAAAAAGAAGGAAATGACAGATTGATTGACTTGTTTATGCCTCCTTTTGAAATATTTTTTTATCCAGAGCACCTTTTCGAATTCCGTTTTGCACTTGAGGCAATCTTGGTCTTCAAATTCGACTTCTCCCCAAACCGAAACATCATGGCAGTGTTGGTCATTGTGGTCGAAAACTTCGTTTTCCTGACCTTGAGTTGGTTGACTAAGTATAAGCAAGGCAATCGTTGCTGGCACTGAAATCTGAGGAATTGGAGATGATATGGGTAGCATAAACTAGATTTTTTTTTGTGTGATGCCTTTTTTTAGTCAACATAAATTTTAGTGCCAAATGTTTCAGAGTTTCGAAACTTTCCGTAACTTTGCTTACCATTTTCATAATGGTTGGTAAATCTCTCATGGTAGAGATAAATGGCAGTATTAACTTTGGGCTTAAAAGTTATTGGCAGATGATTTTAGCACTGTCCGTTCCTTCATTCACGTTCAGACTACCAGCCAAAGCCACTTAAAAGTTAGCTCGCTGTCAATTTTCTTGTTCTACCTTCAATAGTTACAACAACTACAACTCTAACAACCTTCGCCTTGATAATATTCATCGTGGCCTTGAAACTGGAAATTTTCTTCAACTCTCTAATTTTTCTTCATTCCTTTCCTACATTTTTTCATTCCTTGAAGTCTCCACAAATTCGCGTCATCCAACCTAAACTCTAATCCAAGCTAGAGCCTACCAATTTCTCAAGCATCAAAAGACTCAACTTCAAGATCATCGTGAAAAAATGTATTCCAAAGAAGCAGTTACCTGCGAAGAAGCTCAGGATGAGCATGCCCGTCATAGGAGGCTCATCTTCATTATCCAAATATAAGAGGTGCTCACTCAATGACGTCGAGGCTTGCTATCAGACAAGATTCAGGCGGAGCTAAAGAGTGCGAAATACAAGTGCATTTCTACATTTCAACGCCATAATATGAGGCTCATTGTTTGCATATTCATCGTAATGTTTGACTTCGACGGCCCATTGCAACTGGTGAAAAGCATAATAATTCCTTTTTTATACATTAACGCACATGTTGTTGTAGTTTTGTCGAAGGACGCCGTAACCTAGTGGACAACAAAGAGAAAGATAAAAGAGTTGTCTAACTTTTAGTGATAGACCGAAACCGCTTTTGGTAGATAATTTGGTTGATCTTATCGCCAAACAATGGTCGTTTTTACAACAGACTGGAGTGTGAGAGCAAAATAAAGAAAAATATATATTTCTTCCAATTTCCATGAAAAAGAGTTGTTTCAGAATTTAAAATTGAACATCAAGTTCCTTCTTCAAACGCATGAGCAATAAAAATTTGAAGTGAATGGTGTTTGTATGTAATCTTGCAGTCACCTCAGGTTTTGGTTTTGGTTCTGCATAAACATGCTTATCAAGCAACTTTAGTTCAGGACTCTTTTAGTCAAAACTTTTGGTTTTGGTTAGGGGCCTGATTTGGCTTATACTTTTGGTTTCACTTTTGAGCTCTTTCAGTCAAATCTTTTCTGCATGCATTAGGTTACATCTAAAGGTGAAATTTTCTTAAAGACTTATATCATTCTAGGCCTGGGAATTTGAAGCAAAAAGACTTTTGTTGCATTTTGCGGCCTTGTTTTTATTGATATGTATTTAGAGCGCTAATTTGAATTGGTTTGCATTTTGAATACTTATTTGCATTTTGTTTTGCATTGTGGGAACTTTTCCGGAAAATTGATCAAAAAACGTGATTTTCAAGGGTAGTATAGAAAATATTATCTCTTTAACAAAACAACATACTTATCTCTTTTCTGAAGCTATTTCACATCCACAGGCAGAAAAGCAAACAAAGAGAATTTGCAATTTTAGCCCCATAAGTCTTGAATCAACAAGCCATCAAATGCACCTTTGGAACACGATTTTGTTTGCATCTCATTTGCATTCTGGAGAACTTCTAGTTGCGTTTTGAAGGACATTTAAGGTATGTTCATTTGCATTAAATTCCCAGCCCTACATCTATCACTTATTATTTAGTGAAAAATAGATACCCGCTGGGTGTGCACCGGTCTTGTGTATATTTTGCAAAAATAAGTTAAATTTTGATTTAAATTTATATAAAGGTCAAACCATATTATCCCATAATCAAAATCCGACTTAAACGATCACAAAAGAAAAAAAATAGGTTCAAAAGAAAACATTGTATTGATTCCTATCACCCTTGTCCATCTTCCAAGGCGTTCTTTAAGAGAGGTATCTTTGTATTGTATTGTTATATGATGTAAGTACGTAAAAGCGCTTTATGTAACACATTAGTCACAACAGGTTCGAAGTTAATTGGCAATTTGAACAAGTAAAATCACTGGTTTTCAATTTTTCAGTTTTTGCATGGCTTTATTTTGCAAGGTGCGCTCTGAGAGCACCTTCAAATCTTAAGGAAACTAGGCTAGTACACACAACGAAGTCCTCCTCTCTTTTTTTTAATCGGGCTCCTTCATTGTTCAATTTGTTGCCCATTAATCTTCGTCGGGAATATGTAGGAGCTGATCCTCTAACAACATTTAAGGCAGGCTTGGACAAATTTTTAAACACTATTCCTGACCAACGAGGGTTGAACAGATCTGCCAACAGTAACTCATTGGTAGATCAAATTTCACATAAACATTAATCATAGAAACTATATTAATGATTAACTCTCTTTACAGGGAATCCCATTCCTTGTAGCGGTATTAATAAATCCGCCCCCCCCAAAAAAAAGGTATAAATCAAGATCAGCATATCTACTATTTTGTACAAGCGGTGTACAAGAATTTAAATGTTTGGTTGGGTCTTTACACATCCTCTTGTAACATGTATGTACTTTTATGATGCTGGAAATTCACTTGAAACTTGAAGAGGCACATAGACGATCAAATAATGGTTTGCTAGTTGTGAAGGATGAAATGCATGTTTATGCATTAAATTAAACATTGAGAATGATTAAGTGTTGACGTTCCCTAAGGAAAAAAACCAAGCCTTGTTCAATGATCATGGTTGGATTGAAATTTTCCTTGATTTGCTCCCGCAATTTAGTGCCTATTAGTTCACTTGCCGAGATGGCTTTGTGCAAAGTGATCTCCTATTGTTTATTGGTTCGGACTTTCGTTGTGTCCATGCCAATTGATCAAGGTAAAAGAAATTTAAAGTAGATATTGTCATTCAGATAACGGAGTGGAAAGTGATAAGTACTTTTATTGATCACCTTAAAAGTTGGTACACATTTTTTGAGAACCCGTAGAGAACAAATCATTATCACAAGAAATAGTCTTCAAAATATATGAAGGAAAACGACTTTACTAGTAACCAGATGAACCAGTAATTAGTTGCACAAAAAATGACGATCCATAATCTGCTCCCTAATCCCCAAATAACCTTTCAATTTAGTTAATGTCCGGTGATATCATTAAAGTATTATATTTTTGTGCTTTACCAAGGGTTTTGAAAAAAAAAGCTTTTCCTCAAATATGGAACGGATTACAGTTCCTGTTCCTTCCTCGAGTATGAGGAACGCGTTACTCCTGAATTCCTTTTAGAAAAAGGAATGGCATTATAAAGGACAAATTACTTTTTCAAATAGGCATTTATTTTCAGGAAGATTAAGGGTGTGATTTTAAATAATCCCAATCAAAATGATTTGGTTTTTAATTAAAAAGGTAATACATCCTACTTCATATAGGTTTTCAATGTTCAGTTTTTACGTTCAAGAGTTTTTTTCAGTTTTCTAAAAACTATCAGCTCAAAAAATCAAAGGCATAAAAAAGGCATTTTGAGGCATTGTCATTTAAGATTTCTTTGTTACATTTTTTGAGATTTTCTAGCTAACCCGCTAACCCTTCGGATTCTAGACTTAATTTTTCCTCATACTTGTTTTCTACACCATCTTTCTCAAAACCCTTACAATGGGTTACATTTTGGCTAAAGTTATTTGGTTTAAAACTTTTATGAAAAGAAAAAGCCCAAGTTCTAATGATTCAAATGAAGGAAAACGAACTCATTGTAAGTAATGCTGATAATGCCGATTTTTTAAAATATGCGTGGAAAACTTGGCCTACGAAAAAACTGATTGCCATTTTGGCCCAATGGGATGTTCGTACTGAATACAGCTGTTGAAGTTGTATTAAGTCAAACGTAGATGTCGCCTCAATTGACAGGTCGAGATGAGTATTTTGCCAAGGAATTCTTACTAGATTTGAGATCTCAAATTGTAACTATCCTCTAAAAATTATATTCATTTGATGAATACATATTGTTGTATCATTGATTAGGGCCAAAAAATTGACAAATTTGCACATAACATAAAACTGACAAAGCGTTTTTACAGAATAAGCCCAACTTTTTTCCGTCGTAATTGCGTGAATAGAGAAATATTATTGCGAACCGGTAGGGCACGTAAATAAACTACATAGATCGAATTAACACAACTGTACGCGGATACTATTTTTTCCATAACTTAGTAGAGCAGAGCAAAAAATGTCCCACTATGTATTGTAGTGTAGTGGAGCAACACGGAACAAGTTGTTCGATGATTTTGTTCGGTCGTTCGGTTCGGTTCCCAACAATTCCAACCATTGATTGGTCGATTTTGGAATCTAAGACACTAAGGGAGTCCGACCGGACGACTTTGGTCCCGCTCACAGAAGAAAGAATCCACACATATATGTATCTTTTTTAGAGTTGTTTCGCATTTTTTATTGACGTAAATTTATTAATACACTAAAACGTTTTGATGTATTGATTCATTTTTTTGCTCGAACACTTTTACTGATAACATGGTGTACTGAGTGTTGGCCGCAAGTACAAATTGAAATACAGGAGATTTCACATCGTGTTCCATCAATCAAGTGATTCCACCGCCAAAAAAGATCGTTAGGCATAAGTTCAAGGAAAGCGAATGGCAAGCTCAAAAATGGCAAGCCATTTCCTTAGCTTGTGATGGAGCTCTTCTATTTTTCTCGGTCCATGTTGATGGTGCAATGAAAAAGCTAACTTGCTCGCTTAAGATAATAGTTATCTGGGCAAAAAACTCATTTTAGAGTTCGAATGTAAGGCTACGGTCTGGTTACAACCCATCGAGCTTCCTCGATCTCAGATCTTGCGTGTTTCCACATGTTTTTGTTAAATTCACTGACTTAATTTCCAAACTCGTGCAACTTTTTATGTACACATGGAACTCGCTTTTTATGAATAACGTCCCACTGTTTTAATAAAAATGTGACAAAATCATGAAGTAACATTATTTGCTTTCATTTCTAGAAGAAAAAAAATCCTTGAAAAACTGATGAAATAGTGTCTAAAACGGCTTTTAAGATAGTAAGACTTCCCTAGCAAAATTCTCTTCTCGCCCAGTCACATGTGGCGCCACCTATGAATGACTTTAAACAACTTCAGCAGCTGTCTGACTTAAGAATATGCCATTGAAAAAATACCCTGTCTTAAAACCAGTAGGCACAGTACTAAAAAAATAATAACAAGTTTGTTTAGAAATTCCCAGGCACTAAGATATGTTTTGGACCCAGGAAACCTAGCACATAAACTTTCAGATGCCGAGTTTTTCATGGTCAAGTCAAGATGAAGTTTTTACTCTAAAAATCCTATAAAATTAAATAATGAATGAAAATCTAGTTAGTACACTTTTATAACATATCTGGATACCTATTGAAATCCAAGCCACTTGAAAATGTGTTCCACAAGTGCTGATTTATTTGAGTTTTATTGATCCATTTTTGACCCAAAAGAGCGAAAAAACGGTCCAGGTGCATGAAAATTCAAATGTTCAAACCAAAATTATGCATACTAGATCTGGACAGTACCGTGTAGAAACAATTATGTAGGATTGCAATAACAGCACTTTTTCGTTTTGAAGAATCACCCAAAGAAAAAGGGAAGACTGACGTGAGCAACAAGATTTTGGGCGAGGTAATAGACAAAAATCACTTCAAAGACGTACATACTCTTAAAAAAGCTTCCAAAAGGTCTGCCAACAAAGCCAAGCAAACTTATCTTCAGTGATTCTGCTCGAAGCTTTTGAAAAAGTCGCTCGTGCAAGTCCACAATAAGAAAAAATGATCCAAATTAGTACAGTGGGAAAAGGAACGACTTTTTGGGGGGGCTATTTTTTGGGCTTTTTGAGCCGTAACAATTACAACATTTTTGAAATGTAATGGCAGTACAGTTACTTTTCCGACAAAAGGAACAAATTACTGTACTTTCGTTATTTGTAATTTCGTTACAACTGCCATGTACTTTACCTACCAATTGCAATCAACACTGAAAATCAATGTGTATCAATTTTTGAGGCTATTCGTGGGCAATAGACCTTGCAAAATGTTAGCTTGAACCAATTGAGGTCATCACCACTTGCGTTTAGATTGAGAAAGTTGCCAGATGGCGATTCTTAAGGCCACTCTTTGGCAAATCGTAAAGTAATTTTCTTGTCTGTATTCTTTCTACAAAATATGCAATTTTGATGACTAACTGCCCCTGCAAAGAAATATGAACATCAGGATAAATACCTAAGATTTTGTCAAAGGGGGGCATTAAAAACTACTAAGTGGCAATCATGTCTCACTCTGAAATTTGACAACTGAAAAAAAAATTGATACTAAATTTCACCGAAATCTCAAAAAGACTAAATTTATAATTTTAAAGCTGAATCTGGTCATCTTGCTTGTTTAATCAAGTTCATAAAATTCTTATGTAAAGAGACAACCGCGTCTGCCTTTTGAATTTTCAAGATTTTTTTTTCATTTTATAAGATCTTTTCAAGGGATTGATATTTTTCAAATTCCAGAATAATTGTGCAAAGCCAAGTTATGTCCTGAAGGAAGGCAAATGTGAAAGAAAAGACAAGCTTAAAAATACTAACTTTTGGCCACACCTAATTTTGACTTCTTGACATACATTTGGTCAAATTTGACATTCTCATGTCAATCAGTGGCATTTTTAGACCAGAAAATAGCTTTTTTACCAACATTCATCGAATTGAGTGCAACTTTTACCCAAAAATATTAGAACTATGGCAAAAAAACAACAGCTTTAGACTTGTCATGCTAATCACAAAAACAAAACTCGCTTGTTCCAAAATAAAATCCTTTCCAGATACTCCCATTCCGTCTGATCGGGGGATTTTTAGCGATCATAACGTTTCTCAACAATCATCCCAAAACAACGATTATTATTACGACAATCTCTCGGGAGCAAATGAAGATTATGATTCATTGTATGGTGACGATGTTGAGCCTGGATCAGATGTTACAAAAGAAGACGAACCATTTCTCAAATATGGTTCTCCTCAACGAGATGTTAATGGAAATTATTTAGTGGATGATATGATAATCCCGGCAGATCTTTATGAGGGACGAATTGAACTCTCCGGGCGCTCCGGTGAAAAATACCGATGGGAAAATCAAGTCGTCCCCTACAAGATTACTGGGGAGTTAAGTAAGATTAATGTCTCCTACATTTGATGCTCCTTACTTACAAATTCCCTTTGTTCATAAAGGTGCGCAACAAAAGAAGGATTTTGAAGCTCAAGTTCAAGAGTTCAATCAGTTGCTCGGTGGTTGTCCCTTAATCAGGTGATGTACAGTATTTTGTATCAAACTGAGATTCAAACTGATTACAATTGCTTTTTAAAAAAATCGTATTTCAGTAACCTGAGAGTTCCATTTTCATTTGCCAATTTTTATTCCTTCACTTTAATATTGGTATTAATCCTCACAATTTCATCACATCAATGGTGGTTGTAAAGTTGTAAGGCTCTCAAATCAAAAATGATTTTTTGTTGGTAGTTAAAAGAGGTGCTATTCTTTTTCAATTTTGTTTCAAATTAGGACATACTTATTTAATCGGCCAAAAATCAATATTTGGAAGTTAATTTTGGTTTAAGGTTCTTCCTGATTGTCTTGCTTTAATGTAGGTATAAACATCTCTTTTTTCAAAAGGTTGCTCACAATATTCAGGACCGCAATTCGAAAAAAGAAGAAAAGCAAAGATAACAACATTCAGCGTTGTCACCTTGATCTGATTTAAAAACTAAATAAAAAAGAAAAAAAAAACTTTTTAACTCAATTTTCTCGCGAATTTTTACTACCGTTACAAGGAATGCGATTCCGTGTAAAAAATCAATAAAAAATGATATATAAATACAAATCGGGAATCTTAACTTAGGTAAGACCAAACCCATCGTCTGCCTCTTTGGAAAAGTGAAGGTGAAGTAGAGCAAAGTGATCACGGTGTGTATTTGAGCTCAAGAATTCATTTTTAAATTCCAAAAACTTTTGAGACCACTTATGCAAACGAATTTGAATTCTGTTAATTAGATCACGGGCAAAAATACGTTATAACGTCACTTATAACTTACTTAAAGAGAACTATTTGAACATTTTTTTCAATCCAATCCTCAAGTAGTCTTATGAGTAGGGAGTAGAGAGGAAAGTGCAAATAATCTTACCCTTTTAGTTACCAAAAGGTGCAAAAAAATGTGCCCAAAAGTGCAAAACAAAGTGCAGAAAAATGTTGAAAGTGCAAATAAATGTCAAAAAAGAGCAAATAGATGTCGAAAAAAGAGCAAATAAGTGTCAAAAAGAGCAAATAAATGTCAAAAAAGTGCAAATAAATGTTTAAAAAAGCAAATAACTTGCATTTGGACTTAAAACGTCATTCATGGAGTACCCACGGCTCCTAATTGACCAGGAGAAGTCATTTACAAGTTCTAAAGACATTTGAGACCAGTTTGAGGTGAAGAGACAATGCCGCAAAAGTAATAGAGTTCTATTAACAAGGTCACTAGCAAAAAGGATGTAAAGTCATGAAAAATACTCTAGTCAAAAATCTTCTGAATTTTTCATTCCTAAGGTAGTCTCGTGGATGTATGTACCTAAAACATTGTCGAAATATATTTAGCAATTGTTTTATATGGCTTTACATCACTCCAATTTTGTCCTTCAAAAATAGACATTCAAAATTGAACAGAAAAATACCCACGTGTGCCTAACAATTAGATCAAAGAAAATGTGTTTTAATTTTTAATTTAAAAATTAATGTGTTTAAAACGTCATAAATGTGTTTTAAGCATGTTTTTAGTGGCATTACTTCAATATTTGACCCATGACTTAATTACCAGAACTCAATTTCAAATGTGGCATTCATTGTCTCATCACATCAAAACTGTTCTCAAATACTTTTGGAACTTAAAAGTAATATCTTCGAGTCAATTAAACAATGTGTACTGCTACATTGATGTATCCTTAGCTTGATGATTTTAAGTTTATAACGGACGGCCCTTTTTAGAAATAGCGATATTTGTAGGCAGCAAACCTAATTCTGCAATCTACATTGTTTGTAGATCCTTCCATTACCAAAACATGAGTTTCTTTAGGTTTGCTATTTGTTGCAAACCATTGCAAAAATGCAATGAGATTCTTTTGTCCAATCTTTAGTTTAGTAAACAGGATGTTATAGTTAAAGCAAGATGGTGAATAAAGTGTGAGGTTTGCGTCTGAAATGCATATATTTCTTCAAGGTGCTAAGAATGGTTGATTGCAAATGCAAGCTTTTTCGACTAATTCAAAATTTGATCTTGAAACTAAAAATTCTTTCAAAAGCTACTACATTTTCTTAACAATTTGTCAATTTTGGCCAAAAACGTAAATAAAAAGTGCAAATAAAGGTGAAAAGTGCAAAAGTGCGGAAAAATGGGTTTATGTTACCAAAAATCTTTTTACCATATTTGCCCGTCCCTACTTATGAGTTTGTCTACCTAAAATATTGTGGAAATCTACTTTGCCGTTTGTCTAAATTGATGTAATGACCCTCTTGTTTGGTCTTTTAAGAATGCCGATCAAAAAAGCCGTTGAAAATAGATCCGCTAATAAATTTCTAAAATATTTGAGAACAACACTGCTCTTAGTACATCTAAGACTTTAGTCAAAGTAAATTTCCAAATCTTTATTTTTAAGTGCGTTTTAAGTAACATAATAATGTTTTTGCCCGTGACCTATTTAATCGAATTCAAATAAATGTTTTGCATTGCATTCACATCTCAAACGTTGTCTCAAAAGTTTTTTGAATTTAAAAAATGACCTCTTGAGCTCAAAAACACACCGTGTGATGCCAAAGTTCGGCAAAAAGCTTCTTAAGGAAATGCATTTTAACATTTTTTTTCCATCTCTTGACTTCTTCAGACCAGCGACTGAGACCGATTTAAACTTCTTGTTGGTAAAATTAACTACGAGTAGCTCAATTTGTGGTCAATCATTGGTGGGAAAAGCTGGCGGAGGACAAGATTTGCTCATAGCGGCAAATTGCTTCCAAGGCCGAACAGTTGCACATGAGATCATCCATGCTATGGGATTCTTCCATGAGCATAGTCGACCAGATCGAGATAATTACGTGACGATCGTTTTGGAAAATGTCGTGGATCCCTACAAACACAATTTTGATAAAATCCCAAGCTCTTTAACTTTTGGAGTTCCTTATGACGGTTTGAGCATTATGCACTACCCCGAGGATGCTTTTTCCAAAAACAAAAAGCCAACGATTATCTCAAAAGTAGGTATTCTTCAAAGCTAATTTCCTAGATCAGCCTTGATATTTTTGCTTGGATTTAGATCCCTGGAATTCCTGGATCCCGATTTGCAACAGGTGTCAGACCTACCTTTTTTGATATTGCGAAGATTCGTTCCATGTACAAATGTTCCAATGATGGTTCTTATGATTACGATGGTAAGTTGATTAGCAACTGGCCATACCTAAATCCAATAATGATACAAGATCTGAACAGGTTATGGTGATGGAACCTTTGGAGGAATAGAGTATTATGGAGGTGAGTTTAAGAGAACAGACTATTTTAAAGGGCGGAAATTTTATTTTCTCGGTTTCTTTCATCGTTTCAAGTAGTGATGGGTTTCGAGTTGGGAGTGTTACCACCTTTGACTCGAAGTTTAATTGCTATTAAAAAGGCGGGTTCTAATGAACTTTTTGACCAAAGACCCGAACAAAGACCAAATGGCAACACTCGAATCACATCGATAGAGGTTGTGAAGAATTGATTGTTGTGTTTCGCTATGGACGCTGCCAAGACCTGCCGCGTAGACACGCTGTAGGCCAGCCAGCACTGTCCAGACACATAGGAAGAGACAAATTACCTAATATTTCAAGTAAATTTGCCAACAATGTCACCAACCAATGTCCTTTTTGATATCGGTAAACAATTATGATGTTTAATAATCAGTACAATATCACACATATTGCAAAATAGTTAAAATTATGTTGAGTTTTGTTTCTTCCCGAGTGCATGGACAATGCTGGCTGGCCTTCAGCGATGTCTACGCAACAGGCTGGTGGGGCGGGAATAGAGGGGGACAACAAACAATTATTCACAACCTCTATTTCGATTTTCGATTTCAATCGGTGGTTTTAAAATGGATTTCGAGTTGGCAGTGCTGCCACATTTTGCTTGGAGATTTGGTATCTTACCTTTGAGAAGTCTCGTATTGGAGAGCTTTTGGACCCTTAAGGACCAAAATGGCAAAAGTATGGCAAAATAAGAACTTGAAATCCATCAGAAGTTTCAAGGAGTAAAGTAAGTTGACGATTGCATTCGTCAGATATCAGCGCAAACCTTACACTGAAAAAGGCTGGGTCTCATACCCCAAAACAAAACAAAAAATGTTTTCACGCCCTCCTTTAATGGTTATATTTGGGATGTTATAAACCTGTGCCAATTACTTTCAAAATGTAATCAGTTGCAACTACTCTATTTTTGAATTTAATTATTTACAATTGCAATTGCTTCCAGCAAGTAATTGAAATACTTTTAATTACATTTTTCTTCAAACACAACAAGAACTAATTTCTCTTTAAGTGTAATAATTGGGGACGGACAAAAAGTGCAAATAAAAAGAAGCTTTTGGTGACCAAAAGTTGCACAAAAATCAGCCCAAAATCGCAAAATAAAATGCAGAAAAAGGTCAAAAGCGCAAATAAAAACCAAAAAAGCGCAAGTAAAATTGAAAAAATCGCAAAAACCTGAAATTTCTGAAACAAAAAGCTTCAGATACTCTCTTGTCATCTGCTTGTTATTTTTCAATCTTGAAGAGCAAAATTTAGATGTTGAAGTAGTAGTAATCAATGCTATGCTAGACTTTGCTGGGAGCCGTTAAATCAGATTTAGCTTTCAAATTTGAAAAAAAAAATCTTCCAAAAGTAAACATTTGCAAAGAAGAAATAGCAAACTCGCAACAATTTGTTCATTTTAGGCCGAATTCGTAAAAAAATCGTGCAAATAAAGGCGAAAAGTGCAAAACGGCAAATAAATGTGTTTATGTTACCAAAAATATTTTTACACTTTTTGCCCGTCCCTACTAATGATATTTAAACTAAGTGACTAAACTAATTGCTGAATAACTAACAATACGTGATATAATCTTAGTCTTTTTTAGCTAGAAAGTAGGTTGTGTTTAAAATGTACCTTCGGGACTTAAATGTGCATTCTAGATAAAGAGGCTTAAACTAGAAGGCTTTAGTTCTAACCAATGACATAACCGATACTTCTAAAGTAATGCACGTCATGATTTAAATCGCTTAATAATGACTTGTCCATTTTTTTCAGACGAGGATTCACAATCCAACAAGGAAGATGAATATGACTATTCAAAGTGATCATTAATTGCACGTGCAAATTAAATCATCAACCGTGAAATAAATAACGTTTTTAGTTTCATTCGAATTTTGTTTAAATTAAGAATAGCGTTGAGAGAAGTAGAAGTTTAAGGTAGACGCAGGAAATTGAAAAATGGAGAGTTTCAAATGGTCCTTTGACAACGTTGACCCTGCAAGCAGGGTGGGCATTTTTCGACATCGAGAGCATTTTGGACACCCTAGTGTCCAAAAGTGTCCAAAAATCCCCAGAGGGTGTCCATAAGTGTCCAAAAGTCCAACAAACGTAAAAGAAAGTTGTACAAATCAGACGGAAAACCAGCTACACTACATAAGTAATTGAATTCTAAAGAATGCATGGTTATGTACTTAAACAAAAATAGTTCTATTAATGGGAACATTACTTGGAGAAATAAACTTTGCCATGATAACTTGCAAATAACTTGTTAAAAAATAAATGTTTTGTTTATACAATTTGGTAAAATGTGTGTAACTGTTCAAAATGTTTCAAGATTTACATTTTATTTCCTCATCTGTAAACAAGAGTCTTGTCTTTTTTAATAGTAAAACAACACTGCTTTAATTCTTTGGCAAAAGCATTATAATACCCACATTGCAATCTGATATCAGTTTGAGTGTGCTTTATTATAGTTAACATTTTTTGGACAGTCAGGTCAAAAGACTTCTTGCCTCTTGGATGGGAAACACTTGCAACAATGATAAACTTCGGAATATAAATCAAAATACTAAGTAACCTTCCCTTGTCACAAATCAAGACACAATTAGTTTTAAAATGTACCCGCATACTATGTTTAACATGAAGTGTGGTGTGAGCGTGTTATTAGTAGTCCCAGTCTCACATTCGTTTGTTCGTTCATTCCTTCAGTCGATCATTCTTTCCCACATTTTGGACGATGCTCGGTGGTCAAATGAAAAGAGTGGAAAGTTCAAATGTCCAGTTTGGCCTTCAAGTCATTGGCTCATTTAATGTATTAAGTGTAAGTTTCTTATGCTGAATTGACTTATTCTTGCTTAGATTTCGTCAAGTGACGTTTATTTTGGAGAGAAAGTTTGTAGAATGTTATTCTAAAAATGTTTTTAACCATTATTTTTCGAATTACTATTTTTGGACACTTTTGGACACTCCTATTTTTGGACAGCCTTATTTTTGGACACTTTTGGACACTCCTATTTTTGGACAGCCTTATTTTTGGACACTTTTGGACACCTTTTGGACAGGGGTGGACAAAATGTCCAAAAATCAAATGCCCACCCTGCCTGCAAGGCTTTGTTGTCAACAAAGGATTTTAAGCGCGCTGCTTTGGGACGTGGAACAACTCCATAAACTGGGGCAATTTATATAATTTTTCCCCCATTAGTTCCTCAACAATCATTAACGTTGTTGAAAGGATTTTTGGTCTAAAGTAATTATTCCATACTAATCAATATTAAGTATTAACTTAGAATTGACGCTTTGAAAGGTTTTCATGATTTTAGAGTCCTTTTGACATTTACCAACGTACCAAGGGTGTCACTATTGCCAGCCCTGTTTTCCCGGGATAATAAACAATCTACACCTATTTAATTGTCTTTCCGCTTTTTTTACTTTTTTTATTTGGTACACAATTACATTGCTTTGTTATTTGGGATCTCTCCCATTCCCTTTCTTAAAATTAGGTTTTAAACCAGAGCTCTATCCACTATTTACATAAAGTTACAACGCGATCACAAACCGTTTGTTTCTTCGCATGTGTTAAATGTAATGTTTTCAATAGTGATTCAAACAGGAAAAAGTCAATGTTCTTCCTTTTCTTCCTCTTTTACAAGGCGTGTTAACCATTGAGCAACATAAATGGTTTTTATTACAATGAATGATGAGTAAAATCGAGGGGTACAAAGGAGTTTCACACGATCAATTTCTGGGATGAAAGAACTGGGTTTTTGGGAAAGGCTTCGGTCCCTTGGGCTACACAGTGTCCAGCAAAGGTACGAGCGGTACCAGATACTTTATGTCTTTAAATGCATTTATGTCTTGTGTCCCAATCCAGGGTTAAATTATAATGTCAGCGAAAGAAGAGGCATCACGTGTGAAGTTAGGTTCAAATTCTATCCAGGTGAGAAGAAACTTGCAAAAAATCTAAAATCATCCTCCATTTTAAACAAAGGGACGATCCTGTACAATTTGTTACCAAGTTCTCTCCGACCTAAGAGTCGTTTAAGCGCAACCAGTGAATGGAAAACACGTGCAACCTTTAAGCTTTAAGACAGAACATTTTTGTTCTTACGTGTCCAATAAACATTGAGAAGTTCGAAAATATATCAAAAGTTTGTGGTAGGGTGCAATTTTTGGAGCTGTATTACTAAGGTGACCTCCCAGTCAGCTGCTTGTTAAAGGACTCAATACTCCCTTGTCAAGTTTTAAACGAGAATTAGATCGTTTTCTGTTAACCATTCCTGACCAACCTTATGTTCAAGGTTGCCTCAGAGCGGCAAATTCGAACAAGTTATCCGACCAAATATTTTATTGCGTTGACTCAAAATGACTCTATTGACTTAAAGGGAATTCATTCCCTTGTATCGGTTACAAACCCGTGAAATAAGTTAGAAAAAAAATTGTCTCCCAATGAGTTAAATTGAACCGATAAGGAAACACCTTTGCACTTTGCACACCGAAATACGAAACACTTAAGGCGTGGGTTTGGGCACTCATGATCCAATGGCAATAGGCTCTCCTTTTTATTGAGAATATAGCTATTTTCTTGCATATTTGGCTAGTTTATTGCAGATTTTTGGGCATTTTTGACCTCTTTTTTCACTTCCATCTGGTCATTTTTTAATATGCTCATTTACCGGATTTCAACAGCCCAGTAATTATCCTCTACCAAACTTGACACGAATGACCCATGGATTGTTTTTGGTGAGAAGGAACATCCTTCTGTTTTTCTGTCTAGTTTTTCGGTTGTTCTGATGCTCTTTTATTATTTTTGCCGTGAGTGGATGTTTCTTACGGTTCTTCTATATCTTAGGTACTCTCTGCAACTCTTGAACTCAAAAAGGAGTGCAGACCTCGCCATGGTTGTCTTCTCGTAGAGTTCCACATCTGGAGGGTGTGATTTTTTTGGAATTTGTTGAGCCGTCTTCATGGCCAGCCGATGGAGGCGATAGAGTCACCTTTGATTAGAGTCCCCATTCTGAGAGCCAGTCCTGAGCGGATGGCCGATGGCCATAGCTACGTTTTCACGTTACTATGGCACTGTTTGGACCTTACGACTGACAACATCGCACAGAAGTTGACTGGAAAGTCTCCCCATGATTCCAATGCGTTTCTTCACTTCTGATCTAGATTCTTCACATGAGGTTTCCACCTACTGTAAGCGTTTTGACAATAGTAATTCCCAAAAGTGATCCTAATGTTACGTCGTTAGGCACTATATCATTTTTTATCATTCCACTTAAGAGATGTTTCTGTTATATTTGATGCGAACAAAAATATTTCTTCAAAGGTGGGCAATGTTAACCCGAACTTGAATTTGTATTTTTTTTTTTTTGGAGTATTGGTGCTAGGGTCGGAGGGTTGAGCCTCGCCCGGCCAGCGAAGCCAGCCATCACATCGTCTAAAGTAGTTCCGATAGGCAATCTCATGTCCGGTATCAGAATGGTTCTCCGTCTGTGGGTGTGAATTAGCGTCTAAAAGTTTCCTCGAGAAAGGTCGGGGAGGAGAATCGAACCTGGGACCTCTCTCACTATAGGAAACTGTGCTAACCACGACGCCACGTCTCCTCCCTAAAATGTATAACATTTTTTTTTCAAATATATTTTACAACTGGAAAGAAAAAAAATAAGCAGGATTTCGGCAAATACTGAAGTGGAACTGAAAAATTATACGTTCTTCCCTTCTCTTGCTCCCCCCTTTTTGTTTTGTTCCGAAACAAAGCAAAGGAAAACATAAGCAAACATTTTGTCCAAAAAAACATCATGAAACGTGCATACAAGTAGTCATGGAAACAATCCAATCTTCAATCATATTCACGATAGGTTGCCCAACTAGGTCTGCCAATTAGCCTTCAGCGTCTATCATTTGTCGGTTGAATTCCATGAGGAAAAAGGCTTTCTTCTGAAAGTGAGCGCAAGTGGCACCCCTTGCTTTATTCGTCTTTTGCTCAGGGGCGCTATGTAGAAGGAACTTGCTTCTTGATTTTGCAAGATGTACTATGTGAGGGGTGTTGGCAAACCTAAAGCTAGCAACCTCGCGTGAGAAAGATTGAAAGATTGGTTTTTTCCATCAGTACATACAAGATATATTCTGGACATCGATTCACCTTGTTTTTTAAAGCCACTTGCTCAGAAAAATGGCTTAACAGAGGTTTGAATAAAAGAGGCTACAACTTTACTGTCACAGTATAAGAAACCAGTTTACCACATACGAACTATGACGAGAGGCCCGCGCACATTAGAAATGTGCAACACGATGAATTAGATTTGATTGTTTCCTATTTGTGTTGGTTATAAAATTGATACGTATTATTCTCATTTGTCCGTGTCAAACCAAAACCAAAGTGGGAATGTCCCCACGAAATTCTTGACGCCATTCTAGCATGAAAATTAAATAGGCTCTGGGATTTTGCTAACCATTCTGAGCAAACATTTGGAGCCAAACTTGAAAAAACTCAAACCTGATTGAAGTACCAACGAGGATATATGTTAATAGAGCTGAAAATGATGATACAGTCTCTTGTTTGATTTCGTTGTCGTGATGCTATTTCTAGTTCCACTTACTTTGACTCTTCTCGTTACTATTGGGATTGAATGCAAAGCCAATCCATTGCCAGGTAAGTCAATAATTTAGTCAAATTTCAAGGCCTGGATGATCTCGCTATTTCTGTATTGCTTTCAAATTTGACCAGAGCCCCAAAGCGGAAGTGACTTGGATTACTATCCCGACACCTTTGGAAGCGATGATTTGGATGACTATGATTCTGGACGACGTGAGTACCCTTCTGAATTATTTTCGATTCAAAAAGATTAAGAGTTGGATATGGGACGTCTTTAGGCGACAACTGCACGTGATATAAATGGTTTACAAGTAGTGATGGACCGAAAGCGCTTTCGGCCGAATGTTATGCCTACCGAAACCGAGAACAGACATGCACTCTAAAGGACGAAGTTTGACAACAAAATCGAAAAATTTTCGTCCAAAATTTTTTTCAAAATCTACGCCCTACCCAACATCAAACACATGAGCAATTTAATTTTTAAGGTGGATTTTGAATTTCCACAATTTTGTAGTCAGCTGCTTTCAGTTTCGGTTTCGGTTAAGCCCTCTTTCGGCCGAAACTTTCGGTTTGGGTTATGAGCCCTTTAGGTCCATCACTATGTTGAAATAACGTGAATGCACACGAAGTAAAGTAGTTGTGAAGGATGAAGCCCCCGAAATCACTAATATCACAGCAATTTATACGGTTTTGACTAGTGCGATGTATCATATGATCTTCGTTAAAATAAGCTTTGCGTATTATTGAACCAATTCCAGCCATGGTGGAAAAAACTAGCTTGGATTCGCCAAAATGGGCTGGCAACACAACACAGTCAACTAGTGATGTGAAATCTGGGCTTGGGCAAGTTTTTTCACGGGAGGTTGCAAGGTAGGTTCGCCTAAGTGAGATTTTGTGCTTTGCTAACCAACTCAAGCAAACACAAATGTGAGGTTAATTTGCAACCCTGATCCAAAGTTACAAAAGTCAGGGGCGCGTTTCAGTGCTTTTTTAAGAAAAACCGGTTTATGAAGAAAGGTAGGCAGAAGGGAATACCATTTTACTGAAGGTAAACTGGCGACCCCAGTGTGCGATGTCAAGAAAAAAAGCTTGCCCAAGCACCCAAGTCACATCGCTACAGTCAACTGCCCTGTTTTGCAGCTAGCGGTACGATTTAAGCGCTCACTTGAAGCAACCTTTGTCATGTTCCATTGAGTGACCCTTTATTGTCGCCAGAAGTATAGGTTTAAAGACAACGACCTCAAGGTTGACCTTAAAAAAATTTCAAAGCCAACATTTCTCCAATTACGCACCTATCTAATGACACATTTTTTAGTTGAAGTTAACCCCGACAAGGCGGACTCAGATATTCCAAAAGACGAAGATGGTAATTACGTCATCGGAGACATGACACTCTCTCCAGAACAATATAAAGCGGATTATTTGGGTGAGGATTTTAGAAGTGGGATAAGCGGAGAAAGATATCGATGGCCCAATGGAATCATTCCCTTTCGTTTGGACAGCAGTCTAAGTATGCCAAGTCATCGGGCAACGTGAGGTTGTATGATCCTCCATAATGTAATTTCAGGTTCATCTGAGCGAGGGGAAGTCATGGCCTCTATTGGAAGATTCAATCAAATCATGAATGGATGTGTAAAGATCAGGTAATTTTCATATTGGCCTTAAAATCTGCACAAACAATTTTACTTTTGCCTGTTCGCAGAGAGGTTTCCTCATCAGATCGAGCCTATGTAAATGTTCGTAAAGGTCGTGGTGGATGTGGATCTTCCTCTGTTGGTCGTCAAGGCAGGTCGCAAAACTTAAACATCAGTCCAGGATGCTTTTCCGATCGAACTATTATGCACGAATTTATTCATGCCATTGGATTCTATCATGAGCAATCGCGTCCGGATCGTGATCGATATGTGACCATCGTCACAGAGAATATCAGCCCCAGCAACCGATATAATTTCAGGCTTAGATCCAATGACTTGACCTTCAATGTTCCATATGATGGACTGAGCATTATGCATTACACTTCCAAGGCATTTTCGAGGAATGGAAAAGATACCATTGTTTCCAAGGTAAACAATGCCATCATTAATTTGAACCATATGAAAGAAACATGTTTTTTTCGGACAACGAAGAAACACACTCATTTGAACATGTATAGGGTGCAGAAGGGAAACTTGCGCACGACAAATTTTAGATTTCCTACCAAACCTATGAAGCGGTGATTAATCTAAAACCACCATTTTGAAGATTCGTTTTTCTTTTAATTATGCTTTTAATCAAACGTTCCCGTAAATACAGTCATATCAAAGAAGGAAATAAAAGGGTCTCACTACTCAGATTTACTTTGCGCGGGAAATGAACTCAAGAAGGTTTTGAGGAAAATCAACGGGTTGAGTCGTCATATCGCTTTAATAAAAGCAACCAATAAATGAAAGCCGAGGACCCCAGATGAAGACCAAAAGTGGTTAAAATCGGCCCATCTGGTCACTGCTGTTGTCCCCAAGTTTCGGGTTTTTTGTTGCTCTGATTTTGCGTACAAAATAAACACCAAATCTCACGATTTCTCCAAGTTTCGTTTAGTTCAGTTCCCTAACAGAGCAAATCTGGGTCACAGCGTCATATTATTTCCTGCTTCAAAATGATTGAATTTACGAAAACTTTTGTCTAAGAACATAAATAGACGAAAACCAAACCTTTAAATGATTATTTCAGATTCATCACACCTTATCTAAATTTGCAAGAAATTGAAAAATTCTCTTCCGCACCCTGGAATCTAAATTATTAACCACTTAGTTAATGGTCTCAGGGATAAAATGGGATTTTATTAAATACTCCATGTCACTTATCTTTGTCTCTAGCTATCCCATATGTAGAGTAAATTTTACAGATCCCTGGCGTTCCTACTTCTCGGTTGGGCAGAGGAGGAAAAATGACAAAGTATGACGTTTTGAAAATCAGGCGAATGTATAATTGTCGTGAGGCACCCGAACCAGTCACTTTATTTCCTCCTGTTAACCCAATCAACCCAATCACTGGAATAGTCGAACCTGTCATTGGTCCAGACCAAATTCAAACCGGTAAGACATTGAAATCTAAAAATTAATACAACAGATGGCGAGATGAAAAAAGGCAATGGAATCTATCGATATTTGGCATTCCTGGTTCTATTAAAACACAAAGCAACCTGCGTATTAATATTTTATTCACTTACAGACTATGAGACCGGAGACTACACATCGCTAGAAGGTAAAACGAAAAATTACGACGTAGAAAAAATTGTGATTGGAGTAATTTTGGACAATTTTGAAGTAACTTATCTTTTTTTACTCTTTTTTCGACGAGAAGAGCACCTTAGCTTTATTGGGCTTTTAAAAAACATGAAAAAACTCTAAACACCTTCAACAACTTTCAGCATCTAGGCTTTCAGGCTTTTCTAGAATAAGTTTTTTTTAATGTTACTCAATAGAGGCCTTAAACTTGGCATATTTCGGTTTGAAAAATGCCACATTCCACTTTTGTTGACAATATCACTATTTTTTTTTTTTGAAAAGGTCTATTTTGTTGATTTAAGTTGTTCATTGTTGAGAAAAAAATCGAAAAATTGAACTTAGAAGAAAAGACAAACTCTAGAAAAATCTCCGTTTCATATGTTATTTGTACTTTCAGGTGATTATGGGACGTCTTCTCAACTTGAAACCGGAGATTATGGCTCAGTTGGATCAGACGGTAAAAATGTTGAATATGCTATTTTAAGAAGTCAAAGTCTTATTGTTCCATTATTTTTAGGGGACTACTACTAAAAGTAATGAATGTGGAGCCTTTTTTAAGGCATAGACCGGGCTTTTGCTCTGAAATTTTCGTTATTTTTTGGCTGTTCCACAGTTTTACGTTACATGAATATGCGCTATTTTTGGCTGACTAATAAACACCAATAAGTGAGAGAAATCAAGATTGCGTGTTCTCTTACTGTTCATTTCAAAAGTCTCGTGTGAAACACAGATAAGAAGTCTCAGACCACAATCTGGTCATCAGTCACATCTCCAGTTTGAGGCCTTTTTGTGCTTCGACGTCACAAAAGGCGACCATTTGATGTACAGTAGTCGAATCCTTGGGACTTTGCTCTCCATTTCCATCTTCATCAGCGATGGCATATGAATAAAAGCCACTTTCTGCCACCTGGCAGAAATTGGTGGCAGAAAATGGCTTTTATTCATGCGAAAAAAGTGGCAGAAAATGGCAGAAAATAATTTTCCAGGAAACTCATATAAATCAATATATTTTATACTAAAAGGGACAAAATTTGGTACTTTTGATGTCTAACCTTACCATCCCTGCAAAAGCTCATTGTATCGAAGAAGGAAAATACAAGTTTATAAAATCGATCTCATCGATTCGTTTTTGAATTTCCCTCGAAGCCAGGGTGGCTTGTTTGTCTAAAATATACCCCGATAGTCAAACCTTAAATGCGATTTAGTTCTAATATGCTCGGTCATTATTTGAATACCACCGTTTAGAATTGTAGGTTTTCAAAATGTTAAAATATCTTAAATGAAAATATTTTCAAAATTAAAAAACTAAGGCCTAAATTCCGTTTTTTCAAATCCAATTACAACACAGTCTGACAAATTTCATTTGAAGTAAAAAAATACTTGTTATTTTCAAGTCAAGTTTGTTTACTCAAATATAAAATGAAGCTAAACACTGACTCTTTTACCTTTTACAATTCCAATATGTTTGATGTATAAATTACGACTTAACATTAAGTTTTATCAAAGTCTGATGTTTGATGCTTGCTTGCTATGAACTGAATTAGGTTAAATGAATTACTATAAACCAAATTTAAAGAAAAAATGAGATATAATCCCAAACAAGTCATTATTGTTTTCTTTTTTAAAAATGATAATGGGGCTTAACAAAAAATTTCAACAATTACTTCCTGGGGCACAATTCACTTATTAATTCGTTTAATTAATTTCGCCATCAATTAATAAACCATATGATAATATCAAGCATTCTAGAAAATAGGGATATTCTTATTCTGAAATCCCTTTTCAACACTATCTAATATTTTAGTGACTTTGAACTCCAAATTTTTTTTTTTTCAAATATCATTATTATATCAACAATTTGAGATATGAAAGAAGTATATCATAGACGCTTTTCATTATTTCACATAAACTATCGTCATAATTTCAATAGAAGTTCTAAATTCGCCCAGAATTATTATCACTATATATATGGCACATCAAAGGAATAACGGATTTTCTTTTCGCCTTGATTTTTTTAAGTCGTTAAGTCGTTTTTTAAAGACGTGTTTTCAAATACAATGTGTTTTTCTAGTTATTTGAGCATCAGCTCAAATGCCGTGACTTCTAATGGCATATTCCGATATCAGGGTATCAAAAGGAAAATATTTTGTGAAGGTGTACATTTTTCATTAGCTCAGATAACTATATCAAATCACTTAAAACCACTAAAACGAACAACTATTCCAAAACCTTATTAATAGATATTCAAAGGGTCCTTAGTTATGAATTGATGTAAAATTGTATCAATATCTCTTTAGCAGATGTTTGAAAATCATTAATCTTAACTTTCAAATTGAACCAAAAACACCCGAAATGCTCCAGTTGTGTTAAAGAAATTGCCAAGGCATAATATAAGGCATATTTTCGGCATCACAAAGATAAATTAACATTTTCTGCGTTGTCCAAATATTGTCTTAAACGAAAAAAAGTATATAATATCTTTCAAAACTAACTTAAAATGTATGTCTTTGGACATTTTTTTCTTTATTTTTTTGAACAATTATTGCCAAAAATTACTTTAAGATTTCGCAAAAAATTTTAGCCAATAACTTTTGTTTCAAATTTTGCAAGTTATGGCAGGAAAATTTTCGTTGTACTCATAAATATTTTTACAAATTAACGCAGATCTTCCGTAAATTTTAATATCATGTAACACTATCAAATACTAAAATATTTACGAAAAAAGAATTTAAAAATGTGCAATTTAAGTTAGTGTTAAGTTACAATAAATGTAATCATTGAATACAGAAAATAATAGAGAAATGAAAATATTTCTCTTGGTTTTGTAATGTTGAATATGTGTTTTATATTTCCTGGCAATTACTTTGACACATAAACAGAGCATTCCGTGTTATAATTTGATAGAATTTGAAGGTTTAAAGAAGTGGTAGTGGTGTATTCATGAAATTTTGCTTCAATTCATAACTAAGGACATTTCAATATCCATTACTATGGTTTTGGAATATTTATTCGTTTTAGCGGTTTTAAGTGATTTATTATAGTTATTTGAGGTGATAAAAAATGTACATCTTCACAAAATATTTTCCTTATGATACTCTGATATCGGAAAAGGCCATTAGAAGTCTTTGCACTTGAGCAAACACTTTCATTAGAGACAAGGCCACAAAGTTCTGAAACATCGCCATTCATTCATAAACAAGAACTCCATGAACATCAATTGATAAGGTTTTGGAAAATACGTTGGTTTTTAAACATTTTTAAAATGCCTATGTTTCTTTGTCCATGTTTTAACCCTTTTTCGACATTTTCTTGCACTTTTAACCTTTTTCTACACTTTGTTTTGCACTTTTGGGTACATTTATTTGCAACTTTTGGAAACTAAAAGGGTAAATTTATTCGCACTTTCTGCCCGTCCCTAGTGATGATTGATGACTCATTACTCGCCCAAGTCACGTCACTAGTCAAGGCCCTCAATATTTACTTAAGGTACAATTACACGACACATGTTTTGTCGCATTTTAACAGCACTTATGTGAGTCACATCGCATTGGATTACACATTTACACGACGGGATCAAATTCCTCAAATCTCCTTTCACATCCTAGAGCTCACCGTCAGGGATTCCATATAATGAAATTCTATTGACGCGGGGAAACGTGTTGGAACTTGCAAGATTGGTGAATCAATGAAATATACTTATCAACGTCATTTGATATGACTTCATTATTCTTTCGTGGCTTTTCTTTTATAAACAGACAAATCTTTCCACTAAAGAATTTGAAATGACAATTCTGTTTTCTTTTACTTGAGAGTCAAGTTTTAAGTTCATTATTGTTGACAGATATATTCTAATTTGTATTTTGCTTGGCTTTCATTCTCGTGTATTCTTTTTTACTTTTTCAGTCATTGAAATTTTTATTTTCAGCGCGCATAACCTCTAATTTTCAACCTATATGACAACAGTGCTCGATGTCTTTCGAAAAGCCAAGTTGACCAAAGCGTCTTTTCTTAATTCAACCTTGATGTGATCATAACCCGAAAATTAGATCAACCAACTATTTTTAAATTCTATTTGAGACACTAGCTTCTTTTTTGACACGGAAATTAGATTGTTGAGTTCAAATGAATGAATATTGTCTTATATTGAGATTTGAGTTTTTGGTCACGTAGGACTTTCTCATGACGTTTTAGCACACGAACGTCACAAAATGTGCTTCACATCACACAAAATTAGAACATGTTCCAAGTCGGAAATGTGACACATTTGTAGCTCAAATGCGATGTGACTCACATAAGTGCCGTTAAAATGCGACAAAACAAGTGTAGTGTAATTGCAGCATTAGTTGTACTGATGTGTTCCGAGTTGCGAAAAACTCGAAACTCGCGAGTTTGGTTCGGTTTTACAGAGAACTCGGGTTGCTCGGGCTTGCTCGGTAAATTTCGAGCTCAATTCAGGCCTTGTCAGCAATGCCGGATTTTAACGCAGTTTTACGCCAAGGATTGAAGGCTTTTAACCTCAAATGAGTGGAACTTAAGGTTCAAACTTGTAATTTTGTTTTGATTTGTTCATAATCGGCATTATCAAATAAGTATCAAAGACATTCCCTGCAATAATCATTATTAAATATATTTAGGCTCATTTTCAAATTTTAGACGCGCCATAATGGCATACCTAGCTCGATGTTTTGTCTTGGACAAATAAGGGTGATAATAAGGTGAAGTTAATTAAAAAATAGCTTTAGCTTATCCAAGTATTGAAAGTGGTTGTTTGAATGAAGATTCCCTGGTGCAATAGATAGTGATATGTCTTGACATTTGGACGACATTCTTCATTGATTGATCCACCTTATTTCTTCTTATAGTGAAGTACAATATTTCCGTCACCCAATACCTTGTCATTGTTTTCGTTTTAACAGGAAAAATGAGAAGGCCTGGAAATTGTTTGGTTTTGCACCAACAGAAAAAAGTGATCAGGACGGAACTTTGCCTCCAATTTGACAAGGAAAAATAAATCAGGAATAATGCTAAAACGCAACTTGAGTCTCAACGTGATGTTATGGATATTATTCTGGACATAGATATTCTTACAGAAGGTGGTGAGAGGTTCCAGATCTAGATGTGCAAAGACACAAAGAGACGACTATTCATTTCTCGTGTCTGAAGTAGACCCAAATTATGTGGTTCCCAGCTCACGGCTTTGGAAATCGTAGAATAATCATCAGTAGATGTCGGATCAATGGACACTTCAGGACCGATAATGGGACCAATAATATTCGCTCTTGAAAACAAAAGTTCTTTGTACATGATTTCGGGACAACGGTTACCTTGGATCTGTACCATTGGGTGTGCTAGATTCAATTTCTTTAATTTCTGGTCTTGTTGGTTTTGGGGATGGAACTTACAATTGCAAAATGCAAAGTGATGAATGGTCAATTGTGTCATACCTTCCTAAGAAAAATACAATGTGGCCTATTTGGGACAGTTTGCGGTTTAAGAATGCCAAACGATGACCCTGAAATTGCAAACATTGTAAACAGTGCCCAATAGTCCATCCTGTCTTGTAAGATTATCGTTGATTTCGAGATTTGGGACCACAACCGTCGTTATAGCGGAATATCAGTTATTCAGGGACCTTATATTCGAAATAAATCAGTCCTCATTCTTTGAAAAAAATTCTTAGTACTGCTATCACATGGGTCGGTAACCAGTTCCTGACCAACCCATTAATGAGGAAGTTAATCAACCACAGCATGGGTCAAGAAGGGAGCAAATTGGCTGGAACCCTATCAAACAAAGGGACAATCTGCAAACGTCATATATCAAAATGGCTGGTCAATTGTACAGAATGATAAAGAAAATCAGATCCATCACTGAACATGTTCTTCATGAAGCACAGCCTGAAATCTTCATATTATTTGAAATATCAATGAAAAAGTCCAAAAATGTGCTCTCAAGACGTGCATGGGCTCATGCTGTGAGTCAACCATGACAGATTAGATACTACTTGAAAATGTTTTTAACCGCAATAAGGCATGGCCTCGCAATAGAGAATATTATTTAAAAACCTGACTGAAAAGGTGACATGAGAGGAAGCACGTGGAACTAGGACTGACCACCTAAATCCAATGCAATGGAAGATGCTTTCAAGATAATGGCGGTCTTATTCCTTGCCTCTCTCTCCATAATTTTCTTTCTGTTTTGGATATATATCATATTTGTATCATATCATTTCTTAATGACAGACAAACTCCCCCACAAATTAATTTGATTTTTATGTTCCTGAAATATTTGTCAAATTGTTGTCGCTAATGTCTCTTCTGGTACCACCCCGGGATGGTTAATTTTATTTTTATTCTGAACATTTGAATGCTTCGCTTCTTTTCACAATTGACTTTGGGTGGGAAGTTAATTTACTTGAGTAAGGCTCAGAATTGGCACAAACATCAAAACCACTCAAGAAGCTCACTCGGTATAGAAAGTGCATCATGGATTTTAAGGGGACCGTTGATCCACTAAGCTTGGACACAAAAAATAATGGAAGTACCGTAAAAGTGGGAGCAATTTTTCGCCACAAAGCCGTAGAAAAGGGGTCAATTATTCAAGGCACATTTATTTGATCTTCACAACTGTGGTTTTTGGACATATCAAGATGGTTGATCGAAGAGATCTAATCCAGAACGGGAACACACTCCTTTCGACCACGGAGTCTTAAAAAATAATGCTTGGACGGATTTGGGTTCCAACAAATGTCCTTGAAGGTTGTTGAATTGGTTGAAACAGACTAATAACCTTGCCAAGTTAAAGTTGAAGTATTTTTGTTGACCCTTTTGCTTCTCTTGAGTGAATTGTTGTCACGATGTAGTGGTTACACGAATTCAGAATCAGATGAGTTAAATGAGTCGCAGAAAAAATACAAGACAAAAATTGATCCCTCTTTTGCAGCAGAAGGAAAACAAGACTTCGCAATTTTTCAAAATGTATAAATCATTTGATTCAAATCTACGTTATGCCGTCTAACAATTAGTAATTGAAAGATTTATATTAGTTATGAACAAATCAGGAAAAATGTAAGTCATGAGATGAAATAAACCAAAAAAAATATGTTGTGCTATTAAAAAAAAAAATATTTATTCTTTCAATTCTTTTCTTCTTACTTGAAACTTTCAATTCAATACTTCAAAAACAGTTTCTTTCGCCATGTAATACAGATTGGCACAAGATTGTTGGTGTTCTTTTTACAAAACCTTTAAGAGATGTGTCAAAAGAGATTATGCAAACCATCAAGAATTGGCCAAATGACATTCAATGGACTTGAATTAATGACTCTTAAGTATATTCTCAAGTCATCAGTTGTGTTTGAAAAGCAGAAGGAAGTGACCCAAAAAGCAAAAACACACTTTCAGAACTTGGAAAACCTTCAAGGCAATAATTTATCATTCTTGCAACTCTAAATATCATAAACATAGTCTATACAAAACAAAGTCCATGATGACTGTGGCCCGGAAATAACTTTTTTTTATATAAAATATTTTAGAAATATTTCTCCACTTTTCCTCCTGTTTTAAATATTGTGGTTGTTTCGAGGTAAAAATTAATATTTTCACGAATTTTCTGGTCAAAAAAATATTGGAGGCAAAATTGAGAAAAAAATAAATGTAGAGCTTACCCAAATTGAACACCGTGTCTTTTCCTTGCTCTAGGGTCCTTGCACAAGCAGACATATTTTTCCCATCAACAGGGACATATATTTTGTTTACAATGTGGGTAGCAGTTTTAAACGTCTTTTTTTGTTTCACTGGCTATTAATTGTTTTTAATTCAAATTCGTCTTGTGTCTAGTAAGTAGGGCTTGGTTTAAGGGTAATGGTGACGATGTGAGGTCCGGACAAAAGAACAACAAAGCAGCATTGCCAGATATTTCCAAATCAATAGTTTCATTTTGTAAAATGGCAAATGCTATGGATAACAGTTTTCCTCATTTAGAACATGTTCTACATTGCGACGGGCCCATTCTGGGTTTTGGTGAGGGTGCCATTCGAGGCATCAATCCACTAGACCGAATTGAGGGTAATGATAGCTTTTATTCGTCTTTTTTGTCTAATCAGGCAATTTTATTGGTCATTTATCATCTAATTTTGTAATTCTATTCCTTAAAATTTCCTGCCTAATGATAAGTATTAATGCAATTTTCAAAATTAGATTTCTCTTTTAAAAAGTGGTGTAAAATGTCAATATTACCCAAAGAGACACTAGTATTATTACTCACCACTTACGATATTATCACTCTAGTGGCTTTTTGTATTTTATGTCTTCTATTTAATGGGACTGCAAACATACCAAATTAATGTAATTTCATAAGAAATTGATCGATTTGGTGGCAAATGGCCAAAATTAATCGCTTTTTAACAAAAAATGTCGTTAATTGATAACCAGTTCAAAGAATATTTGCAAATTTTTATTGCCTAGACTCATACTCCAAGATTCTAAACACTACTTTGAAAGGCTGCAATTCATCCTGATTTCAGATTTTAGATGTTTTTCTAAATATTGGCAATTCCTGTCTAACATCTTTTGCAAACTGTTTTCAACAGAATTAACTTTTAATATTTTTGAATGATATTTCACCAAAATAGCTACTCACATTTTTATCACGACTATGGGCCCTACAATAGTTCGTCTTAACACTAGGTCAACAGTGCGTTTTGTTGTCTCGAGTGTGAACTAGTGATGTGACTTGGGCAAGTAATGAGTCATCACAAACACCCCAAGCACAAGTTGTTGACAAGCATTACTTGGGCAATACACCAATACACTTCCCAAGCTCAAGGAACATCGGAAGATGCAGTTGCCGGCAGTTGCTCTTGGAAGAGTTAAGATACTCGCAGTGTGACTTAGAAGAAAAGAATGTCAAGTTGCATTTTCGATGATCTTTTGACCTTAATAATTTAGCAATAAACAGTGGAAGTGAAACAAAAAATATTTTGATTTGGAT
>CM021316.1:11269594-11358300 GCA_010645155.1 Tigriopus japonicus | reverse complement strand
TATTTAGCTCTTTAAGATCATAGGCCTACTTCCGGCTCGTTTTTAACTTGGTTTTACTCGGGGGCTCGGGAAAGCTCGGCTCGTTTTAACTCGGCTCGGGTGAGCTCGAAACTCGGGAAATCGGCTCGGAACACATCAGTAGTTAGTTGTGTTGTCAAATAAAAGCCACTCAGCCTGACCAATTTTAGCTCTTTTTCTGATATTTTGGAAATTTAGCTCCAAATTTAGGCATAACGCTCTTTTGGCTCTTTTAGCTCCTTTTGAAATATTTTGCCATATTTTAGCTCTTTTTCTGAGAATTTTAGGGATTTTTGGCTCCTTTTCACAATTTTCCAAATTGTCAGATTTTCTTTCCAACAAAAAGTTGCCTGTTCAAAAATGTTTTTCTTTTTACAAATACGAAGGATTTTCAGGAGAATCGACTCCAAACAAGGGCTCCTCATGCTAAAGCAAAAAAAAAATAGCAGCTTTTGGCTAGTCTTTCACAATGTCCATTAATGAGGTGGTACCGACTAAAACCTCAACTTACTTTGCTTCAAACTATTCTACTCAAACTGACAAAAAGTTCATTTGATCAAGTTGAAATTGAGCATGCAGGCTTTAAATCACGGGACAAATAGTGGGTTAAATTAGATTTCTCTCTGGTCAGCCCAGAAATTAAAAAAAAACCCGGCTTTTGCCATTAAGCGAGGCATAAAAGTCTTTTATTGTACCTGTTCTATCTGTAACATGCAAAAAGCCAACATCACTTCACAGAATAACCTTATTTTCGTGGCTGTTTTTAAGGAAGTAAAAAAAAACTCTAAAAAGCCATGTCTTGAAAGACAGTGGCAATTACGTAAGGTCCAAAAGTATGATAATATGATAATATTTGTGTATTTGACCATTTAAAATTTAGCTCTTTTTTAAACAAAATTTGGCTCTTTTAGCTCCAAAATTTGCCTTGAAACTAAGATTTTTGGCTCTTTTTGGATCTTCAACAGTTGGTCACACTGAGCCGACCAAACCATAGAGGGGTATAGAGGGGAGATACTAGAGCAGGCCGGTCCTGAAATTTCATTGTGGGCAGCAAGGGCCGTGTTTCATCAACGATTTGTTGAAACTTGCCTAAACAAACGTTTTCGTAGAAGGGAATTTTTTTTAAAAACTTGTAGTTTTCGGCATGTGGCCTCCTGCTTATGGTTTGCTTCTCCCAAATTATACTAAGGTGCTCAATGAAGATGATAATTTGATTCACAGGCATAAGTTCACGCAATTATAGGATTTGGCATTGAAAATACGTCTTGCGCACTTTCATTTGTCTACTTGTTTGGACTGTTCCATTGCTCCCGGGCCTACCAAGGACCCCTCTTGGGTCAACATGTAGGCGTAGGCACAGGTTGTATAATTACATGCCCTGAAGCATACTAAAAATCACTTGAGGATACAAAAAATGCCCAAGGGTGAAAAGAAGGTCCATCGTATTTATTTCAAATTCGAGAAAAAATGCATTTCAGAGCCTTTGCAGCAAAAAGGAAATTTGACTTTTGCACAAATTTCATCAGCGCATCTCATAATTTTCGGTAGACAAAACCGAAATCGAAGGTCAACATTCCTTGAGCACAAACTCCCTCGGGGAACACATGACTTAAGTCGGGGTAATAGGGGATGGTTCCTACTTGAGCTTATTCGTTTTCTTCATTGCCAACAACTTCAAAGTTTGGATGAATTCTCCGTCTTGCTTTTTTAACCTTTAGCTTTTGAATATCATGGAGGAACTTCTCTTGAGCTGCATTGGTAAACTTTGTCATCAAATTGTGGGAGACGCCCAAATGACGACCCACAGTGGAAGATTTAGGTGCTTGATACGAACAAAGGTTGCATTTATGAAGTCCTGGCACGGATTTACTCTTCGATATGTACACTTTGAGATGCTTATGTAAATGGATGGCCATATGAGACGGACCGTGATTTAGACTGAAGAGCTTTTGACAATCCGGACATTTAACGGTGTGCTTCTCATTATGGGGTAAATCAGAGCCATCCCCCAGATATCGGGAGGACCTTTGACGTTTCTTCACCTTATTTTTCTTCCTCGGCAACACCTTCCTTTTAGGCAACAACTTCTTTGCTCCTACCATTAGCCTTCGAGCATCATGGAGGAATTTATTTTGAGCTTCATTGGCAAATTTTGTCATCATATCATGGATGGTGGCCACATGAAAACGTATGATGCCTTGCGAAGATGATTCATACTCACACAATTTGCACTTAAAAAACCCCGCCATGGTTTCACTCTTGGTCACAAGTGCATCAAGCTCCTCCCCGAGATGGCTGGTCAAATGTTCTTGGGCCTTTTCTGGACGGAAGAGACTCTGGCAATCGGGACATTCGACCTCATGCTCGTCATTAGGGGCTGTTTTTTTGGCGGTGGCGACATCTAGAACATTATCTTTCTCAATCTCAACGTCGTTGTTTTCCGTCTCACGACAGCCTTCATTCTCCTGGATCGGGTTGCTTGTTTTAAGTTTCTTGAGGTTCTTTCCCTCTATGTGCAAAAACCTGCGGGATCTTCCTAGATGCAACATATTATCAGCATCATCCAAGAACCGGTTTTGATTCGAATTGGCAAATTTCCTGACCATATCGTGGGGCACCCCCAGATGATATTGCATACGGCCTCGAATAGATGTTTCATACGGGCACAATTGGCACTTACAAAGTCCACTCGCCGAAATATTCCTCCTTACAAGTTCGTCAAGGGGCTTCCGTAGATGGCTCACCAAATGTGCTCTGGCCCGTCCCGGATGAACAAATTTCAGACAGTCCAGACATTCGAGAGCACGTTCGTCATTTGGTTGGGATTCAGTCTCGCTGTCATCCTCAAGAGCATTTTCGTCCCCACTCTCTACGTTGTTCTTTTCCATCTCCAGGGAGTCTTCATTCTCCAGGCTAGGGTTTCTTGATTTCTGTTGCTTCATGGGTATCTCGCGATATAATGAGGACAAGCTCCCTGGTCTAACCAATAAGTTTTCAGCACCAAGGAGGAACTTAATTTGGCCGTCATTGGCAAATTTGGTAATCATATTATGGGACAGACCCAAATGACTGCGCATACTACATTTGACAGTTGTTTCATACGAGCACAATTTGCACTTAAAACCTCCCGATACTGATTTAGTCTTCACTACGAGCTCGTTGAGGTGCTTGCGTAGATGAATGGCCAAATGCTCTCGGACTAGTCGTGGATGGATGAGACTTGGACAATCCGGGCATTCCACCACGCGCTTGTCATTCGGAGTGATAGACGAATTATGTATAACCTTCAAATTCCTTTGTTGTTCGTTGAATCTGGTGACAGTTGGCGGGTTTGAAATATCTGGCGCATCTAGATCCTGTGATTCAGTCTCGGTGGTATCCTTCAGACCATTATCGATTTCGGTCTCGACATCGTTGTCCTCTTTCTCAGTAAAGTCTTCATTTTCCTGAATCTGCTTTCTTGTCATCGGTTTCTTGGGCTCATCCTTTTTATTGCCCAACAACGATTTGCAGGAAGTGGCGGACAATCTTGCTGGTTTCATCAACATCCTTTCAGCATCATGGATAAACTTCATTTGGACTTGATTGGCAAATTTCGCAAGCATATCGTGTTTCACTCCCAAATGACGACGAATATTCCACGCCAAAGATGCCTCATATGAACACAATTTGCACTTAAAAAGCCCAGGCACGGATTCACAATTTGTCACAAGTGTATCAAGCTGCTTCCTCAGATGGCTCGCCACATGTTGTCGGACTTGTGATGGATGGAAGTCACTCAAACAATCGGGACATTTCACCGCACGCTTATCACTTGGCGGGTTAAACAAGTTGTTGCTGCCATTGGAAGATCGCTGCCTACTCGGTCGTGTATTATATCGGGTGACAATTGGTGACTGTGACGCCGTTGGTGATTGTGACGCCGTTGGTGATTGTGACGCCGTTGATGATTGTGACGCCGTTGGTGATTGTGACCCCGTTGGTGATTGTGACCCCGCTGGTGATTGTGACCCCGTTGGTGATTGTGACGCCGTTGGTGATTGTGACGCCGTTGGTGATTGTGACGCTATTGGTGATTGCGGAAAGTCCGGAGCTTGCGATTCCTTCTGGCCATGTTGGCTCTTTTTATGCCTCTTCAAGGCTCTTTTCAAAGGGAATAGGGCATGGCATTGGTCACACACAAAGACACATGGGTTTGGGCACGATTTTAACAAAGGAATTGACACTTGGACTTGGGAGTTTTGAAAGACTTGAAAGGTGTTGGACGAGTCTTCATGGACCCGGTTCATAAAAAAGTTATCGTAATCGGCAATGGGCACACAGAGCTTCAAGAGTTGGCAAATTTCTCGGAAAGGGGTGTAGTCCCTTTTGGTCATTCTTACTTGACCAGTGTAGACCAACTCCACGACCATTTCCACGTGTTCCAGGCGAATCTCAGGCAAAGAAATGTTCAAATCCAAGGGAAGGAGTTCCTGGCCAATCACGAAACGTTGCATAAGATCAGTGAAGAAGGGGGAAATGCCGGCAAAGATCATTTGGTGAGCAGACACGTTGCCGTTAGTGCAGTGAAACACCAAATCCGTGTTCTGGGACGCCCTTTGACACTGATGAAAATCGGCCAACACACCCAGAGTCTCCCAATTCAACTCCATTTTGGGCGGTCTCCAGTGGCGGAAAGGAAGGATTCGAGAGTACTACCGAGTAGTGTTCAACGAGGAGGGTCAAAGACTGCGACAAGTAGAGTTGAGGCAAGAAGAACCTTAATTGATCAGACGATTGTAAGAGCATTCAGCACAACGTTTGTTTGTTAGGGGATTTGAAAGAGAAGTTACCCACGTGACCTACTTCTTTTGACTGACGCGCAGGTAGCAGTGGTGCCAGATTTTTTTTCTGAAAACACCCTAGAGAAGTTGGAAATTTCGCCAGAAATTACCACCAAAATTTCCTCTGAAGTGCAAAATTACCCAATTTGTGGGCAAAATTTCCCCAACATTTGGACTGGTCAAAGACACAAAATAATCTAATAAATACATTGAAAAGGCTATAACAATACTGCAAATCAAGCATGACTAGAGGGCGGATTTTTTGTTGGTGAAAACGGAAAAAATACTGGCCATTTGAAAGTTTTTTTTGTTAAGGAATGAATGTTATATATATGGGAACTGGCCAGAATTCAATCACAGATTTGAAAAAGCTGAAATTTTCAAAAGGTAAGAAAATTGTTAGTGCTTTCCTAAAATTTATAAGAATTCAAAAAGTGAAGAAATAAAAATGAAACAAAAATTCGCGAAAACTTTGCACATTTGCAGAAGTATGTTCTGAATGTTGCAATTTTTTGTGGGAAAAATCGCTCAAAATTACAAAATCATTCAAAATGCCTAAAAGTGTAAACTAGTAAGGAATTAACATTCTACTTAGATTTTATTTTTCGCTCCCAAATTATGATTGATTTAGAACCAAGACATCAGTGTTCTGGCCGTCAAACCCTTTTCCACTCCAAAACTAGATTTGGACCATAGCAACACTTCAGTTAGAGAGTACTGATGCGAACAAAATGGCCATTTCTTTGTTTGTTTGTTATTTGTTTGGATTTTCAGAATATTTGTTTGTTTCGGGTAAATTTGTTCCATTCCTAAATAAAAACATTGCTGCCGTCATGATTTGTGGTGATTTGTAAACACAATTATCTAAGGATCATTTTTGCCACAATTCTTTGTGCTCATGAAAGAATTGATTGGTTTGAAAGAGATATTTCATACAACTAGAGCTTTCAGTTTTGTCTATAGATGGCTTTCATGACCTTAACTTACTTTTAGCTTACTTTTGACAGGTTTTCCTTGCCTAAGGGGCATCACTTATGGCAGCCCTGATTTGCTGGGAGAACAAAACATTCACCATCTGTTGACGTCTTTTTCCGATTTGTTTGCTTCTTATTTGTGATTCACATTTGTTTGGTATGCTGTCGTTTGTTTGTCTTTGTTTGTTATTTTTATATTTGTTTCTTTCTGATCAGTAGGGACGGGCAAAAAGTACAAATTAAAAGAAGCTTTTAGTTACCCAAAGTTGCATAAAAACAGACAAAAATTGTAAAATAAAATGCAGAAAAAGATCAAAAGAGCAGATAAAAACCAAAAGAGTGCAAATAAAATCTAAAAAACCGAAGAAAACACAAATTTCTGAAACAAAAAGCTTCAAATATTTTCTTGTCATCTGCTTGTTATTTTTCAATCTTGAAGAGCAGAATTTAGATATGAAAGTAGTAGTAATCAATACTATGCTAACCTACACTGGGAGCCTTAGAGATTTTCAAATGTGTTTAAATTTTGTTATTCAAAACTGTCTTTTTTTCTTTTGACTATACAATTGCTTTTTCAGAAAGGTAAGCCAAGAACCACTGTACTAGAGGACAAATTTCAGAGCAGTGCCCATGACGTCATCAATACACCTTGCGTTGGATCATCAAGGATCCGTCTTTAATTCTAGGTTGAGAGAACATGAACAATTATTTGCAAAGAAAAGAGAAGTCAGTCCGGGACGCCACTCAAACATGTTGTTACAATCTATTCATTTCTTTTCAAAAGATAAGCTCATTAGATTAGATTTTGAAAAATGATTTGAAATTTTGAAGTTATTGCAAGATTTACTTGAATCAATAGTCCATTCTAATAATGTTTCTTTTGCCCATGTCAACCCTGGTTTAGTTTGAGAAATCTCCATGTGGTGTCAGTGTTTGTTCGTTTGACAGCGTGGCCACTCAAATGAAAGGTTCAATGAGAAGGGCAACATTTCTTATCTTCTTTAAAAAATTGTGGTTTTTTGTCTTCTTTTAACTCAATATTTTAAGCAAGTACTTGAAAGTTGTCTTTGCATTATTCTTGGAGAGGGTTGTTCAATGTTGGACATAAGTGGTCAATTTAGGTCAGGAACTAACCCTAATCAATTTGGTCACCTGAAGAAATGTGGGAATTGAGTCACGCTTGTAAACGTACCACGATTTATTCCAAGGTTGCGTGAGTGTATTTATCCTAAAGCAATATTTCACTACTTAAACTAACTTAACTTAACCTAACCTGACCTAACCTAACTTAACCTAACCTAACCAAATGTTAACTTCAAGTTCATTTATTCCTTTGAAAAATGAATTATATTTATCTGAGCCACGCAACCTATCAAAACTCGCATGTCTTTTATAACTCAGATGAATTGAGCTTCCAAGTTAAGAAGATGCCACTCAAAAACCTTGTGGATTTACCTCTCATTCTGGTCATCTTGCCATCTCCAGATGTCACATTCTAGTGTCTAAGTGCACAAAGAGATCCAGTTGTGCTGATTGGAAAGAAAATTTGGATGGGTCGTGTGTGGCCCTTCAAAGAAAAAGAGGGCTTGACTTCATCCTTCTTTCTTTCTTCCAATCCAAGACCATTGTATTCTCTTTTGATGAGAACTATTCAAAGTCAATTGTGTCACTTATGTGTTTGTTCAACATGCTTTTAAGCCTTCCATCTTACTCTCAGATCATTCAATGGATAGATGGATGGACAAGAAATGGATCGTAGGAATCATAAAAAGGTTCAGGGAATATTGGTATTCTCTTGTCACTACTGCAAACTTTGGTACAGTGTGGTGATTCAACATGAAAATGAATGGGAAAAAGCAATGGAATCATCACCAGTTAGACAAGAACAAGCACGAGGAATTGAAGTGGAAACTGTCAGATACAGAGACAGACTACTTTTGGCTGAAGGCTCACAACTTTGAGAAAGATCAATTATGCAAAGGCCAGTCAACACAAGACATCAATGGTTAACCAACCGCAAGAGAGCACCTTCATGCCTAGATTGGACTACATCCTCAAAGATGGTGAAATTTGCAGATGATTTAAAGATCATTGTGATTATCTTGCAACCTCAAGATGAGATGAGTCCAAAGTGCCATTTGTAATATGGTGTATATACTAGTGTTATATAGTTGTCCACTTATCAGTCTGTCATTCACCATTGTGCCAAAATTAACCAAAAAAAGCCATTACCGGCTTAATTTACCAATAATAATATTAATAATCCTCAAAGATGGTGAAATTTGCAGATGATTTAAAGATCATTGTGATTATCTTGCAACCTCAAGATGAGATGAGTCCAAAGTGCCTTGAACTCAACTGAAGAATGGGCCTTGAATAATGGAATGACCTTCAATATAGATAAGTGTAGATGATGAGGTTTGGAAAGAGGCCAAAAACCACTACAAAGGCCAGGAACTTGAGAGTGCAGACATGGAAACAGTCCGTGGTATTACAGAGCAGGGTTGCCAGGTCTTCGACGGCTCTTATCGACAGATTTTCCACCAAAATTCGCCAGAATTCGCCACCTCATTTGAAAAATCGCCAGATTTTCGCCAAATTTCTTTTTACCAACAACCTTATGCACATAAAAACTCAATCATGCTGAAGTAATTCTCAAAGAATACCTCAAATGGTCAATTCTTCAGTTTTCATGACATGACATGACATTAGTTCTCGAAGAAAAACGAAATGCCACCTTATTGACTTTCCTTCATGAATTTCTATTTGTAGCACTTAAAACGCGTTTTAGTTTGTAATTTATGAACACAAATTTAAAACTCTTTAAAGGCAATGTTAATGGTACGGTATTACGTTAACAAAATCTGACCAATTGCCACTAAAAATTCTAAAGGGTAACGTGATCAGATGAGGGAGGGAACTCTCTTGAAGGACATCACTTAAAAATAGCTGATGACTAGGCCCCGGGAAATAATTTTATTTTGCTGTGGAGCAGATATCTCAGACGTTTTACAGCGTAGGGTCAGCTGATGACTCTCTGCAGCTGACCTTACTGCTCGAAACGTCTGGGATTTCTGCTCCACAGCAAAATAAAATTATTTCCCGGGACCCAGTGCTCACTCAAATAGTAAAAAAGAAAAATATTTTTTCTAACAATGACATTGTTCATCCCCTGTATTTTGACCATATGATAATAAATTGAGTAATAAACCGTAAAGAGGGCGAAACCAAAACCAAACCGGGGCAATCGCAAAATAATAGGATGCATAGTTTATTTAGGATTTCAATTGGCCCTACCAGTAGGCAAATCAGGTACGTAGAAGTAAGTTCTACAGCAAAAGAGCGGAGCAAAATTTTATTGTTCTGGATAAAAGCACACTCAAATCAAGAAACATTACTTTGATCAAAGCTCTCGCCATTTAGTGACCGTCATTAAAAATATATCATCCTTGGTTTTTTAGTCAGAATGAAAGTCAAAATCATAAAGAGAGAATCAAAATTTGCCCAAGTTATCGCCAAAAATAGGCGATTTTGCCAATTTTTTCGCCAAATTTCCTCGATTTCGCCTCATTTTTCGCCAAATTTGCTCATTTCGCCTCATTTTTCGCCAAATTTGCTCATTTCGCCAAATTTATCGCCAGAAATACTAAAATCGCCAGTGATATCAAAATCGCCAGATTTGTCGCCAGATCAGCTGATTTCGCCAGATTAATTTTTCCATCGCCAGACAAGTTTCAAAATCGCCAGTTGGCAACCTTGTTACAGAGTGGGGCAGAAGTATCTGGACAAAATTTTGAACATAATTTACAGCATCAAGAGCTATTTTTAGCCAATTGTGTATTTAACAAAAAAATACTAAAAATAAAATAATATTGTTTGGACAACAATTAAGAACATTTTTATTCAATATGGTCACCGTTGGCCTTAATGACGGCGTCCAAGCGGCCGACAAAGGCCGAGCAGGCTTTGGCGACCTCGGCCGTGGAGAAGGAGGCCATTTTCTGCTTCACCGACGACTTCAGAGACGCCAGGCTGTTGTGGGGCATCTTGTTGACCTTTCTCCTCAGCTCGGACCACAACTAGAAGTCGCATGGGTTGAGGTCAGGGCTGTTTGAAGGCCACTCGTCTTTCTTGACCACCACGTCAAATTTGCTGTTCAAAAAGTTCATGGAAACATTGGACACATGACACGGAGCAGAGTCCTGGATCCACATGAATTTGGTTCCTGGTGGGTACGAGGTTGCCAGCCAGGGCATCACGACCTTCCTTAGAGGCTCCATGTACCCGGCGGCGTTGAGCCTGAATTTGGGAGGGAAGACATGGGCTGGCATCACCTTCCCGTTGCTGCTGATGAGGCCAAAGACCATAATCTTGGCAGGATTCTTTGTCTTCATGATGGGAGGCACAACGGTTCTGTTCTCGGCAAGCCATTGGTTGTTCTGGGGGTTGTACACGCAATCCATGGTGAAGATTGACTCATCTGAGAAAAGTCTGACCGTCCTTGGATTGACCTTGCAGATTCTGCGCAACTTCTTGCCCCTCTCAAGCCTGGTAGCCTTCATCTTCTTGGTAAGAAGGTGGCGTCTGCCTCTGACGTAGGAGGTCAAGTTCAGGTCCTCCTTGACGGCCCTAGCCACAGTCCTCTTGCTCACGGACCGCCTGGCTGCGTGGGCCGATATGGACACAGCTGGGTTGGCCTCGATGGACCTCCTCAGGCCCGCCAAGAACCTGGGGGTCCGCTTTTTTGCCCTGTGTGGGCCGCAGGGGGCGTGGCCTGTCCCCCGGCCAGACTGCAGCCTCTTCATGACCTCGTAGACGTTGGCCCTGGGGTACTTGGTTGACTTGATGATGGCTCTGGCGTCGTTGCCGGCCAAGATATATTCAGCAATCACTTTACGCTTTTGTTCCTGGGGCTTCATATTTCCGGATTTAAACAAAAAAAATAACAAACATTCAAAACCGGTTTTTGGTCAAACCAGAAAAACGCGGGAAATAAAAATATTCCTCTTGCTTCAGGAGAAATACGTCATCCAAGTTTTGTCTGGATACTTCTGCCCCTCCCCGTATATTGATCATAACATAAAATTCCGTGAACACTGTGCTGATATTGTCTTGGGGGTGAGTAGAATGATGGGGCTCCTGAGAGGCACTTTCACCATGACGGACAAGAAAATTATAACTAGACTGTACAAAGTGTGTGTTAGACTTATATTAGAGTATAACATGACTTTTTGCTCTCCTTGAAATGTTATTAAATACAACCATTCACTTGAGCACACGTCATTTTCACAAAAAAACTTTCACTTTTTTTCACTTTATAAGATACTTTTAGTTTTTTTTCTTCATAATGCATAATGCACAAATAATTTGACATTATGCATTATGAAGAAAAGTATCTAGAAGTATCTTATCTAGATACTTTTTGGGAAAATGCATAATGCATACTAAACAATGCATAATGGATGCTTTAACACAAAAGATTGAGAGAACACATTATCTTGACAAGTTTAAGATCGTTTTCCAAAAAAAGTATCTAGATAAAGATATTTCAAGATAGTTTGCCGAAAAAATATCTAGGAAAAGATGCTTCAACATACTTTCCCGAAAACAGTACCTAGATAAAGATACTTTAAGATACTTTCCCGAAAAAAGTATCCTGATAAAGATAAACTATCTTTTACCTTTATCTTTTATCTAGGTAAGATAATTGAACAGGTCTGTTGAAAAGACGAATTCAAGATGAAGATCGATTTCATATATCCCTAACACTTTCAGGTTGGTACGGGACGTCTACTCAACTTGAGACCGAAAATTATGGCTATGATAAAGCAGACGGTAAAACATGTTGAAGATACAATATCAAGATATGAAGAGTTAAATTTCCATTCATTTTAGGGGACTACTACTAAAAGAAATGCTGAGCCATTAAATACACCGTAGACGTGGTTTGTGCACAGAAGTTTAATTTATTTTTTAATTGATATCACACAGTTTTTGTCACATGGATTTGAGTTAATTTTGGCTGACTAAAAAACACCAAGGATTGAGATAACTTCGAGATAAGTGTCTTCTTACTTTTCATTCCAAAAGTCTCTTGTGAAACACAGATCAAAAATCTTAGACCACAATTTGGCCATCAGTCACATCTCCAGTTTGAGGCCTTTTGGTGCTTCGACGTCGCAAAAGGCGACCATTTGATGTAATCGAATCCTCCGGACTTTGCTCTCCATTGCCATCTTCATACTCCATATTCAGATCTAATTCACCTTTAGCCTTCAGGAGTTCAGTCCTGATTATGATCTCATTGGTCAGATATGCCTCTCTTCGGATGCGCTCCTTCAACTCCGTGGACATATTGGGCACCACCCACTTAATGGCCATTAGAGACAAGGCCACAAAGTTCTGAAACACCACCACAAAGGCCAATCTCGCGGCCAAAATGTGCCAATACACCTCGTTGATCCTGTACTCTTTGGCGTGTCCAGGAGGATATCGGAAATCTGTATAGCGACAGAACTCCGGAGTATGAATCATGGAGTCGTTTCTCGCCAAGGCAGGATTGCTCCTGAATTCAAAGTCTTCAGGGTCGAAATAGGACAATGTGAAATTGGTGTAACCATGCAAAGTACCATCGGGACTGTAACCGATGCGATAGGCCATTTTGGGGATAAATTCCGATGTAAAGGCGATTATAAAACCCTAAAGCAAAAATAATCATCATGCGAGAAGAGAGGCTAAATGATGTCTTGAAAATTAAAGAGTCTTACATTGGTGACAACAGAGATTTTGCCGAGACTTTCCATGATTTGCAACCAGATTCCAATATCTTTGACCCTTTGCGCTACAGGACGCCTAGAATAAATCAAGGGTGGTCAAGTGCCCTATAAATTTATAATTGTAGGGAAGTGTTTGTTTTACCGATGATGAACCAACAGCTTCTTTGCATCCAACCTAAGCTCGAAAACGTTGTTCACCAAGGCAAAGAGAGGGGCCAAAGGAAAGGCCGAAACAAAAATTGTGATGAAACCATATTGAATCACTATAAATTGAGAGGTTATGTTGTTCAAAAGATGCCTCTTCCGACTTTTAAGCGTTGCAACAGCTGACTCCTTGCAGAAAACATGGCGCTCAAAGCATTGTTTTTACTCACCCATTTCGAGATATTCGTAAAAGAGCCCTTGTTGGCCAAACTCTACCAATCTGAAATCTTGAACCCATTGAGGGTATCGAGTGTGGTCTTCCTTTTGCAGACCAGATATGACTTTGATTGTGTTGAAGATCTTCCAAATTCTGGGCAAATGGTATTCCACCACAGACAACAAAAATTGCTTGCCCACAAAGATAATTGCCATTTGAAGGCACAGTTCCATGAAACATCCCCCGGGACTGCATTCCTCTTGTCGATGGCCTGATTTTAGAGGACGTTTTTGTTATTCCAGAAATGTGTGAAAACCATAGTGTCTTTCTCACCTAGAAATCTATTGTAGCCTCCAGGATAGCCAACAAATTTGCCCTTGAAGAAGGCAATATAAAAAATGGAGGCATAGTAGTTGACAAATTGCAACAAATAGATCTTGAGTGAGAGAGAATCATCAAACTCGGTCTGAGTTCGATTTAGCTCCAAGTCAGTGAGCCACACAGCCACATATCCATAAATCTGAAAGCGTAAAAAACTCTCACTTCTCTTGTTACTTTAAATTTTAACAAGGCTTATATACCTGGTTGAAAATAAGGATACATATCAAATTGATCGTTGCACCGGTCACCGAGATAAACAAACTAGCATGTCCTTTGATGGTTTCCTCGTGAAACGCATTCAATGCCGCTCCCATGGACATTCTGTAGACAATCACACCAATAACGGCCACCAAGCCCATCAGAACCATGAGTAAAACCATGGATACGGAGATCACTAGACCAGGAAACTTCATCTTCCAGAATGGGACGCGAGGTTCTGTGGTTTGGGTGACAAAATTCACGGTTCGCTCCTTGACATTTCTCAGTTGGGCGAGATATTCTGGACGAGGGTGTTCCTCTTCAGGTCGATAACCAGTTACGTCCCAACGATGTGCTATTTCACTTGAATAACGCTTCCAAAATTCCAGAAACAAAGCAGCTGTAATAAGTTCCACCTCAATTGATTTAGCTTCCTGTCATTCAGTGAAGAATAAACGAAAAGTTACCCCAAAAGGACATAAAGATGGCAAAGAACACGGTGGTTTCGTTGTCAAAAAGGTACATGATCTTGGAGTGAAGGCATGTCTCGTCCAGACTCCAGTAATCACAGAAATGATCACAGGCGGGACAAATCTTGATGTCGGACATTGTGCAAATGTCTTGGCTGAAAGAAATGAATTTGGCAATGGCTTTTGCAGTTTTTCCCCAGTTTTTGAACCCTTACCTTGGGATGTCGTTTCCCATGGAGGCTACTCCATAGAGGAACACCAAGAGTCCCATTATGGCAGGAGGTATGAGAAGTGTGGTATAGAATCCCAACCAAGCAAAGTAGAGAGCAATCTTCACACCAAAGTAGTCTCGCACAGCATCCAGAGGCTGAAGTTTGAAGATCTTAGTGAACGAGGCCCATTCTGAAAACAGCTTGTACCTCATTCCTTCTTCACGTTTCAAGGATCCCTGTAAAGAAATGAGACTCTTTTAAGCCTCCAGAAAAAAATCATAATTTCTCCGTGATTTTTCGATTGCTTTTCTGTGAGGACATGGTTTCTCGAACCATTATACATTTCATAAAAACATGTCCAAAGCTAGTCGAACATGGTCATTGTATGTTCATCGGGCGAAGAACTGGGAAATAATTATGATTTGAGAATTGCGCAAAAAACAATGATGACAATTGCAAAAATAAAGACTGATTCATTTGATTAGGGTCCTCTTTTGACGTCAAATAATATTCTTGAATCGGGTCAAAAGGCAAACAAAACACTTTATAATTTAGTACATCATTAAAGGTATGAGGTATTTTTGAAAGGTACATTGCCAGTCAAAAACTCCGAGAACACGAATATTTATTTTCGCAAAGAACCACAAACAAAAAAAATGTTGTTTCACTGCAATATTTTAAAATTGAAAGAACAAACATTTAACACTAACTAACACCTTTAAAACGACAATAATATTTGAAAGAAAAAAAATCTTACGTCGTGAAGAGGATAGGCCGCAATGTAGATTCCATCGGCCAAACATTTATCGATGCCAAAGGCGAATTCATCTTCCACGTCTTCAGTTAGACGTTTGCGCTTTAAAATGAACTCGATGATTCGAGATCGCATACTTGGCGTAAAAAATTCCGCGTCAACATCAAACCTGATAAAAATGAATTTGAATATGTTTCTTTTCATTTCTTTTTCCTGCCTCTGTCGACTCACAAATATTCCTTATCTCTGGAAAAAGTGGCGGTGAGCTCGTTGATTCGTGTCTTGAATTTGTTCTCATCGTATTTGAAGGGCTCCATAAATTTGTGCAGACCCGTTTGCAAACCACTGACCACATCCGAAAAAATCGGAATTTTGATCTCATCCACCCGGATCTCGGAGATGTGTTCAAACTAGAGGAGAACACTTTGAATTTAAAACTGATGTACTGCTGGACTTTTACTTGGACAGAAGCACCTTTCTCATGGGCAATCGTAATTTAAGTATCTCTGCATAGCGTTTCAAGACGTCTTGAGGGGCGAAAATCTTGACAAAATTTAGACCATTGGCTTCGGGTTCTTCGTATTCGAGAAGCAGACCCTCTTTTTCCAAATTGCTTTCAAACACTCGACGTCGCTCAAAGGATTCGCTGGATTTCCCCACTTCGGTTTTGCTGTTCCAAACAAGGATGAAGTTCATCTTGTCGGGAGTGAAGGCTGGTTGATTGGAATTGCCGTTGGGTTTGCTTTTCTCCTCCTGAGAAACCTGAAAAGGCAATCAATTACATTGTGTCATTTTTTTTATCACCCCAAACAATACCAGTATTCCCATTTTGCATAACATTTTGTGAAACGTCATTAATTCTTTCAGGACGAAAGAACAAGAAACAAGTAACGCGTTTGGGTGTTATAACACCCAAATGTCCTGAAAGAGTTAAGTCACTCATTACCTAAAGACAAATGGGCACTGATAGCGTTTTTATGGAAAACAACTTAGTTATAGGTTTAAAACTACAGGAAAAATTCGAGTAGAAGTAAAAAGTTTGTAGAGGTAATATAAACATTGGTACAGAATAAAAATTCGACTTCGACATATCGCAAATTGTAAGAACAAGCGTATATGGTAGATTCATTTGTAACGCAACTAAGCATACTTGAAATTGCCTTTTCCTTTTTTTCAAAACTTGTAATTTCAGCCTTTTTGGTAATATATGTCATGTACTGTTACACTATTTTGACATTATGCGTAACATCAATTTTAATAATATTTAGTATTTTAAGATAATACAAAACTGAAAAGTTTGGACGTGTAAGCTTTGAGGAAATTTTGAAGCCCTCCTGTTTCGGAAATGCGAAGTAACAATGGAGAGGAAAATCATGATTGCTTTACAATTTTTTACGTTTTATCTCTTTTCCGATTGTTCTTTACTTTGAGGCACAAATTTGTACTATAAAGAAGAATGATTGTATTCGCATTCCTTCATTTTTTCAAATATTTATCAGGAGTATTACTAAATGTTAAAGGAAAGTGTTAAAAAATCCACCCACCCACCCCAAAAAAATAAATAATAATAATAATAACAAAACAAATTATGTTTCAGGAGAAGATGAATCCAAATTCTTAGCCTTTCCATTCCGTTAATAAAGACTTATTCTCTAATATGGTTATCTTTAAATTTAGATTTTTGTTTTTCAAATTTAGGTAAACGTAGAAGCAGTGTTTACTAACTATATTATGATAAACTCAAGAAAATATTTTCTGCACTTTTTCGCATTATTGGCCAAAATATTAGGGTATTTCGTGATAGAACAAGTTTGGACGTTGTTTTTGATATTGAGTAGTGATGGACCGAAAGTGCTTTCGGCCGAAATTACGGCCGAAATTTCGGTTTCGGTTTCGGTTATGCCTACCGAAACCGAAAGCAGACAAGCACTATATAAGATGGAGTTTGACATCAAAATCGAAAAAAAAAATGGTCCAAAAACCTCTGAAATTTAAGTTTTAAGATTTTTCAAAATTTGCGACTACCCAACATCGAACACGTTCTAATTTTTAAGGCGGATTTTGCATATGAACAATTTTGTAAAAAATGAACACTGCTTTCGGTTTCGGTTTCGGTTAAGCCCTCTTTCGGCCAAAACTTTCGGTTTCGGTTATGAACCCTTTCGGTCCATCACTAATATTGAGTTTCATTCATTAATTTTTTTTTTCCACAAAAATTAAAATATGCAAATGGTCAAAAAATAATCACTTTCAATCTCCCCTCCATTATTTTCATTAAATGTTGCTCCCGAAGAGAATACCAAGATTATTCATCGTCTTCAGAACCGACCCAACAACTTAAAACTAGTTCCACCAAGCTAGTAACAGCATTAAATAAGATAGTAATTGTCTCTTGGGTTTTTGGCACTTACAAATTCTCGGACTTCCATTTCGATCTGTTCCTCTGGCTTTTTGTCTTTGACATACTCGGTAGTGGTTTCCACGGTCTCTTGGGAGGCTAAACTGGGTGATTTGGCCATTTTCCTTCCATAAACCATTCAAGGTGTGTTTTGTTTTTGAGCACACCTTATGTTACTTCTGATTTTGTAGATCAATGTTTTCCTGTGCATGAGTCAGTTTCTAAGTAAACTATCCACAACACGGAGCTACAACACGGCCCATTCCCATTCTCTTTCTTTGATAAGCAACTTAACTAATGGGATCTCCAATCCTTTAACATATTGATTTTGTTGATGCAGCACATCCGCCTTTAAAGGCTCTAATCAGAGTTACCACTCTGAACTGTTTCAATGAGTAGGCACCAAATTGCTCTTTCATCCATGTGTCCGTTCCAGGGCACAATTCAAGTTTGTGTCTGACTGGATGGGACGCACAAATCGACTTGATTGTCATGCCTGCTCAAAACAGAGGAATACCTTCTTGGCAAGTGGACAAAGTTGTGACCAGCTTTGGCTTACACCCCAAGGTCCTCGGCTTTTTAGTATGATATTTTCACTATATTATGATAGCTGAAATGCTTGAAATGATGAACATGTGAATCTAATTTTGAAACGATAATCCATTTTAAATATCAATCAAACGAGATATTTTGTGAATTCTAGCTTTTTGGGAACTATTCTTCTTTTCCAAACGATCGCTCTGATAAAGCAAATAGACAATAAATAAAGTACTTAAATCTTAAATGCCGATATAAAAGGTGGTATTAAACATGCTTTAGGTGATATCACTCTGATAGGAGAAACGTCGGTGCCGATTTTTTTCTGAGCTATCTGGTCACATAACTTGACCCTTTCAAGACTTCAACTTTGTGGTGTCTTTGAGGTCATTTAAATCCAGGCTCCTCAATACGTACTTAATGAGAAGTGTAATGTATTTGAAATGAAGTTTGCGCATGTTTCAGTGATTTTGTTCTAACTTAGGAGTTGTCCATGATTTTTTATTTACCGGTCCGTTCCTCCGTCAATGTCAGCTGTTGAGTTCCTTTTATGATTTTAACATCTGTTTCGACGGTTCCCCCCCCCTCCCCTCTTTCGACAACGTACAAGAACGAATGAAGCATTTTAATTTATACATATTGCCTTTATGTGCCATCCTAAAATGAGTAAGGAAAACACTTGAGAAAAAAAATAATTCCAGGAAAAGCGCTGAAAATAGACAATCCCAAGTACCATTTGCACAGCTTTAGTAAACCATAGATGAGAGGGTGCAAATATGATTATTAACATTACTACTTTCCAAGAATCTCGTGGGCCCTCGCCTAAATTTGCTCTACAGGTTCCTCAATCGCCTACTTGGCCAACAAAATGTACGTGTGGCATATCTGTGTTCACATGTTGCGCTGTACATTCTCTCCAGGGTCTAGCATTGAATCCCCTTGGCTGAATGAACATTTCCCTGGCTTCAAGTTCACTTGCGCTGCCTTAGTTGGCACGCTTTAGCGGGCGCTGGTTCGAGTCCTGAGTTTGGGGTTCCTGGCCGAGCGCATTCAGCAACCAATGGTGTGAGTAGCACAAAGCAGGCGAGTGTGTGATTGGCAAGGGGGAAGATGCCCCTGTTTTCTGATTGGCGAAAGCAAGCCAAGAGGCCGATGTTGATATGCCAGCAACAGAATCGGCTAACCTGGCAGAGAGGTCTCTGGAAAATGGATGGGACAGTATCAGGCTTGCCAATTGTCCAAATTAGATTACTCTTAACACAATTTCACTTTCCAACAAATCCTAACTTTTTTGGTAATATGATACCTTTTAGTTGAGTTTCAATACCATGGGTGATTTAATCCATTCACAAGACTGAAAATGACCCATGGTTTAGAGATTTGTGGATGCATAAGTTGTCTCCAAGTAAAAGAACCCAATGCACTTTTTTGCATTGATGGCAAAAAGTCTTTGGAATATTAACTTTGACGGATATTTTTGTCAATATATCTGATAAAGAAACGTGATAAGATCGTTATTTAAAAAGGCGCGTGATTTAGCTTTTGTCGAAAACACATTTTCAAGAGCCAAATTTCGAGGAATGAATGAATTCAATGGTATCAAAACAACAAATTTTATACACTCAAACAACAATATTTGGAGGTTTATTCAAGTGGGTGCACAATGAACACTAGTGATGAGCAAAGCTAAAAAAACTTCAAAAGAGACGTGTAAAGTACTGGTGGCTGTGAAGTATTTTCTAGCTTCAGAGGCTAATTGAGCTGCGCCAGGATCATTGTAAAAACTACTAAGATCATGATTTTCCATTCTCTCCTAAACATAGAACGCAAAAATACTTGTCATGAACAGAAACTATTTAATGTTCTTGGCTTTTTTATCTTGCTCAATTTGAGTGAGCAACTAATTGGCAAAAAAAGCAAAGCTTTTATTGATCTAGACCATTTGGTGCCAAATGGTGGTTAACACCTTAAAAATAAGAAACACTAAGAAGGATGGCGTCCTAGGGCTGATAGGAGTTCTGAATAAATTCAAAATCTAGCATGTTGCCATCATATGGGTGGTCTCTATGGAGCAAAAGCGTAGACAAGCATTACAACCACCTTGCAGAAGAGACAAAGCTGGTCAGGTCTGCAGAATGTCAGCTTGAACCGGTTGATCTTAGCGCCGTTCGTGGTCGGATTTAGACATAATTGACAGAAGGTGATTGGTTTGAGTGCCTTTGATTCGTTATCAAAATTCAGAGAAATAATGTCGTCAAGGAAAAGAGTTGGCAATTTGACAATGATTGACGTTAAGTAGGGCACGAAATTACTATCCGGCAGCAATGCCTGAATCTGACCCCAAGTGGCCCTAAGCTGACATTTGGCAGGAATTCTCCAACCGGATTGACTCAAGCTTTCGGAAAATTAGTCAAACAGTTCAGCGAAAAAATAAGAGACCTATCCGTTATTTCCGGATATTTTCCCCTTAATATATTGCCAACTTGAAGAAACCACTAGGGTTTGAATCTCTGATCACCACTGGGCTGGAGCATGAGGAAAGCGGTCAAACGGCTAAGCGGATTTGTCACCGCAATGTCACGTATTGTAACTCCATATTCTAACTTATAACGTTTAACAAGCTAAAAAAATATCTAACAGTGTCTCGAATTAGCCCAACTTTTATCTTTATCCGAGTGCATGTGCACGCTTTTGGTCGTTTTGGGACCAGTTCCATCGTTTGATGTGGATTGGCTTAGTCAAGGCATTGGATTGGCAACGCTGTTTGGAACTCGATCGCTTCGTTCAACAAGAGCTTGAAGCTGGGCCAAGATGGCGGGAGGTCGTGCGCAACGTCGTTGAGAAAGGTAAGAATATCCGTCCATTCACCCGTCAATCCGCATTGCCCGCCCGTGACACGGCTGCTCCGATCCTCCGAGAAGACGGCCGGTTCGATGCCGGCTCAGGGAATGCCCTGAAATCCCTTCTTAAAACCCGTTTTCGTTTTAGTTTCCGTCTGACTCCACTTCTCGAAACACACATGCATTCACATCCATCATCCTTTTCTCATCCTCCTCACTCGGACAGACAGACAGGCAGACATCGAACCCGCGACTATTCTCACCTTTTCACTCCATCTACTGACCGCTGCAATCCATCATCCACCATCGATGATTAATAATTATCACCACGACTTTGAAGAAACCCTCCAAAAACCAACACCAAACTCCCGAGAAGAAAACCAACCAACTTCCTCATCTTAAGAGACGGAAAAGATCCACTCACTTGAAATTTATCCTCGCCCGGGATTGATTGATTGATTAACCGATTCCATTCCTGAACGAGATCGGCTTGGATTGGCATTGGATCCAAGTGGTCCTTCCCTTGTCTCGGGCGTGTCGCCCTCAGTGCTGGCTTTTGTCGTATAGTAACCAATCACTATAACCGCCACGGAACCTCCTCTTTCTTTCCCGTTTTCATATTCCACGCCCAGTCAATGAACGCAACGCTGTTTTAACAAAGTCTCAAGTCGACATCCTTAGCATCGATCTAGCCCTCTAGCCACCCTAATTTACGCCGCACGTCCATGTGTTCACACCCATTGTGTCTCGTCACGCTCCGCCCGAGGAGACCGCCCTATTTCATCGTGATTCTCGATTGAGTTTGGACCCCGAACGAGATCGGGCCACACCCACCTGAATAAAGAAGATAAAAGTGCTCGGTTTTTGTCAGTTGTCCTTCACAAAGCGAAGAAGAAAAAGCATTCCTACTCATCAGCCAGTCTCATCTCGTGCCCATTCTCAGTGTAAGCGAAAAGAAACGCGGAGGCGACATCGCTTTATCCCCTCATTGACGGGTCAGGGTGTCGGAATCCCGCCTCAGAAGAAACTTGTGATAGTAATCCTTCATCCACCACCCCCTTAAACAACCAACCAATCCCATTTCAACGCCGAGTTTTGAGCTTGGACGCAACCCAAAAGTCAACGCCGACAGAGAAACCCGTGTTCCACGACTCGTGTGCTAGCAATTTCGCTTCAGCGGGTTCAATCCTTCAGGTGCAACAACAACCCGTGGCTGTACTATCGATCTATCTTTCTTTCTTCCTATATTAGTAATTGTTAGAAGACTCGCGTGAGCTCCACCATGAATCAGTGGACGCCGCTGCCACCTTCGGTGGACTCTTCGGCCTCATCCCATGGGGGATTTGGCCATCCCGGGGGATTTTCCGGACGCCCTCAAAGTGCTCGACCCATCACCAAGAACCCTCAGAGCATGTTCCAAAACTTTCCGGCCAACGCTCCATCCGCGTCCAATTTGGGCATGGGAGGTCGCGATAATTCCGGCCTTTTGATGCGTGGCAATAACGGAGGCGGATCGCCCGGATCCACCAACCATTCCTTTGGTAATGGACGATTCAATTCCTTGGGATCCAATGGCTACGATGGTCCGACCAATGGTGGAGGCTTGAATGGGTTTACCACTTCGCTCGGTCGCATGGAAACGCGAACCTCGCCCAACTTCTCCAATGGATTCGGATCGGCCAGTGGCAACAACTCGTCCTTGTTTGGCAACAATGGAGGGAGTAACCATCATGTGGTCAATGGTTTCTCCGACTTGATTGGATCCAGTCGAGGCAGCAACGTCTTCGAGAACTACACGGATCGCTTCACGGACCGTCCGAATAAGGGATTTGAAGCGCCGCCCATGAATCGGCCCCATCATATGAATGGCTTCGATCGATCCATGTCCTCGAATGGGGGCTTTGACGGATTTCGAGGAGGTGGACCCAATAACCACGCCTCCAATGGAGGTTCCATGATGAGTGGGGGCGTGGCCAATTCCAGCTTTGATCGCCAACTCTCGGCTCCCTCTTCGTCGTCAAGCCGTGACTTCATGAACGGCCCCACCAACAATGGCATTATGGGCGGAGGCAGTCGCATGTTGAGCCAAATGGGCGGTGGAAATAGCAATGGCTCGACTGGTGGCTCCAATTTCATGAACGGGACTCGATCTGGCGCCGGTGGAAACTTCGGTGGAGGACGCCATAGTCCTGGATTGGACATGTTTGGCGGTGGATCCGGGGGTATGATGACGAATGGAGGAGGATCGGGCATGGGAATGGGTGGAGGCATGAACGATATGAAGATCGGCACTTGGAATGATGCGCCCACGAATTCGTCTCCGCAAAACATGGGCAATTTCCCGCAAGTGTCCAACTTTGAGATCGGCACTTTTAATGCCGGGGGTTCAGGCTCGAACAACGGGTTCTCCTCGAATAGTGGAAATAATTCGTTCAGCCAGAGTGGAACCAACATCACCGGTGGACCCGGAATCAGAGAGACCGGCATCATCGAGAAGCTTCTGGTAAGAGAGCCATTCATTATTTTGATGCTTACTTTGAGAAATGGGAATCGTGAAACGAGACGGGAGACGAGGGGTTAATTACATTAATTTAGGTTAATTAATTGGTTTAATCCCGTCCCGATTTTTTATAGCAGGCATGAATATAACAAAATAATTTATGATTGGAAACAAATGTTTTGGTAGAGTACAATACAAGACAATAGCCTTGTCAGATATTATTTCACTTACTTCATTTTTTGTCATTTTAACATCATGTTGTCGTATTTTGTTAGATTATGTTTCAGAAAGATGCATTGAATATAATAATAGAAAGATTGGTTTAAGTTGATAGAGAGAGTTAGAGTAGTTGGCACATAAAAATATACAAGTTTTGGTTGATCATGAAATTAACTGAGAATTGTGATTGAGTCAGACTTAGAAAACGGACTTTTTTTAAACGGGCTTCATTACTAAATGCTTCTCTGAATTTTTAAATATGATTTTTCAACTAACACTGAACTCAAGCTATTCATTAAGCAAACCAAAGTAACACCTCTGTAACAATTATGACTTTCTTATCCGGAATTTCACACAATGCTTCAAGCCATAACAATCCCAATTCACAATCTCTCCGACTAGTGTAAGGATTTGCGTGCATTTCGGCATTTTTTCCGTCAACCTTTGTGTGTGATGATCAGTCTTCTTCTTCTCAAGGCATTGTTTACATCGTTCAAATTAACGCCGTAAATCCTCAATTTGCGTTTCAGCACTCCTACGGATTCATCCAATGCTGCGACCGCCAAGCGAGGCTGTTCTTCCACTTCTCTCAATTCGACGGGAACATTGAGCACCTGAAGATCGGCGATCCCGTCGAGTTCGAAATGACTTACGACCGGCGAACGGGAAAGCCCATCGCGAGCTCCGTCTCGAAAATTGCCCCAGACGTGGTGAGCCGAGACAAGCGTCCCGTTCAGACCCAATCTTAATTCTATTCTGTCTTAGGTAATGAGAGAGGAACGCGTGATTGGTCTGGTGACCACGGAGGCGTCCATCGATCCCGAAACCGGCCAAGAACTCCACGGCCGAATCAGCTACGAGAACCGAGGCGAGTGCTTCTTTCTCCCGTTCACTCGAAGTGACGTCGAAGGTAATGTGACCGTCACCTCGGACGATAAAGTCAGCTTCCAAATGGCTACCATGGCTCGGAGTGGGAACCTTGTGGCTCGAACCATTCGCCTCGAGGACCCTGCCTCCCCAGTCAAGTACCAGGGGGTGGTGAACTCCATCACCGACGACCACGGACTCATCGAACGTGCCGATGTGGTGCGCGAGATCCTGTTCCACCTTTCAGACATGAAGGAAGGCTTTCCAGCCGCCAAACTGGGCGATGATGTCGAGTTCATTATCCAAACACGCAATGGCAAGGAAGTGGCGAGTGCCATCGAGATCCTGCCCTCTGGAACGGTCGTGTTCGAGGATGTCGGAACGGAGTACTTCAAGGGTCAAGTGTTGAAGCCGTGTGACAAATCCGGATTCGTGTCCGGAGGCCATAATGAGGATGCCCTGAGTGGTCGGGTCAAGTATCGAGGACCGGATCGCTCCGAGGAAGAGATCCAATTTGCCGAAAAGGATCAAGTGGGCGACTTCACCCTCCGTCATGGCGATTGGGTCAAGTTCGTGATCGCCATTGATCGTCGCGACAAACTGAAGCGCGCCACCAAGATCGAATTGCTCGAGGAATCGTTCAACGTGTCGGATGAACGCCGTGAACACGGCACCATCGAGATCCTCAAGGAGAAAGAGAAAGTTGGCGTGATTAAGTGTGCCGATCGCGACGCTCAGATGGCGTTCAAGTTCTGCGAGATCCTGGATGTCCAGCGCAACATCTCCATCGGCGATGAGGTGGCCTTCACCGTGGCAGACGACGATGAGGCTCCGGGCAAGAAAGTTGCTTTGCGGATTCGCCATTTGATCCCGGGAACGGTCAAGTTCCACGTGGTGCTTCAATCTGCAGCCAACGGGGTGGTCTCCTCCGAGCCCACCAGTCGATCCGGTTCACCAGCTAACGGCGACGAGTCCAAGGGTCCTTCGGGTACCATTTTGTACGAGCTCAATGGGATGAAAGTGGAGGTCCCGTTCTATGTGGACGGATGTAATCCTCGACAAATGCCGCGTCTCGGGGACACGGTGCAGTTTGACATCATCCAGCTCAAGGCCACCAAAGCCACCATGGCCACGGGGATCAAGGTGCTCGAATCCAAACACAAGAGCCCCTTGACCCCTCTGACCCCTTTGACTCCGATGGGGACGTCTCTTAGCCGGAAGGAAGCTGCCCAACAACCCACTATGGAGGTGTGCTACGGGTATATTGCCGCGCTCAAGGACGGCTTTGGATTCCTGGAGACGTCCAGTCACGACAAGGAGGTGTTCTTCCACTTCAGCAACGTAGAAGGCAAGGCTGAGAAGCTCGAAGTGGGCATGGAAGTGTCCTACCTGGTCTATAATCGTGAGAAAGGCGGCAAACTCTCGGCCGAGTGCGTCAAAGTGGTCGACAAAGGCACCCTGTCTCCGTTGGTCAGCCAAGAGAACGTCCTTCAGGGATCCGTGGTCAGACCTCTGCGCTCCGTAAATCCTGACCAAGACGAATACTGCGGCGAAATCCACGTGTACTCCGATGACGGCAAAAGTAGGTTTCATCTCAGTGTAAAATCGGAGTTGTTTGAATTGAGCCTTGATCTTTGTTTTTATAGCCATTCAGCGTTTCCAATTCTCGATTGCCAGTTTGGCCAACAAGAAGGATCTGCTTCAAGTAGGCGATCCTGTCCAGCTTCAACCTTGCATGGACGATCCTCATTTTGCCTCGAACGTCAAGTGCACTCGTGAAAAGCAACGTGCTTTTGTCGAGGCGATGAAAAGTAAATGCGAGTCGTGTGTCCTTGCAGCTCGAAAAAGCAATAACTAAACATTTTTGTTGTATGTTTAGGCTCGTTTGGGTTCCTTAGCTATGAGGTCGAGGGAGGCAAGAAGCTGTTCTTTCATACTTGCGAGGTGGACAACAATGAAATGCTCCAACAAGGAGACGAGGTGGAGTTTGTCGTGGTATCCAATAAACGCACGGGCAAACATTCAGCAGTGTCCGTTCGCAAGATTAGGTAAGACCTATGATTTCTAAATTTCTATTTTTTTCCTAAATAAGGACAAAAAGTAACGGTTTGTTTGTAAGTCATTCAGCTTGAGGACAAACCTCTTTTTTGACTTTAATGACATTCAAATCGATCACGCCTAAATGTTCCACCTTTAAAAAAAAATCTGATTTGGCGGGGGTAAGAACAAAAACATTGGCTAAAGTCATCTTTTCATCTAATAGCACTTGCAAACGTCCGGAACGCTTGATCTCAAAACTGAAGACGTTGACTCTACACGGAGGCATGAAGATCATGGTGATTCGCCAGCCAAAAGGCCCTGAAAACGGCATGGGCTTCAAAGCCCCACGAAATATCACCAACTGAGACCGGCCATCAGGTGCATTACTACGGTCGTCATCATCACTTTTAACCCACTCCACCAAGCATATCATCAACGCGTCCCAACAACGTCTTCTGCTCTCTCTAGCCTTTCTTTCTCTCTGGTGAAATCACGTTGCATTCATGCAATCATCGGGTCTCTCCCATGTTCTTATCGTCATCGGTTGCAACTTTAAGTCAACTACCCCTTTGACAATCTCGAATTGTGACAAGAAACACAACACATGCCCTCCCCTAATTAACTTCGAACAGAACGAAAAGACAAGGGAAATCTTGAGACAAATGTTTTCTTAATTTTCGGGCGTGGACTGAGCTAAGGAGGAGGATCAAAAAAGGACGATTCTGATAGACATAAATGGAGCCCCTCTGATGATATATTATCGTCAGAGAACTGCTCCTCATCTTCATCACCAGCACCCACGTGTTGTTGTTGTTCTCCTCCTTCTGCTCTCACCCGAGTCACACGCAACAAAACCCATATAAAGTAAAGACCAGAAAGAAGGCCAGAATTACAATGTTTCAAACCCTGCATACCCAATTTCTCACCGAAATGATGGACATTCACTACAAACTATGATGCGTTATATATGCCAAAACCAATTGTGATACGAACTCTTTAGCTGTTGTTGCTTTTCCTACAAGAGGACATACACGCCTCCACCCAAACAATCCTCCTGACTATTCTCGTGGTCTTGGTCGTCATTTTGTCGTTCACGATATAAGGAAACAAAAAAGATAGATAACCACATTGCTCCCCCAAATGGACTGTGATTGTATCTGGAACTCACACAAAAAAGAAACACAAGTAGAAGACGCAAGGACCCTTCCTCCTCCCCTGATTTTCTCTCGCTATCTCTTTCTTGGTCTGTACATGTGAGTGTCTCTGTTTTTTCAGGAAAGAAATAAGCATTCCCTTTCTCAATCCAAGTTCCGAGTTTCTGACCAACAACATCCCTTCTGTCCTCTTCTTTGTCATGTTGCCATGAGATAAATCACATCATCAAATCAAATTGTGCTACTTACCCCGGGATTCTGAATTCTTTCAATCTGAAGAGAGAAAAAAAAAAAAAAACAAATAATGACAAAATTTGCACCTGTCAATGCAATGAATCCCACACTTTCTCTACTCCAATCTCATTGGCTATTCTGGAAAAAGATCCACTTTCATAATGGCGTTATCCATTCCAAAAAAGAATCATCCCTTGATCTCTCTATCTATCCCTCTTCCATCATCCCCTTGATTTCTGAAACGAACAAAAATCCCCGTAATCCGGATTCTTCTGATCTGTTGAATCTCGCCCCGCCCAAAATGTCGAACCCCTTTTCCAATTGCGAACCCTCGTTGACAAAACTAGCAAGGAATGAGTGGGGCGTGTCGAGGGCGGGGCCAAGAGAGCGCAGATGTTCTTGAAAGGTCTCATATTGGAATTTCTCCGTCTTCGTCGTTCCCCCGGGCCAAAATTTATTGCAATCAAAGAGTAACTTTTTTAAGTATTACTGACCATGCTACTACTACTACTTCTATATAGAAAGAAAAACAAGCTCCCCACATAATATTAATAATAATGACCTGTGAAGGGCCTGACCACCGACAACAAGAAGAGTTTCTCGAGAAAAAAAACCAATCAACCAGGTGCTCGCCAAAACACCCATAACTTACACAAGACAGGCTCCATTCTCTACTTTCTACCACACACCCACACACTCAGCTCTTTTTTTTGTTCTTTTACTTATCATCACTTTAATTACTGTTATTCCTGTGTATATGTTGCTTCCCTCTGGCTTCTCATTCGTTCTCAATCGATATGCAATTAAGTAAGAAATCGAAACCTGAAGATGCAAGTGATCCTAAAATTTGGTCTCATCCATGCCCTTGTTGTTAGACTTGAACCACAACCATTACTACTTTTACTTTTAGCATTTTTTGCTGTCAATTCGTCTAAGAACCATCTTGTCGTCGACGTCGATGATAATGAGTAGTTCTCGACAAGCTAACATCCCAAAAATCTGAACTCGAATTGTCTTTTGAGAAGGAACGACGACAATAACAACAACTACAATTTTTGAACGGAATCTAGTCCTCTTCAGATTTCCTCGCAATCAAGCGTAATGATTAATGAATACCGAATACAACAGAGAAACATAGATAACTTTCAAGCAAAGACACTTAAAGAAAACAGAACGAAGGCCAGGACAAGAAGAATCCGCTCTTGATTCATCTTAAAACCATCAAATCCTATCTGATTCAACCAATCTCTTTCTGTATTTGTAGCTATTATCATTAATGATTATCCTTCATCATCCATACAAACACACTTACACATACTACACACACATACACATGGAACATCACGTGACCAAAAGGCCTTACAAGCCGCTTATTTCTGTGATACGATATGCCTATATTATTATTATGATTATTATTATTATTCATATTATTATTGCTATTATTATTGCTACTATCTTTGTGTCTGTCTCTCACACTACCACCACTACAGGTGATAGTCCCAAGTGAAACGCCCACAAGAGGGCGTTGCCCACTACCCCAGTACCCGACCACCCTGATTTGTAAGTTTTCTTTATCCACTAGTAATCTTATCCGCTTTCATCGTGCTTCCTCCCTCTTGATCAACTTTTGGAAAAAACCGGACACCCTGGCCTTGTCATTAAGGTTGTTGGGGCCCTTTTTTCCGTGTTTTCGAGCATGAGTTAAATTCGCTGTCGGTAAGATAGATATTAATATAATAATTAGCAGCCGTGGCTAGTGAATAACAGACGCTAGTAGAAAGGAAACAAACGAAAACCAAACCACTTGCCAACGTCACTTTCGTTTCGTCCAAACAAATACAAACTAACAATGTTAACGTGTCAATTTGCCAAATCATAAATCATTCAGAACTGGTCTGTGTCCTTTTTGAAGATATCACACAAGACTTTCAATCAATCATCCACCACAGTCTCTTCCAAAACGAAATAATAACTCCCACCACCCTGATCCCATTTAACACTACGACTACAACACAACCCCCAAGTTTTTGCCGATTCAATTTTTATCAAGCCAAACAGAAGCTGAGATATCAATCACCACCACCATCATCATCATCACCACCACCAAATGAAAATGTGTGCCTATCAAGCCGTACTTATACTACTACTACACAAAGGTGATGAATGTTTTTTCCTTGACAAATAACACATTTTTGAGGCTGTTTGAAACAAAACTTGAATGTAGATACAACAAACACTCTTCCGTTATCCAAGTTTTTCATTAATATAAAAGAAGCAAAACGAAAAAAATATGTTGAAAAAAGAACCTCTCTCCTGTCCTGTGTTTTGGATCACTGTGAAAACAAGTCTTTGGAACCCCTCCACTGTCACAGTGGTGGTCAAAATATCTAAGTGTAATTTTGCATGATGACGAAACTGGTTTGGCTTGTCAACCTCAGGTTAACGATATGTCAATTTTCAGCAATGAAAAAAAAATCCACAATTCCTCTTTCTCTCAACCCCAAAAATATTCCCAACTCTTTCGAAACTGAAACTTGAAATGAAACAAAAACAAATAATTCAAAAAATGAGTCTTTTGAACCAAGAGACCTCCAAAAAAAGTTGAAAAATCTACTGGGCACCTAAAATAATTCCTTTTTCATCTTGAATGATCTCGTGTGTTTTTGTTCTGAATGTGTGTTTCTTTTTTGGGATGATGATGATTAGAATGTTGCAATTTCATCACACATGAATTATGAAATCATTTGATCTTAATTTCTTCCATTAATTTGGGGCAGTTAAAATGCACACTTAAACCCATCTGTTTATTAATGTTTGTTGCTTTGAAATTGTACAAGAACTCCAAAAAACACCTTTCTCTCTCCCTATCTCTCTCTCTCTCTATCTATTTACTCACACTTCACGCAATTTCCACAAGTTAGTAAAAATATTGAGAAAAAATATCAAGATGATTCCTTGTCAAACCAACAATTCCAGCCATACAATGTTAGTAGATTCCACAAATGCTCAATTCTTCCCTACGTTCGTTTTCCTTCCCCGCAAGAAACTTAATGATTTTGACAACCAACTTGAGGGACATGCTGTTGCTGTTTTCCCCTTTTTCCCGCCAAAAAGACATTTCCCTTTAGAAAGAACATTGCTTTCAAGACACCAGTGTTTTTATTTGGAGACGGCAACAAAAGCAGCAGCAGAGACAACCCATTCTAAGGAAATGTGTTGTCAGTTTTCAGCACATCCCTCTTCCCTTTGTCCTCCTTCCCCAACTATGTAAAGCATTTAAAACCAAAGTAGTCAAAAATACTGTGTCAATAATTCACTTGTCAAACTATGGTCAACACAAACATATTATTGCTAAGAACAAAAACAACCACAATTTCTACTACTGCTACTACATCAACTACTACTGCAAGAACAAGAAGAACAATGATGAATGACATTTTTCAATACATAGTCCGTGTGCGTTTGGAATGAGTTTTTCAGTGTGAATGAGGATAGTCTTTATTTGGAGTGAGATTTTTTCCGATCAATCACGTCATCTTGAACTACTCCTATGTCTGTGCTAGAAATAAATTAAGCTGATTTGCCCAAAATTCGTGCATTTTTTCATTCTATCTGTTCTCCAAAGATTAAAAAAGATTATTTTTTGGTGTGGGTTATTCCCTTAAGGGGTGTGCCCCATGATTCCACATGTCTCGTCGCATCGAAAAGGTTCTCACTTAAAACAAACCATTACCCCCTTCATTTGTGGGTGCATATGGTGTTTAGTTTACCACCTTTTCCTTCTTGAGACTTCCGTTTGAATTTTTCAACCCTGAAAATCAGTTCAACTATGGACATTCGCACTATCTGACCTACATGTTTTGCGTTGCCTTAAAACTTCGTCAAGCTACCTTAACATCAAAATGATCTTGTTTTCACTGTACCATAAACTTCGGTTTTATTGGTTTATCAATCATTTTAAAATGAATCCATTTTAGTTGATTAATCCTCATAATCCTCATGAGGTTCTTGTCATCCAGTCCTCAAATTGCGGAATGGTAACTATTCTCAGTACCTTCCACATACATCTCTTCAAAGGGTTCTATTGAAGTTTTAATTAAAAGGTTCTGGGGGCAGAGTTTTGGAGAAGAAAGAGACTTGATCCTAAAATTGACCTTGCACTAACAACCAGGCAAAGAAACCACATCTGACATTAAGGGTCTCTTTTGTCAATAATTTGTGAAATATTCTTATCCAATAACTTTACATCAATAACATTGAGCTGATCCTCTTAACCGCATTAAAGGCAGGATTGGTCAAATTTTTTGATACTATTCCTGATCAACCTGCTATTCAAGGGTTGTATAGATCTGACAACAGTAACTCGCTGATAGACCAAATATCATTAAAATGTAAATTTCATGCTGTCACGTTAGTAATTAACCTTCTGAACAAGGAATCCCATTCCTTGTAGCGGCAATAAAAAATCGACAACCCAAAAAAATCTGGCAATCAAATCCGTTGCAGCAATCCTTGTAAAGTTTACCGCGAGGAGTGTCTCCATGTCTTGTTAGGTGCACCATTTTTTTTTTTTTTTGGAGTATTGGTGCTAGGGTCGGAGGGTTGAGCCTCGCCCGGCCAGCGAAGCCAGCCATCACATCGTCTAAAGTAGTTCCGATAGGCAATCTCATGTCCGGTATCAGAATGGTTCTCCGTCTGTGGGTGTGAATTAGCGTCTAAAAGTTTCCTCGAGAAAGGTCGGGGAGGAGAATCGAACTTGGGACCTCTCTCACTATAGGAAACTGCGCTAACCACGACGCCACGTCTCCTCCCTCATTTGACTTGCACCTTTAAAGCAATACCTTGACATTCCTCTTGAGAGCTTGATCTAAAAGGAACAAGAAGTTTTAATCTAATTGGCGCAGAAGTCGGGAAGCAAGTAGGATACATTATACAAAGGGTTTGATTGTCGTGTCCAAGAAGCTTCTTGTAAAGATGGAGTGTGCCATTTTTTTAAAACTTTGTTGTTACTCGCCATCGAAGACATGAGCAGCTTAGATGTTCAAATGGATTTCGCATGAATGACGATTTGTAGTCAGCTGCTTTTCGTTTCGATTTCGGTTTGAAACACCACAAAGTTGAGAACTTGAGAACTAATACAAATTATTACGAGCGTTGAAAGAGCCGAACCCTTGAATCAAAGTACTCGTCTTCACTAAAAAGTCTTGGCCATATTCAAAAAGCGGTGGACATATCGAAACTAAATTCATGCGTTTTTGTATTTTTCCTGAGCTTTAAAATCTGGAAAGACTGATCATTGGTTCTTGCTGTTGACATTTTGGCGCCAGAGGGCTTGTTTGTTAAAAGGTTTTAAGACCTGTCATTAGGTTGTGTCGCTCTAAAATAAAAAAAGGAGTCTGTGACCAGCGATCCCAAAATGCAGCTAAATTGGGAGTCCGAAGGCGTGCTAGATCATTTCCGCCATCTCCAAAAGACCTCTGGCCACACGGATATTACCTTCCACTGCAGCGATGGGCGTGTGTCCGCCCATCAGATGGTACTAGCCAGGGTCTCAGGCTTTTTATCTTCTTTTATGATTCGCCGATTCATCACCCAGGATTTGATATCCATGGATATGGATATTTCTTTGCCGGACGTTCAAAAGGGCCAAATGGAGGCCGTCATAGAGCTGATTTATACTGGAAAAGTGAATATCACACAACAAAATTACAAGCCTTTCCGTTGCATTTGTAAGCTCTTAGACATTGCGCTACCCTTGGAGGATTACGATGCTTTCTTCTCACAGATGGATCCTTCTTTGACCCCAAACTTCCCAGAAACCAATGATTCCAAGCCTCAGCTTTTCGCTTGCGATGTATGTTCCCGCAGATATCCGCTCAAAATTGCATTACAACGACATCAAAGGAAAGAACACGCCATTTCTAGACCGGTTCCACCTTTGAAGGCCATTCCTAAACCCAAATTGGATTCACCTCTGGGAGGTACTATTCGAAAGAATAGTGCTTTTCCGGGCATTGGTGAGAACTCGGTCCAATGTCCGGATTGTGGAGTGGCAGTACGACCCAGTCGTACCCGAGAACACTTGGCAAAGCATTTGCGGAGGCAACTATCGATCTTTGTCGCAGATGTGGACAAAAGTAATGGACCCAAGAAATGTATCCTTTGCAGCTACCAATCACCTCAAGCCAGTTGTGTGTCTCGACATGCGGGCATGTCTCATAATAAGATCGTGGAATTTGCCAATGAGGCTCAATTAGCTTTCTTGAAGGAGGGTGCGAATGTCGGTAAACGAGTGGGAATGACACCTCCAGTAAATTTGTCACGATGGAATGGACAACCTTCCCACCAAGACGAGTTTGTGGTTGTCCATCCTTCCTTTGAAACAGATTTGATTGGTTGCTCACCTATCCGATCCAACGTTTTGGAATGAGTGGTGTGTTATGAATGATTGGATTTATCATTTTGACTGAAGTTTTTCGAATTCATCAGTTTAAAAATCAGCACGGTACAATCCGGACCGATGACGCTTTTATTGGAAAATTGGGTTCACCTCTGAAACATTACTGTGTGTTAGGATTCATATCGTTCTTCGAGCGACTTTTTTGCTTCGTGTTGGGGATTTAAAGCAAGACTAAAAGTTCAAAATATTAAAAGCTGCTTAATAAACATCTCGTGACTTTATAGAGTTTTTCGTTTGTTCTTGAGATTGGTAATGGTAAACGTTTTTGACAAAGTTATAAATGAAGACATTTTTCAACACCTTTTGCTTAGCAATCCTAGGAGAGTGCATAAAACAGTCTAAATTTCTTTTATAACCAAATGAGGGTCGTTTTATTCTATCCAACACTTAAAGTCTGACCTTATTTCGAACTAAGAATATAGTAGTCCTGAGAGAATATGAAATTGGCGGAACGTGAGAATGAAATCCTCCCAAACCTAGATTTCAAGACTTCATAGCGACACGTCATCTGATTATAATTTTCTCATCACGAGTACCTTTTTCTTAATATCTACATAGTTTTTTTAAGATATTCTAGAGTCAGATAGGAAGATGTTCTTAACCCCTTATTTTCGGCGACAACAAATGGCCATTCTCACGTGTGACACGTTTTTTAGCTCAGTCAAGACATCCATTGCTTGATAGTTTTTGAAAATGTTCCTTATTTGATACTTTTTAGAAAAAAGCACCTTCATTTCACACTAAATATTATTATATTACATTATTTTGATTGTTTGCAGTTTCATTTGCATTCAATGCGAACGGCAAATATTAGAATGATTTTGAAAGGAAGAGCATTGGAAATGTGCACAATCCTTACATATTTTGACCAGTTTCGTCTCTGGGAACAATGTTGAACTTTGGGTCCATGTCTTTTGATTAAAACGTTTTTAGCTCCAGGCTTTTCAGAGCATTTTCTGTGTGGTTAACATTCACAAAGTGTTGAAACATCGTTTTTCCAAACCCGCAAAGCAAGTATTGAATTCAAAAAGTGCTTTTCTCTCTTTTCTTGATTTCAATACGGAAAACGTGACAGATGGGTATCTTGGGCATCAGCATGTAAAACTGACCTACCTTTCTCCTTGTCTTGGCTCTTGTAAATTTTACAATGGAGTCTCGCGATTCAAAACGTGGAGTGTACACACAAGAAAGAGACCCGGTCTATGTAGTAACTTTTTTGCTGTTTATGCAAGTTTCATCAGTTTTTGGTGTTTCTTTTTCATTTCATTCTAGAGCCATTTATTCTAACTTCAAATGCTGTGTTCTTGTAATCCAGCAAAATTGCATTGGTTTGTCACAACGGTGTTAAAAAGTCCACAAGTCTGAAACCTTCCCCAACTCCTTTTTTAAGGTCTGAAATTGGTCGCTCTGATTTGGTTGACGGACACTCTTGCCCTCTCCTTTTCCCTTTTTCTCCTTCCTCATATGTAGAGGGTGACTAATTTTGAAACTGAAGTTGACGTTTTAAACGTGTAATAACTTCAAAATGAGGCAAAAATCTTGATGTCCTTAAAATTTAAGACTGTTTCTTGATACAATAAGTAACAACTTGCTGTTAATTGCTGCCAATTACAAATCACTGGGGATGTACGAGAGGCATTCAAACTTAGCAAAGTGAAGGGCGTATTTTCAGAATTTCTCTACTTTCCATTACAGGTTACGCTATAAATGCCGCTTGAGGTCGCTTTTTCGACTCTCAATAACATGTGAGCATTTCTAAATTTGGCCCGAAAACCGTTTGTTATTAACTTCAACAATGAGTCATTTCTCTCCCTCGCTTATTTTGTCCTTCAGCATTCTATTAAGTTAAGGTAAATCAAGGATAACTTTAAGCGTATATATTATAGGTCTCCCTGGGTAAATTGTACATCATCTATCTGAGGGTCATCTCTTTTATACTGTGATAGATTACTGAGATTAGACGTTAAGCACACAATCATCAACCTCCCCTTTTCAGCTGACTTTGACGCCTTTAATCTTGCCTCATTAGTGATGGGCGTGCAAAACATTCGAATCATCTTTGACAACTCTCCACAAGGCATTTATTTTCCCGGCCAAACCATTTACGGTCGAGTCAATGTTCAGGTTCTGGGCAATGAAGCTGTTCATATTAGAGGTACAGTACAACCATACCTATTCATATGTATCTCGTTGATCTCGATTTTTATCAGTAGAGGGCAGAAAAAAAGTTTGAAGCAATGTCAAAAAAAGAAGTTTTAATACTTTTCCAACATTATAGAAACATATCTTTTTTTCTCGATTATTAGATTAAAAATTTACTCAGAAAAGTCTTTCACCTAGAAAAAAAATTAGGACCCTTTTTTAGGTTGGAGTAAAATTGAAAAAAAAAAGGTTTTATGGGTCTGAAAAACGTGAAAAAAATAAGGGTTTTTTCTACTTAAATTTTCTACAAAATACAATAAAAGTTCAAAATAAGTTTCAAGATTAAAAAGTTTTTTTCTTGGGAAAATGTCCCAAACAGTTTTTTTAAGTTAAAACTTTTTAATCCTCGCTCTATTCATCAGGAATAAGTGTCAAGTTCCATGGAGGTTCTCAAGTAAAATGGACCGAAACGGTTCAAGTTCAAAGACAGACCTCGTCTTCCTCTATTAGAGATCGGCACAATCAAAGTTCCCATAACCATTCCGAGACCGTGGTTCATTCAAATCGGGAAGAGTATTTCAGCTCAAAGTTCTTCGTTTATGGCAATGGCCAAGAGACTCCGATTTTCCCTGGGGATCACTTTTTTCCGTTCAGTTACATCCTTCCAGCCAATTTACCTTCATCTTTTGAGAGTAGCCTTGGTCATATTCGATACCTTTTGGAAGCCAGAGTCTCCAAGGTCTCTAGAGCGCTATTTTGGGTTCCCGATAAGGTCGCCAAGGTCTTCTTCACTATCAACGGCATCTTGGATTTGAACCTGGAACCGGGAGCTAATGTGAGAGGAACAATGTTGAATTGGGTTGGGGCTCTTTTGACTATCTCATTCCCACAAGTTTAGGCTCCCGTTCAAATGATGGATCACAAAACATTGTGTTGTTGGTGTTGTCAAAGTGGACCCATTTCTGCCTTGGTGATGTTGCCCAAATCGGGATTTGTTCCAGGAGAAGTGATCCTAATGAAAGCAGATGTGGATAATATGAGTAACAGAGCTATGAATCGTACTCAAGTACGAATTATTCAGAAGGTTCGTTATCAAGCCACGGATGCTATGAAGATGGCTGAAAATCGCATTCTCCATGCTAATCAGGGAGAGATTCCCCCGGGAGAATCCCAAACATGGAACAATTATCCTCTACATTTACCAGCTTTACCACCTTCAGGACCCAGAGGATGTTCCATTATCCAAATAAGCTACCATTTAGAGGTATATAGACAAGTTAGTAGTTCATTGATTTGCAATTTTTATGAAGCCTAATTGATTAGTTCCATGTGGAACCGTCGTCCATTGGAATGGACTTGGTCTTGAGGGTGCCCATCATAATTGGATCCATTCCAACGCAAAATAGCTTCAATCAATTTCAAGGCAACCTCAATGGATTTCCACCTCCCGTTCCATCGCTTCCATCATACTCCAATCAAGGATTTGTTCCACCTTTTGAGGGTGGTGTGGATCAACTCCAGCCTTCTGCACCATCCTTACCCATGATGCAACAATATCCCGATCTCCGTGAGTTTATCCTGAAAAATGGGCCTTGTTCCCTTTGTTATATGAATGACCAAATTGTTACTTTTAGCTCCACCGAGTTATATGGAAGCTGTCAATGAGTCCAAATCTCCTCGGATTGCCAAATCGGACGATGACAATGATGAAACCTCGGCAAATTGGGAATTTGTGCCTCAATATGCGGTCTATCAACCAAGATCATAATCGATCAAAGGGCCGCATTTATCTATGGATACTGATGACTTGAATGTTATGACGTGATTATCAATTGTGATTGGTTGTGTTCATATGTCAGGAACTAAATACCCATGTTTCCCCTATGTTTGCTTTACAAAATATTGGATTTTGACGAGTTTCTCGCTGTTGACATCCATTTTTTGAAACGTGCAGGGGTCACCCAACCTACCTTGTCTAATTAAATCATAGCTTCGAACAAGTTTGTCTGACATCAAAATTTGTGAAGTAACACCTGCTCACAAGAGTTATATCTTTATTTCGATTTTTAGCAGCAATCAGAAAATGGTGCAATTTACCGAAATACAGGCCCAGTCCACCTATACTTTGGATACCCCACTTAACTTGCACAATTTCTCTGCTTTCTTTGAAGTGCCTCGTGAGCAGAAGGAACTCAGCGCAATTTTTAGACAAATATTTGAATATTTGGTAAAGTAGGCAAAGGTTGCATCAATACTAACTAACGTCACCAATAAATTGTTGTGTATTCACGTTAATTTAGCATTCCCAAATTAATAGTTCGTTTCATCTGATAACAGGGTTCTTAATGCACGAACTGTAAAGTACAAAAAAGAAAACCTTTCAGGTTACAGCCATAAAATTGATTTAAAAATGAGTTGCAACCCTTACAAGTTTAATCAAATTTAGATGCAAGATATTAGCTTTTTTCATGCATATTTGTTACCTTGGTCGCCTTGGTGCATAAAATTGGCTATTCATTTTCTCTTTGAATGGAAGGAAGACAAAAGTGAGCATACTGCCCATTTGTTCTTGTTTATTCATTATGCAAAGTCCAAATATTCCTTTTGTCCATCTATGATTAAAGCTTTAATGGAAAAGTTCGAGTTGCTACGATTAAAGTTCGAAGCGAATTTTGATCCCTGCTGCATCACAAATTTTGAATTAACACTGTCTCTGTGATATGATTCCAATAAATCTAATACCCATGGATCAACAAACACTTGGTAAACCTACTTGGTTATCCAATCCAAAATCGTCCTTCAATTATCAAGTGTCATATTATTTCCACACCAAACCAAATTCAGCATATACCCCTTGCCCAACGAGTTCTTCGCCCACACTTCACCCCATTTGCCAAAGTTGCAAGTGTGGGAAAGCTTCTCGAGGATCAGTACTGATTGTGTTGGTTGAGGGATGCTCACTACCATTCACAACAGGATTAGTCCATTTCAAAAGTGCAACCAAGCTCGAAAATAATAATAATCATCAGTTTCTGGAGCCCCATTATTTCTCACGATCCTTCATTGTTCCCCAAGAGCAGGAGAGAACACAAGAAAGGGTCGTTCTCGCCTCTTTTGTTCAGCATCTCAAAGCTCGACGATTGATCTGGTTTAGACCCTCATGGGTTTCCTTACTTGCACAATGGATGTTTAAATATTATTGATAACATCCCTTTTTCATTTTGAAAAATGATAATTGATCGATGGCGAGCAACTTCTCTTGTCCAAATTCCGCCCTGGATTTAAAGCTAAAAATAGATTTCTTTTCTGGGTTCAGAGCATCTTCAAGTTGGATGATAAAGGGTCTAGAGGTCAGTCAACTCTTTTCAAGAGGTAGATAACAATAGAAGAGTACTAGATAGAGTGAAGAAGCATCTGACATGGTTAAAGGGAAGAAAGGACCTCAAGATGTTGGGGTTTCAATCATCACCATGTGGTGTACACTGTACAATAGAAGCAGACACAAATTGCGATGAATGAATGAATAAGTTACAAGATGGTTTGGCTGTTGGTGATGATGATGATGATGGTCGGCGATCCTTGACGAGATGGCTGACAAACGGAAATGGGTTTAAGTGTTTATTGTTGCCAAATTGACCTTTCGCTTGTAATTATCGCTTTCCTCTGAAGGACCGGATACTTCACACTTTTTGTGATCATGGTCATCCTTTGATCAATCTCAACTCTCCGACGAAAAATCCGCCCTTGTTATCGCCCATTACGACTTCCCCAAAACAAGAAATTTCACTTTCAGATTCTTTCCACGATTCCAATTTTGACTTAATGAGTTATTGGGGGTTCTAATTTAGTGAATATTTCTAATGACAACTGAAGTCAGTGATGGTAGATACACAAAATTTAGAGTCGTTGAAAAGCTATGTGGCCTCTGAAAAGTGCTTATCATGTGCATTTAATCACCAATGAATTGTTTTGCACTTCTTTCTAATCAGAAACGATGTGTTTTTGGTTGTAAGGGATCGGCTGAAAAATGACATCTGGTCTTTTTTTATCGAGCTATTTGTTGATTCCGAAAAACACTGTCCTCCACTTTTCTTTAGTAGTCTTCAAAATACAGTTCGACAATTATTCAATACATTTCCTAATCCATTTGTTGCTCAAAGGTTCTCCAAATCTGACAAATCATATTATTGAAATGTTAAAAATGTGAATAAAAGCTCGTGTAAGTATTACCCTCATTCCAGATGACACAGTTAGTATGAATGATGCATTTATTTTCATCCCTTGCTGTGTTGACAAATAATCCACAAGAAACATATGCAACAACTGCATGCGTCTATAGAATCTCATTTGAAAGAAGCGTCATCAGAACACTAGCGACAGTGGCTATGACATGAAGCTTCAAAAAGCCAAACAAACAAAGAAGTGCAAGACTAAAAATGCAGCCAATAGGATCCTTCAACCGATGAATTATCCAAGACAGGGCTTGAACACATCTTATTTTGCGATACCAAGACTAGATCACTTCTTATTGGGAGGATCTACATAAATAGATAACAAAATCACGATTTCGTTTTAACTTGAACTTCCTGATTGATGGTGGCGACACCAACAGCAAACAATTGAAGCTTCACAAAAGCCAAAAAACTTGATGGCGCTGACGCTTCTTTCCCGTGAGGTTCTTTTTATGGCTCTAATCATCTCGTTTTGATTGGGCGAGCATTTTAAGAGGAAAATATAATGCCCATTTTTGTCGTTCTTTTTAAGCCGCTCAAACACTGTTTTCGTGAATTAGATAATTCTACAATAAGAAAGTTTGATTTAATTTTTGAACATTCAATCCAACCCAAGAACAGTTTTTTAGAGATTTAAGTGATATACTAGTTTCTACTTTTCTACGATCATGGCTCTTCTTGTTTACCACATTCCATTTGTCTGAGTAGCAAATCGCAAAAAAAATCGGCGTTTTCTGTGTTGTGTATTCTTTGTATTCATCAATATCTGAATAGTGAGAGTGGCTTTCATATGGAGAAAGTTGGAATGCCGATCCCCATCCAATCCATCCACCCACTCCACTCAAAACCACTCTGGGCAACCATTTTCGGTTGAACGTTGGGAAATTCCTTAACCCTTTTGTGACCAGATGATCGTTATTACTACCACTACCATTATGACCGTCGTAGTTGGTTGTGGACGCCGATTTTCCTCGGACAATCCAGGATCTCACTTAGTAACTCACCACTAACCACTCGTCGTTTGGTACTGCCATTGGTATTGGTATTGCTCTGGTTTGGTTGAGAGTTGAACGAGAAGGAAATGAGGAGAAAATTGAAAGTAAGAGTGCACAGGACGAGGATAAATACGTACAGAATGGGACCAAAACAAATTTATTTTTAACTTCAGAGCATCTGCGGTCCAACTAACCAAGGATGATCGAAACTTGTGTATCTCGGCCAAATGTGACCTACACAAATCGGGTTGGTTTTCATGGAGTTGACAATTTCGATCTTTGGTGGATCAAAATATGGTTATCATTAGTGCCTTATTTACTTCATTACAGTTGAGATCCCTTTTGAATGTATAAATAAAAATTAATGCTTGTAAGCAATGGTATTTTTTTGCTTTTCACTCTAAAAAGTTTTTTGAATGGTATGTATGGCAGGTCTAAGTACAAACATCATTAAATCTTAATGAGGATGCTAATGGTGTCTTCTTAAAATTTTACACTTTGCAATAACAATTCTGACCGGCAAGTTTTTGCTTATGATGTTTTTTTTTGCTTAAAACCATTATCCTTTTCACCCATGGAAAGGTGTCACAATGTCTCATTTGGAAGAAAGACTTATGAAATTTGAACCATCCCATAAATTCAATTTTGTTGGACTGAAATTATTGTCTGTTATCCTGATTTGAAAATTCCGCCGGTATAAAAAAATCCTCTGATCTGACAAAGTTGGTTTAATTTTCAGGTGTACATTTGATGGCATTTGACAATTCTTACATTGGGGACATTCAAAGGTTGCTCCAAGTGAGCGTTTTAAATCATACCGCTAAAGACAAAACAGGGCCGTTGGCTGTGCTGAGTTGCCCAGCCCATTTGGCGAATACAAGTTTTTCCCATTTAAGAGTTCATTCAATGATTCTAGGTCCTAGGAAGCAATTTATATTTTACGTTTAGATACCTCTGCTTACACCTGGCTGATAATATACTCAGTTTATTTGCTAGAGAATGAGATCCAAAATCATACATTATCATAAAGAAACATTAAAAACTATTTCATTGCTCTGTATGGGCAATATTTTTGAATATTGATTTCATTCTTTGGAATCCCCTGAAAAGAGTTACCATCTTTAAATTATTGTTTATATCAATGTTGAGTCCTCTTTTTGCAATAACACAAGGCTTGCTTTATTGGTTTTAAGTCAAAACCCCCAAAAATAATTTTTTTGCATATTATTGACCCAATTCCAGCCAAGGCATGTTAACGTGAAATATCGATCGTTTCCAGGGACCTAGAAACATTGAATGGGCGCTTAGATGGGAAAAACTTGGATTCGCCAAAATGGGCAGAGCAACTCAGCACAGCCAACGGCCCTGTTTTGCCGCTAGCGGTAAGATTTAAAACGCTCACTTGAAGCAACCTTTATATATCCCCTTTTGGCATTAGTTTTGAAATTACTTTAGCACAAGAGTTCCCATGGAGATAAAAGTACACCATTGTCAATAAGTATACTATAGTACAAATTTGGAATTTTCCCATGACAATCCTGCTTCCAAATTCAAGATGCATGAAACAACACTCAAAAGTGTCATGAAAATTGGATTAATGCTTTCATAAGCAATGAAGAATACACTTGGTGTATTTAGTGCATTTAGTTCAAATGAAGAAAATTGGTCATGAACGTACATATTTCTTGCCTCCAAAAAAGTTTTGATTAGAAGGTAAAATCATTGACGTCATCTAGGAAATCGTTCAATATGGAATCCCTTCAAACAAGTTTTAAAACCCTATCAAAAAGATAATTGTTTTTCCTGAATTAAATGCCACCGTTTGAATGGTTCCGAGATCGTGGAATGGTTTCCTTTAAATGTGGTTATTCGAAAAAGGACCGTTATTCATCAATTCTTTTGTAGTCTTGTCTTGTCAGTTATACGATTGCCATCATAAAAGCAAGATCGTATCATGAGAGATCCCCGAAATCCATCCCATTTGGGTCCGGATATCTATCTGGTCCATTTTTCACATAAGTCCGAATAACTACTTTTCCTTATTGTCCAGTCTTTCATATTTCTTAAACACTAGCTCTTATGAACACAGTTCTTTTATACCTATACCTAGTAAAATAGTATAAATATATACATATAATAAATCTATAATAAAATATACTTAGTATCCGTATTGGAATCTAGGAATCCTACCGGACCCAAGTTCAATTTCCTGGTTGGCGCTTTTTCTTGACCAGGAACCGTTTTCGTGACGTGTTGTCCACAAGAATTGAACTCAGGTGGAGAGACATCTAATCCCGAGCTCTAGTTTCTTCATAGATATCTTCTCGATAGAGCTTGCTTGGTCACTGGTAATCATTAATGTGATCAATAAAGCCTGATTGGAGTTGTCTTTGAAGGGTAAAGTGTCCTAAAGAGGATTTGAGGTTGCTTCCAACTGTGAAGTGTCATTCAAGAATCCATTTACCGGTTCAAGATTGAGAGAGAGATTCGTACGGAAGAGGTACTTTGCCTACAAATATTGGTCCAATTCGGTCTGGTTTTCGGGAAATTTGAAAAAGGGTCGATCTCCGATATGGTTGACTAATTTGCGTTGAGGGAAGGTTAATCCGAGTCTCCGTTACGGAAAAGCTTTATTCAATTAGTGAAAGTTATAGCATTTTCTCATAAAAACAAGGCTGTTGCTCCTCGTACTGTGTTGGTAGCCATGCATTCTAAGGTTTTAGTTTGTGACGTAAAAAATTGAGACAACTTGACAGCTAATCACTGCGGCGAGGATAAAAAAGTGTTTACATACATTTTTTGTGAGGTTTTGCAATTTAGTGTTGATGTTTGCCGCATTTTTGGAAGGTTTAACAATATTTTTTTCATTTTTTTCAATTCAAAAAATATTTTTATATTAAGGCTTATTAAGTTTGTTCGTCCCCATTATTGTTGATGAAAGAACGAGTCCAATAATTTTGATCAGAAATCGAAAATAAAATAAATGCAGACTGAAAAACAGAGCAAATAAATTTGGCCCATTAGGTGACAAATTGAGAAGAAAAGAATACTTTTTTGGCCAAATTGTTTGCTTTTCCGCACTCTACTCTTTACTATCATGAACTTCATGTTCATCATTTGATCCCATTACAACAATACAAGTTGGTAACTACTTCCATCAGTTGTTCAAGAACAATCACTTTCAATACTTATTGACCTTTATAGTAAAATGTCAACTATATTAGGATATTTGATCAACCAATCAATTTCGACATTTTTTGAACACTGCACATAACCAAGAAATTACTTAAATGTTAATGAAAATGCATGATAGAATCAACGAAAATACATATTTCCCAAATGTCTGAAACACCGTCAAAAAAAAATATTTAGGCCATTTGGATATTTGTTGACTGAAACGTACTTTCCAAAACAACAGTTACATACTTCCATTGTCCGTAAATCATCCTTAATTTCATAAAGAATAAAGCCAACCCTCTGAATTATCAAACTATCTATTCAGATTTGAAATGAAGTCGTTAGTACAAGGTTTTTCGAAGTGGCGAGTCAAATGATAAAAACACCCGTTTTTGACATTTCCTTAAGTGCAATCTCAATTACGAAGATAACAATTGCTTAATCGCTTGTAAATCGTCGGTTTGTCACCATTTCAATATTATCGATCGATTTGGGCATCATTTGATTTCCGTGGGAAACACTCTCAAAACAAACAAACCCCAAATGGGCCATAAACCTCTTTAAAGTTCCAGATTTGCAGCTATTTATGGTGGCCTCATCTTTGGTGTTGACCCAAGAAAATTGGAATCTTATCATCCAACCATGCTGAACTAATGACAAACACCTTCCGGCTTTCAAAAAGCGAAGCTCATTTGGAGACCGACCGTTTTAAAAGACGATGAATTCCTGCCCAATCTTCCAATCCTTTGTTTTGACCCAAAACGAGATCGGCAATCCGGAATTGCTTTTCAACCTTGCCGCCTTTTGAGGGCTCGATGATGCCTATCATTGGATTAATTCTCCGAAACAGTTACACATTGCTGGTCTTGTCTTCATTCATTCCGATCTATTTAAAAAGCCGCTGAATTAAGGTAATCAACCAAGGAATGATTATGGTCAGACACGGACACAAAAGTCCGGAATTTACCGATAAAGCGGGGTTTAACGATTTAGATTGGCTTGCTTGTCTGAGTTTTAAGTTACAAGATCCTTTTTACTCTTTGGTTTTTGGATGCTTGGTAGTGATGCCAAAAGTTGAAGCGATCAAAACATGAAGACTTTTTGGAGATAATTTGAGGTAAAAGACAGTTAAATATTATGTTTATCCGGTACACTTTCTGACTGTTATCAATGATCCATTGATCACTACCAAAATACAACCCTTGCCATTAAATTGTGTCCCAAAAATCGTTTGACATAAAGTAATGATCTATGTCCGATAAATTTCATTATTAGCTAAATATCAAGGTTTTCTTTATGTACCTACTTCTTTTATCAAGGACAAATTATTACCTGAAAGGGAGAAGAAGGCATTTTGTTCTCACAGCAATGTTTACAAGGCTTCATAAGTTATTGCATGCATTGATCTTGTATGTTCAAGCCATTAGAACTTTGAGCTCACTGAAGACCCCCAAAATACAAACACTTAATGAAGCTCACGGGAAAGAAGTGTCAACGTTGTTTGGCTTTTTCGAAGCTTCAATTGTTTGCCGTTGTTGTCGCCACCGTCAATCAGATAGTTCAAGTCAAAACGAAATACGATTTTGCAATCAATTTATATAAATCATGCTAATAAAGCTTCATGATAAAGCCACTGTCGTTAGTGTTCTGATGACACTTCTTTCCCATGAGCTTCTGTACAACCATCAAGGTACAGTACTGCTTCCAAAAGAGTCCCTCTTTTCTTTCCGAAGCCTCCCCCAAAACGCATTATTTCAACAACTCTTTTTGAGGCGACTTCGGAAATAAGTTAGAAGTTTGAAAAACATGCGAGTAATTCGAATGACGTTCTAAATGCCTTTGAGAAGAGCGATGGACAAATTTGCAGCTCAATTTGTTAGTTTTCGTTTTGTCAATACACTTCCGACAGACATATTTGTTGACAGAAACACTTACTGGAGCATTCAAAAAAGTTCCTTGACTTGTCTGAGAAAGAATCTATGGCGTAGAAGTCTCAAAACCAACCAGGAAAATGGTTATAATTTTATGCAAAGAAAATGTATTGGTTGAGAACAATGCTCAAACGTCGTCCTTTGAAATTCAATTTCCGCGACAGCAATCAAGTTTTTCAGATGACAAAAGAACAGTTCCTTCGACAAAGTTTTTTCCACTTCCTTACTATCCTTACGTTTGATATTTATAACTTTTAAAACGTGTTAACACAAATCTCCTTGAACTTGTCATATTTACATGTCGTTTCTTTTGGATGGAACTTTTAATATGCACAATACAAAAACGTAAAGTACGTCATCATAAAGGAAAAATTGTGGAAATTGAGAAGAATGGATAGATAATTCGTTTGTAATTATCTCTGATATTTATCACCTACAATTGTAAGAGAAACAGCATGCAACGAAAGTTGGTGGATAATTTTTATTTTTTCAAAGACAACATGAACTGATGACAGGTCTTTAACAATCGCTCCAACGAGGAGGCTTTTAGAATGAACAAGTTTTGTTTACTAGTTGATTTTTTTGCGTTCTCGCATAAAAAGGTCGAATCAGCATTTTTTTTGGAAGTGGGCACAATTTTTCAAGCCAATTACCAAACATCTTTAAAAAACATTTGTTACAACCGAACCTCTAATGAAACTTCTGACTGCGTTCCGCTAAATCGTTTCCCTCAGCTGCTTCCTCCTCAGTCGAGAGTGGTGATGCATCACGTCTGAAGGGCTGAGGGTAAGAACTTAGACGTGCTCAACAATAATACAATTATATAACTATGACTTTCCTTCTTGAATAAATAGGTCCAGACCTTCCTCATCTGTGATTATTTTAACATTCAATATAGATAACTGGAAACATTTCTTAAGAAGCATTTGCGACGAAGATTTTGATATTTTTTTGCAGTTAAATTGCCCTCGTATGGACGATTTTAAAGGAAATCGGCTTTTTCATCACCTAGATGGCTCTCACGTTATTCAGCATGCCCTGAACACATTCCATTCGGGTGCCCTCTCTTTTTCTCAACATGAAACAGAGCAGAGCAAGCCTCGCTCAGGAAGCAAAATTGAGCTTCAATCAAAGAGAAAAAGATAATCAGCGCCATCTTGACGTAGAAATGGTTGTGAGGGCTTCTATTATATCTTTGGCCTTGGTTTGTGATTACTCAGCTGACTTGTTTAATTTTTGAATACAGTGATATCGTAGCTGAGCTCTTAAAGACTCAAAATATGAAGACAAATCAACTTTAAGATGGAAGCTGCAATTTTGGCAACAATTTTAAGTTGAGCGAAAGCTCTGAAATCAAAAAATTTTGCCCCTGTTTTGCCTCCATCTAGTGGCGATTTATGGTAACCATTGGTAAATCTGCCTCATCATGATGATTTAACGTAGCCCCACAATTATTATTTCAATTTTGAGATGTCTAAACTTTTTTTTTGCAAAATGAAGAACATGGCAGGCATGTCTTTCCAAGATTCTAAGAAGTCTAGATCTAAAAATCTATAAAATTTAGAGGCAAAGATTGACCACACCAAATGCAAGGCAAATTTACATAACTTGTAAGCCCATAAACATGGGCATGATGTTAAATGCTTCAAATCAAGAAGCACGGAAATCATGGAGTGGGAGGCCAGCAATGAGAATTATTATTTCCAGCAGAAACGAACCATTTTCGTTCTTCTGCAAATGAGACCTGGCTTGCATTGAGAAGAACACGTTTTTCAAATTTCAGCCCAATCGAACGCCGGAGTGAAAAGTTATGCCTTCTCAACCTTATGTACTGAAGAGAGCATAGAATGAATGAACTCGCTCTTTTGTGGTAAGGCAACTATCAGAAAAGGGCTAGTTCATTCATTCTCGGTAGGATTTGCACTGAACTTTGAGTGAGCATAACTTTTGTCTAGGACGTTCGATTGAGCTGAAAATTGAGATGCGTATTCTTGTCAACATAAGCAAGGTCACATCTGCAGAAGAACGTAATTGAATTGTTCTTACTGGAAATCATTTTTCTCATTGCTAGCTAACCTCCCACTCCATGATTCCAGTGCTTCTTGTTCAAATTCAAAATATCAAAACTCAATGTCATTCATCAGAAGAAATGTACGTAGATTTCAGGCCAGCAATGTTTTCAAGTCCATGAAATGGTAAATTTTTTTAATTACTACTCTTAGAGTTAATCTTAGCTCTTAGAGCTAGCTATTGTTCTTTTGGCAATTTGTAGTACTCGATTTTTTCTGGTTCAAAAACTCACAGAAAATATCATGGCCATTTCAGATGTTTTTATTTACTTTTCGTGCTCAAAAGGCTGAGTTTATTTGTCAGAAATCTACACACTTCCTTATCTTATAATTATCAATAGGAAGTTTTGGAACATGGTGATTGGTATTAGTCATTGATGACCACCTGGTAAGTGACCGGAAAGACACAAGAACCAAGATGGATCACCGCCAAATAACCATATGTCCTTGTGGTCAAATGGAATCATTCCAATCAATTGCAAACAAATGAGCTTGACCGAGACGAAAAGGTGGCTGAACCATGGATTTGTTATTGCACTTGAAATGTGTTTGTATTACGCCAATTTCCGGTAAATACTGCTCACTGGATAAGAATGACAAGTCCCCATCTGGCCAATGTCCATAGGGGAAGTGAGGACCGACTAGATTGACTGTGGTCCGTCAAATTCACAGCAATTAGCCATTCAATCTATGACCGATGACAATGACGATAATGAGCCATCATGATGAGCAATTTTCAGTCACCTGGACAAGATATCAGCAAATGGGGGATCATAAAATTGGTTCAATTTTTTCTTAGTTTTATGAAGAAGTGGTAGGTCATGAAAGTAGAGGGGGTAAATGGAATGGAGACACTGAAAGTACTTTGGGGGGTGTTGACTCCTGCATGAAAAGTGAGTTCAGTTGAAATAGGTTTTTTGTGACACAATAAAGAGTCTCAAAAACCAAGAAATACTGCCCTTGAAATTGATCGACTTGTTGGAAAATTATGATTTCTGGTCCCACAATAACTGCTTATCGAAGGTATGAGAGTTCTGTCATTCGAAAAATATCCTTACTTAAAGATCACAAAAGCAACAACAAAAAAGGCTTTATATTACTGGAATTTATGAGATTACAAAACTGAGTGCTCAAAAAACACCTTAGCTTTTTAACTCCAATGTACCAAAGTTTAATTTTTGTTCTCGTCCTCTCAGGATAAACGGTTAAAGTTTAGGTGGCTCTAAATCATGATCTCGTCATAAAAAGTTGTCATTGGAAAAAAAGAAATCCAAGAAACACCACTGACCTTATTAGACATTAGCAAAATGCAGTGTTTTCTCAATAGAAACCTGAATTTACGCACAAGATGATGTTTGGGTAGCTATTCCCGTCTTTTGTCAAAAGGTCATTCACTCAGGAGTTTGAAGTGGTCTGCAAATAGAATGTCTTTAAATGGAACGATGACCGTTAGCACTTAGTTCATGACCCTGTGGAAAAGCTCATCCATGCTCTTCTTTCTGACTAGGAAGAATCGTGTGAAGGCGAAAAATGGAAGGAAGTCTTCTTGTTGAGATTGGATGACCGCCTAATGCGAGAAACCTATCACTACTTATACGGATATATGCAATATGTTGAGCTTATCAAACAAATGTTCCATGAAGTGTCCTCGTTCCAAGCTGGTTCTGGACCAATCTGGATCGACACTCAGTCCAGTTTGTTTCCATGTTGGAACAAAACGAGTTCGGAGGAAGTGTCGTAACAATGATAGGCAGGGACACTGATTAGCTTGTCAATTTAAAGCGGAAGCGTACATTCGACACGAGGCTTCGTGTTATATTTTAGTTTCCTTAAAACGCAATTTTACTCGACAACCATCTTGAGAAAAAATAATACACTACATAGAAGGGTATAATGAAAATGAATGGGGGAAGTTTTTATCGCATCTTTTCTCAAGTACAATCGTTAATAGAGTTCAATACCATATGTTCGATAAGAATAATCTAAATTGATTTAAGAGTTCCTTGAGAGCATTTCAGAAACCAATCCTAGTTTTAAATATATTTTAAACCATGTCTTGTCATAATTCATCAATGCTTATGTAAATAGCAGCCGAACGTGGAGTTTTGATGTTTTTGGTGGGCTTTTTTATCAATAAAACAAGTGACCTCCCAAAAATGACGAGGTTTTGTTAACTCGTCTCAAATCTGGTTGCGCCTAAAAAGCCCATACTCCATTGGCTTACTGGCTTGATAAAAATCATTATGGATGAAATGACATCGCTTTCTTTGGTTCGTGTCATATTTTTAGCCTGTCTGAAAGCGGAAGGTGTCAGATGGCCTCCCTGAGTTCCAAGAGACCGATTTGGTCCAACTACTTGGCGGATCCATTCTGTCTACATTTGGTCAATTGACCCTTTGTTGACTATCCTCTGTCTCATGGTGACATGTGTGAGAAACAATGAGTGCCGATGGAACATGAGAATGTGTAGAAATTCTAAGTTTAGATGCACCCACACATGTCGCCGATCTTGGGGTCAGATCAGGTTACTGACCTTCTTCCTGAATGGAAAGAAGGGAGACAGAGAGACTTGCTTACTTGGAGAGTGTACTATGTAGTAAATCCTGGGGTTTGAGCGGACAAAAGATGGGGATGCAGGTGAAGAAGATCATCGAGGACGATAGATAGGCTGCGATGCTATTTTAAAGTTTTCCCAGATCATTATCACTCTCGAGCATCTTGACCACTTCCAATATCGCCCCTGTTTAAACAACATCATACAAGGTTAAATTTATCTCCCTGAAAGACAGGTGGACTCGTTTGTTGGCTAAACATGCCAGAAAGGCGTCTTAAGTATGATCCAAAGCGATTTATTTCGAGAACGTTGAGGGCGTTGTGTCCCATAAAATTTGTGTTGAGATTAATATTTTCGTAATTTTATTGGGCAAGGCAATAGAATGGACGACGTTAACGACGGTGATCCTGCCATTGACCTTGCACCAGTTTAAAATGCCATTCCTGACATGGACGTTAATCATGTCATCTACTTAGAGAGCTTAATTGAGAGCATGGCATGACGTTTAAATTGCACACTTTGTGCGGCATTTTCTTTCATTTCATTTGTCAGAGAATGTGTTATCTTCATGAGAGAAAAGTCTAGGTTGGTCGTTTTGAAACGTTGTTTGGTAAGAGTTTCTTCTGATGAGAACATCAGAAGATCTAAGTATAATTTGCAAATTTTCAGGCCTAAAGTTGCAACGAAAGTCAATTAACTTCAAAGTGCAGTGCCAGGCAGTTCCAAGAGGCACTTAAGAGAGTTCCTCTTTGGTAGAGCGCAGCTAGATTTAAGAACGCTCATTTCTTCAACTTTCAATTCAATGCTCAGGGGATCCATGTAATCCATATAATTTTCTTTCATTTAGCATTTTTGGTCTAGACTTTTATCTGCGGACAGGAAATACCAAAATCCTCATGTCCTTCTGTAGAGGTGTCTTTGTGTGCCAAGAATGGCAAGAAAGTCTGAAATAATGGGTTCTCATAAGTATGCGTAAATGCCACCAGGTCAAAGACCTTTGGCGTGCTAAACACATGAATGAGGTTTAGTAAACACTTGTATTAACAGTGGAACTGTAGTCTAGGAAAGGAAATGTTTTGTGGATGTCTCATTAGATAATTTGCAGGTTCAGGTTAATTCCTGAAATGTACGATTCTCTCTCTAGTTTTCTCCAAATCAGTGCCGTATTACAATATTCAAATGGTTTTACAAGGCATGTGAACCAATTCAAAAGCTAGCATCGTGCCCTCACTTCGATGGTTTTCATGGATTATTGTTCAAGTTAGTCTTAAAACATAAGCTGCTATTTAAGCACAGCTTTTTTACTGAGACAACACTCGAGCATTGCTATTTCGACAATACTTTACTTTACTTGAGCTATTTGAATTAGTGCAATTAACTAATACAATTTAGGTGCGACCAATGCAGCTAATATGATTTGAGTTTAGGATACCCAAGCTAGCTGAATAAAAATAAAAAAAGTACCAAATTTATAACTTATATGACCTATTAGATCACATGTTAACATGTTAAATGAGTGTTATAAGATTGTACGAAAATTAAAATCAAAAGTTAAAGAACCGGAGACAAAAAGAAAAATTACCGGGTGAGAAATATGAAAGCCAATCTTAGAGTAATCTACCTTGCTGGTGTCTAAAATTGGCTAAAATTGGAAAATATGCAACTGCGTCCTTACGTAGAATACACTCAATGGGGGATGCAGTGGAAGGTTTGAGTGATCTCTTCAAAAATCTTATCGCGGGCGGATGAAAGAAGAGAAAAGGTTTGTTCGTCAATGTAAGATTTTGGTCACTGTTATGTACTCAAATAACAAAACATGGGAGACCGGGATCGGTAGAACGAGTTTATTCTTGTAGAATAACGGAGGAAGAATGGATATAGAAAGATGGAAACAAAAGGTTTAAATACCAAGGGGAACGCAGAGGGTAAATTAGTGCGAGCACAGGGAGAGAGCAGGACAAACTGAAATACGAATACAACACACCTCCCCCAAATCAAATTTTCCCCCGAACATTTGATTCACACCTTCATGTAAAAAATTGGTACTGCCAATCAAAATGGTACTGGGGTTGACACATGACCACACAGAGGAATTTTCATTTGACCAACACCTCAGATGGTAATCAAAGATTCCAAAACAGTCCCATTCGCGACAAAAATGGCCTGGATCAATGAAGCCAACGGTGGGTCCATCAACGGAACATACGACGACAACAAACTCGTCTTGGGGCGACAAAATGCTTGGACCTCCAACTCCGACTTCACCCGACGGCTCGACTTCACCCGACGGCTTCTGGCTCAGGTCCAGAGCATCACGACCACAGCGGCACACATCACGGCGGAAACATGGGAAACCGGGAGATGGGTGGACAAGTTTATTCGGTAGAATGATGAAGGAAGAATGGATAGAGAAAGAACAGAACAACAGGTTTATATAGAAACAAGAACGCACAATACGAGTAACGAAGGAGAGTATTGAGAGAGGACTACAAATACAACACACCTCCCCCAAATCAAATTCTCCGGAACATTTGATTCAAACTTCATGTAGGAAGTTGGAACTACCAATCATGGGAACATCAGGGCCTACACACAGCCCCCCATACGATCTTGGGCAATTCAGGATCCACCATATGATTTTGGGCAACACACGATGGGTAATCACTACCGCACAAAAGCGGGAAACCTTGTCCGCACAAAAGCGGGAAACCTTGTCCGCACGACAGCGGGAAACCTCGTCCGCACGACAGCGGGAAACCTCGTCCGCACGACAGCGGGAAAACTCGTCCGCACGACAGCGGAAAAACTCGTCCTCACGACAGCGGAAAAACTCGTCCGCACGACAGCGGGAAAACTCATCCGCATCAAAGCGGGCAAACTCGTCCACAGGGACAACGACAACTTCAAAGTTTTCTTGGGAAGACGAAATATTTGAACCCACGACTTCCGACGACTCACGCGCCGCCTCCCCTTCACTTAACGGGGTTTTATTGGGCAAGGTCGGCCTGCTCCAATAATCGAATTGATCTTCAGACAACATCCTCATCCTGAATGGCGTTAGGTTCGAGACCACAGCCTCGCGACGACAACGTAAGGTTCGGGTTTTGTGCTCCAACGAGAGTATTCCGAGTTGAACCTCGCAGATAACACGGTCATTTTCATCCTCAGAGGTCTCTTCCACACACTGTACCTCTATGTGGGCGTCTCCGTAAGCCTCACACTGGGCTTCTACGGCTTGGAGTTCTGTCTCCAAGCTGGAGATTTCCCATAACTCAATGGACGACACGTCCACACAACGAAGTCCCTCCACACGTAACTCGAGGGCTTCAAGGGCTCGACACGCCCGCAAACGGAGCTCACCACGTCTCCTCTTCAATACTGACAGAGGGACACGCTCGACGTTTGGATCCACCTCCATCCTCGATCCTCCACACAATGACGACATCCTCGGAATCCCAACGGTTCGTTTACATCAGCATCACTGGTGTTTCCAACGCTGCGCCATGTTATGTACTCAAATAACAAAACATGGGAGACCGGGATCGGTAGAACGAGTTTATTCTTGTAGAATAACGGAGGAAGAATGGATATAGAAAGATGGAAACAAAAGGTTTAAATACCAAGGGGAACGCAGAGGGTAAATTAGTGCGAGCACAGGGAGAGAGCAGGACAAACTGAAATACGAATACAACACAGTCACTGCAAGGGTTTTCGCGTTTTACAGACCGCCCTTATGACTTAGATGCTACAAAAATTGTCGAATTGCCAGTTTGGACATTTTGACTCTCGGTTTTGTAAGAATTTGCAAAATTATTCTTTTGATCAAAATATGGCAAGCACTTAAAAAAGACCTTTGATATTGAAGAGAAACACGTACAAAAAACGGCATTTTGTTTGATACCATGATGGTTATGGAGCTTTACAATACAAATCAGTGCTTATAACATCACTTACACTTGTACTTACCCAAAAAAAGTGGCCTTTTGTTGAGAATTTTCTCGTGCAAGAACGAGCAAATAAAGTGTGCATTTTATTCCAAAATCCTAACCAAAGGTGTTCAAACTTGCAATTCGACATTTTTCATGGCATCTAATTCGCAAGGGCAGTCTGTAAATTGCGAAAACCCTTAAACTGCCCAAATTCTCACGAGCCACCCACTGTTGCCAAACAAGCCTTTATTATTAATCATTAATCATGAGGTCCAGTAGGACCAAATCAATTTCGTGTTTTTCTTGAAATAAAACCTTGCTAATGTTGATTAGAATACGTATTTCAGTTTTCAGCTCAATCGAACGTCGGCGTCAAAAATTATGCTCTCTCAAATCTCGGTGCAAATCCTACCGAGAATGAATGAACTAGCCCTTTTCTGATAATTGTTTTACTGCAAAAGGGCGAGTCTATTCATTCTAAGCTCTCTCCACTACATAAGTTTGAGAAGACATAACTTTTTACTCCAGCATTCGATTGGGCAGAAATTTGAAAAACGTAGTCTACTGAATCCAAACAAGGCCTTGTTTGTAGAAGAGCGCAATCGAATTAATTCTACTGGAAATCATAATTCTCATCACCACTCTCCAACTCCAGCAATTCAGTGCTTCTTGGTTGATCATTTCCAAGAAAAAAGGGATGAAAAGTTCAATTGATTGTTTTCTTCAAAGTACTGTTTGATTCACTGCAGGGAGAAAGGTTCAACCATCGAATTGAATCTGTGTTTTATGATAATGGGCATGTGATTTTAACGAAAGTGATCACTCATTTATTCAACACGCTCATGGGACGCTAAAATTGTATTCCTGTTCTGTCCCGACTGGTAATCTAACAATTAGTGTTCCTCACAGGAAATGCAATTATCATGGGCATTGATTATGCATTAGTTTGGTTATGGAACACTTCCAAGAAGTTCGACTTGAACGACTTAATAAATGATCAACGATGTTCCAAAAGATCACTAATTGTGGACCCTGGATGGAAAATGGGAACAAGCATGGCACGAGATGTGGGAAGAACCGAACTTGGGAAAATGACATTCATAATTTATGACACTTTGAAGCTATTTCATGTTTAAAAACGGCACACTGACAAAAACCGAAACCATTCGTCGATCGTAGGGCTTCAAGGAAACATCAATATTTTTCTTAATATCTAATCGAAGTGACAATTTGTACTTGGCTCATCAGTTCTTTCCTCATCTCCTCTGAAATCTTAATCGGTTGAATCATTGTCAGAAGCTCAAATCTGCGTACCCAAGAACTTGAGGCATTTGAAAACGTGTTTTTCCCAGTGGTTTGCTCCAAGTTGGAACTTTGGACCCTTTCAGTGAGGTATTTAGTGTCAAAACCATCGCCTCAAGGTATCAGTCCAAAATGCGGGTGCGTTGGAAGAAGGCCATTTTTGATCTGCGAAGATATTGTCAAGAGACAACGATCCATGGGATTAGGTACTTTAAATGCTCAAGATCCCCTCAGAATTGGTCCAATAAGGTTATCCCCTATTTGTTGTAGGTATCTGGTGGATGTGGATTCGTGGATGGAGAAGTTCTGGTGGTTTCTCATAGTGATCACTGGTTTTGCTCTGGCTTCATTCTTGATCTATCGAGCGGTTGTGGAATGGGAAGATCATCCTATTCTGACCACTGTGGATTCGTCGTCTGTTCCAATCACTTCCATTCAGTTTCCAACCATCACAATCTGTCCAAAACGGAGAGGTGATTCAATAGTTTACTTTCTTTCCGGTTTGGGGGGAACTTTTTTTCATTTTGAAACACACGAAGAGACGTCGAAATAATTTGCAAGAACCAATGAATTCAATTTTCCCGTTAAATGTCGAGGATCGGTTTTTTGATTTTGCACCAACGAAAAACAAGACAACCAAGAGAGCATAGATTGCAATAAGGATAATCGTTTACCATAGATATCATTGTTATCCCCCCAAAATCTTCAAAGTCAAAGAATGTTTTAATTCTTAGAAAGCAAGAACGTGTTTTTTTTTTGGTTGGTGTCAGAATTTAAAGCACGGCAAAACTTTTAGATTTTAATGTTATTTAAGCCTTCTCGTCAAAACTTTTGAGAGTGTACAGAATTTTGACAAACGTTCCATTTGCATGCACGAGAATAGAGAATGTGAATTAAATATATCGGTGTAACAATTTCCCCCCATAAATGGAGACAAACAAAAGGGAGGTAAAAGCTCAAAGTCAATCACATATTGGTCACAAATTGATACTCGTTTTGCAATTGTCATCTTAAATATGCAAAAGTATATTATCCTAACCAGAACATTAGCTTTAAGTAAAGTCACTTGACGTAACTGTCTTTAGAGATTTATACGCGTATATTTCTTGACTAGGTTTAACAAACCCCCCCACCAAGCACCTGCTTATCTTCTCATTTTGGCTACCCTACTGTTCCTCTGCACTTCGGCCTAGCTGACCAGCACAGATATGAGGATAAAAGGGCTAGATTTCACTAGATTTGGAATTGTTCACAACCAATGGACTAACATTTTTCCCTTTCGAGAAAAGAGTGAAATATCCTCAATCTTTAGAGTAATTTGATCGAGGCTGACGTTTCCATGAGCTCTTATTCGCAAAATTTGACAAAAAATGGCTTTGAATTCTGAGCTAAGAGGTTGGGGGGAAAAGCACTGATTGAGTTTTCAAGAAAATGAGACTGTGCTTGTAAATATACTTTTTAATTTCATCCCAACAAAACGCCAAAGCCAAAAGTTATCCCCTCTCAAAGCTCAGTACAAAAGAGAAAAAATATGAATGAGGTATTTCATTCAATCTGTTAAACTTTAACAGAGCTTTTTGAGGCCAAGGGGTTTAGATTCCGAAATTCAATGGCTTTGAAAATTGAATCATGAATTCTTCAGAATAAACACCAAAACCCACACAAAAGAAGTTCATGGGAAAGAAGTGGCAACTTGACACTAGCTACAGCAGATTACACGTAGGGGTTTGAAAAATCCCGACAAACCAAGAAGCGTGTGAGAAAATACAGCATGCAGGCAATTAAAGCTTTTAACCGGAGAAATGGCTCCGTAAGGGCCTGAGCACCTGCTATATTGCGATTTAATGACTGAACCAATTTTATTGGCCTTATTTGTTTAAATCAATGGATTAGTGCAGTCTTTTCTTGAAAATTTCCGATCTTGATAAAAAATTAGTTTATCAACAACAAGAGATCATGTCAGAAAAAAATTCCCAATTTTTTGTAACAAAATTCAAGCCTTTGAACACCAAAGCCTGAGATCTGATCCACCTCTAGTCATTAAGCCCCAAGAATCCCTAGCTGAATACGCCCGACTGCACTAATTCCATTGCGACATTGAACTCCGTCTTGACTTGATTTTCCTGATTTAATGGGGGGGGGCAACAATGACAAACACGTGAAGCTTAAAAAAGCACAACAAATTGACACTTTTTCCCATGAGATTTTTAGCTCTCACAAACGATTGTTAGAGATTGAGGTGGAAATTGATATATCTAGCCATATGAGTTGGGGAATGATGATTATGATAGTTCAGTTGAATTTGGGGTGAAATGCAAACGCCTAATTTCTGACAAATTCTTCATCCGTAGTTATATGGCATCATAAATTCGTTTAGACTTTCCTGAACATTGGTAAAATATTACTCAGCTCTTTTTTCTTTGCCAACAACCTAAGATTCGGTTGCCTGAGTGCCTCAACATCCAAATTTCCCCATTTTGCTTGTATTCAGAATATTCCCTTAGCTTTTTAAAGGGATTCATTCCAAAGCTCATTGGATTTCGAAAATCCCAATTTGTTTTTTTGTGGTTTGGTCGAAACTCAAACGTAAATTTACCCTGCAAACTAGTACTTTTTCTGATATAGTTGAACAAGATACCAGCCTAATATTTTAGTTTCTACCCATTTGAGAGAACTCTGTGCATTAACGATATCAATCACTTCTATCCTAGGGTTGATTTGAGAATGAGTTCCTTAGACATCAGAGAGTCAGTCACATTTTTAGCAATTGAGTGAGATTCTTCTTCTCATGTCATATCCGTACATTTGACATTGGATGACTTAGTTTCATGGCTAAATTTAAACCGTTAAGAAGCATGTTTCGTCTCAAAATGAACAAGATTATTGGTATGTTGTTGCATGAGGAATTAGTGGATTCCTTTGGAAACGAAATGTTGCTTGATTGACAACTGCATTACAACCTCAACTAGTTTCTCTGAAATGAGACATTAATAATAGCAATTCAAGGCAAAAGAGGAAACTCACTAATACTAAGTTTTCCATTCAACGTCTTTTTGTGACAAGGTCACTTAGTTTATTTTATTTGCTCCAATGACAAATGATTTGACGTTAAAGTGTTATTTTTCAAATATTAGAGCTATATTGTTCCGTATTACTGTGTAATACTGTGCTGTCTACTAAATTTTATCACTAAACCAAACCTAAAGTTTTGTTATATATAAAATTCAAGTTTCCTTTGACTTTAGCAAAAAAGTTCTTAAAAAGAAATCTTGCGTTTTAGGATTTTTGGGGCAAAAAAATATGATTTTCTTTATTTTATGCTATTCTCGTTTGTTTTCGATTTTGGTAAGCTGAAAACAAAAGTAAGATTCACGTTCATAATTTAAGATGGCAAAACTATTTTGGTTATTCTTTCACGATTCCAGAGCCAAATAATCTAAAAAGAAGTTTATCAAGAATCATTCCAAATAATGTCAAGAATTACCAATGATGTCATCATTTTTGGCGGGAAAAAAAGTTTGGAAGACGTGTGCTTCTGATGATCGTGAAAGGTAGCTAAAATAAAGATTTAGGCCTGGTAATTGAAACAATTCCTTTTTCATCTGCACAACTTGAAGTAAGAATAGCAATTCTTGACATTTATCATGACTTTTATCTAAAATTTCGCTACATAAATTGAGAGGGTTCTTCGGAACTTTTGAATCAGAAATGCCATTAAATAACAAGATGGCCAGAGGAGATCGGTTCCTGGGGCAACGAAACCTAAAAATAAATAATTTGTTATTTAGAAGGCTTCCGATTTCTCCATTTGCTTTTAAATTACTTTGCCAAACTTCTCAACATACATTACCATAACCATATCATTGCTCTTAGTTGCAACATTTTTCGAAAATATGACCCTTGACAACTGGAACATTTTTTGGCAAGCCTAGACTGCTAACGGCAGCAGGTCTGTAATACGATACGGTAATCGCTCCCATTCCTGAACAATGCAGATATAAAAATTCATTCATGTTTGAAATATCCAATACTTTTCTTCGTTTATTCCTTTCTTTCAATAACATTTCGTTACTTATTGACCAAGTATTCAATATGATTTTTTTATTTTTTTCCCCATGTAGTTGTGTATCGTCAGATGCAAAGCAGTTTACTGTACAATCCCTGGAACATGATTGAGAATCTCTTCAACCAATTCAACATGACCAACTTCAATGGAGAACCAGAGGAGATTCGATTCATGAACGACACGAGTTTCCTCTTGGATGTTGTCATCAGCAGCATTCAACGCACCCTTACTCAGAACATAAAGTTCGATTTTGAGCAACTCAAAATCAAATGGGCTGATGAACTTGACAGTGATTATTACAGAGAGGTTGTAGGATGAGAGACGCTGATCACTTTTGCCCAATCCAAACACAGACACCCTGACCAAAACTGACAAACTCACAACATTAGGATTTGCTTTCGCCTAGCGTGCAAGAACAATTCGAGGCGCCATCTTGTATATTGCCATTTAATATGATAAGGTTTTTTTTGAGTTGGAATCGCTATTTGAATTGATTTTCTCAAAATGAATTGAGTTGAAATCATTGAAGCAAAAAGGAAATGTATATTCAAGGGATTTGAAAGTTAGCTTTATTACAAAACATGTGTGCAAATATTAAAACATGAGTCCTCAAGTTAATGGACCATGGGATAACTTAAAATTAAGATTGCTGGTCAGCACTTCTACATATCTTGTGTCGAAAGTTATTTTTTCAGGAGACATCAAACACTAAATGTATACTTAAATTCTAGAATCTTACTTCAAGAGATGTTCTTTCAACCAAAATTGATTGTGTTTTGTCTGGAAACATCACAAGGGGACAAAAATTGACTTAAATGACAAAAATAAGAAAGTAAGGGTCAGAAAGTGGTGAAACAATATTTTTTTGGGTTTTGTATTTCTGGAGTAGCTTTTTGAACGGATGCGATTTTGAGGAGGCTAATACATTGAATATGAAAAAAATAAAACAAAAGCAACCTTTTATTTCTTCCTTCATGTTTCAGTTTTATGGCAAGTAGCCTTTTAAAACGAGAAAAACCAATTCTACCAATAACATTAAGCATTCTTTCTCCCAGAAAAGTCCCGTCAGGCTAAAAACGGCAAAGCAAATTGGGATTCACGTCTATAACCACGAGGTATTTTTGGCATTTTTTCATCTTAGCAATCCTTTCAAATGGAATTTGATCTCATCAAAATCACTTCAGTAAAAGTACTTTTAAATACGAAAGGTATAGACTGTTCCAACCAAAGCAAATCAAGACTTCGAAAAAAAATTCCCAAAGTTTAAAAAGGAACATGGAATAACACCAAAATTGCCTTGGAAGCTCAAAGCCTCAAAGACCCTAAGAGTACAAATGGAAAAAGATCATTTCAGGAAGTGCCGAAATGAGCCTTCGTGCATTCATTGGCTTGATAGACAAAGTGGTAACCTCGTTTCTCCTCGTAATTACGACCTTTCAACCTTCAGTCGTCTCAAACCTGAAGACGTCATTTGCGCCAAGACTGGATAATTTCTAGGTCTCAATGTCAGAATATGATTTCACAGTCCTAACAAATTAGCCTAACTAGTTCAAAGACCACTTACGAGGTTAAGGGACCGCCAATAACGTTGGGTGGAATGGTCAAATATGATCAGCGCCCCTCTTCGCGGATTTTGCTCTCATTTGATTATGAGTATGAGGAGGAATTTTCCTATAGCGATTTCAATGAAACCGCAGAGCTCTTGCAAAACAACACGATGCACCTCAAGATCGAAATCTACCAAATGATGATTGATATCGAAAACAGTCCCCAGAATGCCACTTCTCCTCGGGCTTATATCTTGAACGATATCAAGTCCCACTTTGGGAAATGTCATGGACAACTTGAATTCAATACCTTCTACTTACCTCGGTGGCACGAGATCTTAGTGGAACGATATGCGGAATTGGAAGAATCCGAAAAGAAGACCACGTGCACTTCCATCAGATGCAAAACGGGCATGAAAAGGTTCCAAGGCCTTCTGGAAATGGGCGAATTCCTTTGCAAAAACCGTCCCCCGAGACTTGGATCCCTTTTGGCCAAATTTAGACAAGAGGTCATCAAGCATTTCTTGTACTCGGAGAAGCGATACAACCGCATCCGAGAGTTCTTTGCCAATGTAATCAAGAATTTGGTGGGACCTCTTTATGGTCTGGAGAAGGTCAATCTTCTGGATGTGGGTCTGACAGGATTCAGAACGGAGACCAATGCCACATTTGTCGAATGTCGGCACGATATTTTTCTTCAACATCGTCGCATGTGGTTAGCCTATCTTAGGGGCAATACCTCCATAATCCCTTGTTTGGGAACGGATAGTCCATGTTGCTCTTATAGTGGGTTTTATACCAAGCATAAGAACGCTTTTGGTCGGATCTTGCTCCAGATGTTGGATAGTTTGGTCTCGGATTACCCGGAAATGCCCAACGGAAACCGACTCGGATATGACATCCCGACAGATTATCGACACAAACGGATGCCTAAGATCTTGAGATGTAACTTGGGGTCTTTTGGTCAGTTGGTTTATGCCGAACCCACTGAGGAATGTACTCTAATGGAACCTACCTCCACTTTGAATGGAATATGTGTGACCTTCAATCAAAAGAACGCCTTTGATAACCTGAAACAAGCCGATGAGCGGCCGCAAAATATCCCGGAAAAGCTTTACGAGATCCTCACCAACAATCAAAGGAACAAGGTTTATAACCCTAGAGGACACGGCCTTGACTTTGGATTCCAGTTACTCATTTATGACCATGATCTCTTGGAACGAGAAGGTAAACTAGTTCATTTATTGTTGGCTCATAAAGCAATTTTCATGTTTAAGGCTCAAAATTTAATTGCCGGCTTTTTTGTTCTAGATAAAGACTCTGAGTACACGATTGGCATAACGGATCAATACAATTACATGAACCCTCGACTCAGTGAGTTCAAGACCACACCAGGAATGCATACCTATGTCTCGATCACGCCTCAAGAAACGGTGACACACCCAAATGTGGTGGAATACCCTCAAACCGCTCGAGGATGTCGATTTCCCCACGAAAATGAAGGATTACACATCTATAAAGGTTACTCCAAAGCGGCTTGCCAATATGAGTGTATCATTTATAGAGGGGTTCAAAAGTTTGGATGCGTTCCATGGAACTATTTGAGTAACGTGACGGACAAGAACGTTTGCGATGATGAGGCCACCAGATATTTCAACTTCTTTCTCCAGAACACGTCCTTCATTCAAGAGTATTGTGAATGTCCACAAGACTGTCATCAATTGGAGTTTACTTATTCTGAGACCATAAAACCTGTGGACTTTAAGAGCTTGTGTAAGATTGAGCCAGGAACGGAGGAGGAAAGCGACCTCTATTGGTCATTCCCTCAGATCCTGCGTCGTTATGAAAACGTTTTCATGGGTAAACTGAGAGCCATTCGAGAAGGCAGAGAGTACACGGAATACGAGGAATGTATTGCACTTTGGTCCAAAGAAATGACCTTAGTCGAGTTCAAACTTGACTCACCCACCTATACCAGAATGACCAAAGAAGCCAAGACCACTTTCATTGATAAAGTCGCCACAATTGGTAGGTTAAAAACACTTTCATTATGAATCAATTTGCGTATTCATCCCATCTTTGATTTGTTTTCAGGCGGAACTTTGGGCCTTTTTACCGGCATGAGCATCATCAGTATGTTCGAAATCTGCTATTGGGGGATGAAGGCCAGTCGGAAGCTTATGATGAAGAACACATTGGTGAATAATGCCCCACTCAGTTTGTGGAAGAAACAATCGGCTTCGGCCTCATTGACAGCCATTTCACCCTCTCCTTTTGCCTCTACAAAAGTTCCAGAGCCTCAGATTTGACAATGACTGGTTGTGGTGTAATAATAATTATGACGAAAATTCTTTTAATAACAAAATAATCATGTCATGGGCGTAAACGATTCTCTACTGCAACATTTTTACGTTCAAACGTTTCAAGTAATAAACGTTAAACACCGCAAAACAGCCCATAAACTCGCATACTTGCAGTTTTAGTCAAAAAACAATCCTAAACAAAATTGAGGCCAGATGTTTCAGAATGGTGCCAATTAATTGAAAAAATGTATGTGTTTAATACTCAGGCCAAGCTAAAAGAAGTAAGGAAAATAAAACAATTGTACTTTGTAGATCAAGCAAAGATGATTTTCATTACAATTGTAGATTGGCTAAAATTTTGTGTTGGAATGTTTTGTGATAGAAATCCAAAGTTTTTTACTTTGTACCAGTACGAAAATCATCTTAAGTGCACAAGGGGCGTACCAAAAATAATGAAATGGTTTAATCACTTGGGATGAGAAAACATTTTAAAAACTTCCCAGCCACAAACTTTTCTTTTCTGTCTTTTTCTGCATTTTGCAGAAAGGTGCAGTCTGCCAACAGGTGGCGGTAAAAACTGCCTCCAATTGGCAAATCTGCCAACAGTAACTCGTTGGTCGACCAAAATTCCAACAAAAGTTATATTTATGATTTATTTGTATACAGGGAATCACATTCCTTGTAGTGGTAGTAAAAACTCGCACCAAATCAAAATTTGTAAATGGCTTCAAAATTTCGAGTGAGAAAATTTGGCATCTTTCTTGCAGGCACTGGACTAAGTCCTCTTTGAAGAAATGGTCGAAATGACCACTCCCCTTTTTGATGAAACAAAGTACCTTACAAGCCCTTTTGCTCCTCGTAAATGATCGAAGGTCAAATGACATTTAAACTACTGGGGAATCAAGTCGCAAAAGATCTACAAAAGTTTTGCATTTTAGATAAAATTGTCCTTGGACTTGCTGTCAACGTCGGAACATGGAAAATAATGGGATTCAGCACAACTAAGCCCGATATTTCGGTCTAAAATGTTTTTTTGCGCTTTTTCGATGGATTGGCACAAACGAAACGTTCCTTTTTTGCAAACATGCCCTCATCAATTCCAAGAATGAATGAAATTTTACGAAACGTCACAATGAAGACGAAGAGAAATTGCGTATGTTCCCAAGATAAAGAAAATGCTTTATTCGAGGATCCAGTTTGACTGGTTTCTGTTTGGTACTACTTCTCTTTCAGCAGAGTCAAGAACCCAAATAGTCCTGTGCGTTGGAAGTGATGTTGAGAGATTAGGCAATTCTTGGACACCCAAAGCTTATTGAATCGGTCCAAGCTCCCGGTAAACATACACTTATACTTAAACAGGAGCTCGAATCATGATGTGCCACATTCTCCTAAAAGCTTATGGTTGAATTGTCTACACAAATTAAAATCAAACAGATTGTTTTTAAAGACATTTGGCATGGTTTGTTCTGATTTACTCATGGAAATTCGATCAAAGGAGTTGGTTTATGGGGGCGCGGTAAATAGGTCATAACGTAAAAAGGTCACGGGGAATAGTATACAATAAAAAGGTCACGGTAGAAAGGTCACAAAAAAGGTCACATTCCGCACACCTCCAGATACATCCGAAGGGACCCTGCTCTGTTGGCCCCGAAAATCAAATAGCGCAACCGTGGTTGGATTCGTCAAAGTTGCGGACTTTGATCCAAATTGGACTAGAGGTTGTGAACAATTCCAAATCTAGTGAAATCTAGCCCTTTTATCCTCATATCTGTGCTGGTCAGCTAGGCCGAAGTGCAGAGGAACAGTAGGGTAGCCAAAATGAGAAGATAAGCAAGTGCTGGGTGGGGTGGTTTGTTAAACCTAGTCAAGAAATAAGTGCGTATAAATCACCAAAGACAGTTACGTCAAGTGACTTTACTTAAAGCTAATGTTCTGGTTAGGATAATTTACTTTTGCATACTTAAGATGACAATTGTAAAATGATTATCAATATGTGACCAACATGTGATTGACTTTGAGCTTTTACCTCCCTTTTGTTTGTCTCCACTTATGGGGGGAAATTGTTACACCGATATATTTAGTTCACATTCTCTATACGTGGAGTGGGATCGAGCGAGGGCGCGTTACTGCGTTGGTGTGAATTTTCCTGCGTGAAAGCCTGGAGTTAATGAAGAAATCCAATATATTTCGGATTAATGTCGTTTTATTGACATAAGTCATAAAACAAAAGTCCACAGGGATTCAATGAGCAATCATTGATGTCTCTCGAAAAATTCAAATTGTGTTTTTTCATTGTGTTAAGTCAAATATCTTCAAACTCCTGATCTACTGACTTGCCTTGTCATAGTGATTGTCCACCTTTTGTTGAAAGCAACATGTTTTTTATCATTGGGGTTGTTTAAGGGCATTTTTCTCTATGTAGAATGCTAAAAGAAAGGCTTCTTTGTATCTTTTTTCAACATTTTACAGTCTTCTTTTGGCTTTAGAACCCCAAATAAGTGCTAACCAAAATTCTACTACATAAGAATTCTCGATATAAGAAATTTTCCATTTTTCGTCAATCTCGATATAAGAAACATTTTCAAAGTTTTGGCCTATTTCTCTTGCTTAAATTGGTCACAGGACATAACAAAACATAACAAAACGAAGCATTTCTAAGAGGATCGATGCAGTGCTTCCATATTTTTGCGCTTTTGCGCAAACTTTGCGCCTTTTAGGGTGCCTTTTGCGCACTTTTTTGGGCTCTCGCGCCTTGCACCTCTTTTGAAAAATACAACTGAACCCCAAATCACTAAAAATTGTCCAACATGCCACTCAACAATAACTATTTTAATGATATTAAGTTTAAAAAAAGATTTTTCGATAAATATAAAAAATGAAAGCCCATTTGCCAACAAATTTGCAATGCTTAAGAGTGAAATAAATTGTGTGTCTGCCATAGCAAAACCTAGTGGAAAATAAACTCCAAGGAAGTGTCATGCGAACTCAAGAAAGTCTCTCAAATTTAAAGTCAAACTGAGAATTGAAGATTTGCAGTTGAGATATTCCAAAAAAATAGCAAAAAAAACTTTGTCATTATGAAAGCGTAGAAGGCTCAATTTAAAAAAAAAAGTTGTTTGTCCCTGTGTAGGTGAGATAATTTACCAATCATGATGACAAAATTGAACTTTCTTTTTTAATTTTTTCTGTCAAATTGAGATTGAAACAAGTTTTTAAGCTTTGTAATAGAGATATAAATGCATGCACTTGAAATGTAAATTTGCGTGTTTTAATAACTATGTTTTAAAAGCTAAATTTTTGAGTCATTGTCGGATTGTGTTGTAATAAAAGTAAGTTAATAAGGTTATGTAAAGGTAAGGTAAACTCCTCTGGTAGTTTCCTTGTATTTTTTATCGTTTCTTGAGGCAATTTTCTTGAGTCTTGATAAAAGAAAAATCTCGATATAAGCAACATTTTGCCGCTGACGGAAAAGTTTCTTATATCGAGAATCGATTGTATACTTTTTCGAAGTATTTCCCAAACTTTTCTAATATTTTGATTGTTTAGAGGAAAAATATTTTTTCTAAAATTATTTATGCCAAATAAGAATGTCACTAAAAACTGAGCAAAATGAATTTGAATGAAAAAGACCAAAAAAAAAAGAGTTAATAACATAAGGGTGAATCCAAACCAAAGATTCCAAAATGTCAGCAAACAGGCATTTATACTGATATTAAAAATTCTGAAACGGAACTAACATCATATTCGCAAAAAATGTTTCATCTATTTGGGAAATTGAAAATTCTATTGTTAAATCCGGTTTGTGTCAAATGTGCCTCCAACAACAATAAATTAGATTTGAATTGCCAAACACATATTTGATAGATTGGTGTACACACACACAATAGCCAAATAATGACCTTGTATTAAATATTTATGAATATATGGCTCTTTTTCCAAATATTTGGTTTATTTTGAAGAAAATGTGTATCAAATGCTTTGCCACTTTTTAGCAATTTTTTTCCGGGACCTGCTTATGACATTGTCGAAACTAATGGGCTCGAAATGGTTTCATAGTGTTTTTGAGGTGGAGAAGCCATTTAAGAAAAATGACAAATACTTTGGAGATCCATGGTGATGTTGAGTATCAAAATCTTATTCTTCTGCTTAATCAAGATATCCTTGGCTTAATGCATGAGCAAAATTTTTATTCTAATTCCCCTAAAACATTATTGAATGTAAGTGATTTAACATTTCTTTTCACTTTAGGTAAATATTTAAATTTCATTGAACGTAATTATCAAATTGTGCTTTCAAAGTTTTACTTAAGTGTTACTGAAATATGAAAGGAGAAAAATCCATTTTTCTCAGCCAATTATGATGTTTGTATTCCCTATGACAAGGTCAGATAAAATTTGTACTTCAAGACATTCATCACGGAGATGAGTCTGGACAGACCCAGACATTCTTCACAAAAATCAAAATAAATTGTAGGTAAACTTAAATTGGGAGAGAGGGGAAAATAGGTTTACATTTCCCAATACCCTTCAAAACGTCGACACCGGAAACCTGGTGTCGACACTGACACCAACATCCAAAAAAAGCCGGTGTCGGTGTCGACACCTCGACATTGACACCGCTTCTCGCCCACCCCTAGTGACCAAGACAAAGCTTAACAAAGCTTCAGCAATAACAAAGCTTCGACCTCAATCCATTATTGGTTTAACCCAAAATATTGTTTTCATTGAAACCATCATGTAAATACAATCTTTGAATGGTCGGGGCAGAATATTTCCAACAAAGCTAGTTTCCAATTTGCTCATTGCCACAAAAAACAAATTGGAGCTCAGCTACTGATGGAGTTCAATCTGTTCAATCATTTTTTATGCGCGTTACATTGTTGTGACTGCCGATTCACGCAAATTACTACACTTGTCACTTCTGTGAAAAATGCGTTCGTTCACAGAGAAAATCCCAAAAAGTGACCCTGTTTTTGAAGTCTTCAGACCAGGGATGCCATCAAGATCAAGCAGTTTTTTTCTCACTACTTTTGCATTGGACCAATGACTTTGATGGGAGCCCAAAAGATTGAACAAATTGAAATCAGATTGAATCCCATCACTAAGCTCAGCATCCTCCATTGGGTTAGGATTAAATCCTTCCTGCTTTCTTTCATTCATTCAACATCTGCCTACGTATTCTTTTTTTTCTGTCAGGCACTATAATTCATAATCACTTCAAATTTCTGTAACAAACTGATCTGAATCTTCAAATATTGGTGCCAGCTCTCAGCTGATCCAAGGAGATATCTCTTCACTTGACAACTCCGTTTACTTCATGTTTCATCGTTCATTTTTTAAATATTTCAAGTAAAATATAAACCTTGTCTCAAGTTCATCTCCTCGTTGATTCAAGAGCATTACAATATCGATATTTGAATTATTATAAAATTATCGGTAAAACAAATCATAAAAGTATCAAATATCGGTATTTACTGTTGCTGCTTTAATTTTTTAAATCTTTTTCCTTTAAAAAGTCAGTTTTGGACTTTTAAAAATGATAAAAGAGAGAAACAGTTTGTACTTGTAAAAGCAACGAGTAACGAGTACTTTTTGAGTTTTTGAGTCGTTACAATTACAGTTTCTTTTGCGAAAAAAGAACGAAGGTCTGTACCTACGTTACAAGGTGCTCTCTGGAACACTAAAAAAGCGTTAAGCTCGAACTCTACCGGTTCCAAACTTTGATTATTGAGAGTGACATCATCTTGAACGAGTACTTGATTAATAATTTCAATTCGTTCCTGCGTGATAAATGGGGTGCACTTTTCGTGCAAATAAAAAAACAAAAAGCGCACAATTTTGTTTCTGAAAATTACAGTTTGCCAAAATTAGGTAAGAAAAATTAGAGTTTGCCAAAATTAGGTAAGAAAAATTAGAGTTTGCCAAAATTAGGTAAGAAAAATTACAGTTTGCCAAAATTAGGTAAATTGAGGGTCTTTGAGCATACTCTCAGCAAAACTATTATTGTCGCTTTTAAAAAACAGGTAAACATTTTGTGTATGCTTAAGTATTGTTAATAAAATAATAATAATAATAATAATAATATGTTTATTGCGACTCAAGGTCATGTCAGGTTGCATATAAAATAACATAAAATATTGCAAAAAATGGTGAAGTGACATGTCAAATGTTAAAAAAACATTACAATATACAAATTATATTGTGGTATCACAGGTAAGTTCACTAGAATGGTTTCAGTGCACATAAAGAAATGAAGAGGAGATTGACAGACAGTACAAATACAGTTGGGTAGAGGGAGATGATGAAAATCTTGGTTATTGCAGTAGATAGGGTGGGTCAGATTGAACAGATCCTTCGTCAGTTCCCGTCTTTGATGGAGTTGGGCAGGAAGCCGGACCAAGGTGTATGACCGCCAATATTCCGAAGGGATGTCGGGCCAAGGACAATATGACTTGAGTTTACTCTAAGAATTTTTTTTTTTTTGCGGATTTTTTACTACCGCTACAAGGAATGCGATTCCCTGTAAATTGATGGATTTCTCCCGACAGCTTCGATTCAATCCCCAACAGTATTCGATCCTACGCCGTCTGGGCACTTTTAAGAACGCGCTAGTACGCGTGGCCACTCTGGCTTCCTTGAATGTAGGATGCATAAACATGCAATGTCTGACCTCTTGGCTTCATTTCATTACGCAAGCCAAAGAATTTATTACTCACCATAAAAAACCATGCACTGTCATGTTTTTAAGTTTTTTGGTCTTTATTTACTTTTCATTTAGGTGGATTGGTTGATTTCTGTTCTTTTCAATGTTTATTCAATGTTTCTTTTTTCCATTGATTGGGTTTTTAAGCAGATTTTTAATAATGTCAAAAAGACAAATATCAAGTGAAAATAGTAATCTTAACTGAAATGAGTTACGAGTAATTGAGTTATTAATCCATGAGGTAAATAGTTTAACCACTCACTATCCTTATTCAAATCGAGAAAGTCAAACGATTCATTCGTTTTCCAGTCTCTTTTTCCACGTGAAGGGGCAAATTGTTAGTTTGTAGATGGGATATTTTTGAATGCCCTCCAAAAGTGGCTTTTCACTTTCTTAGAAAAGTTATGACGTTTGGATCTTCAGAACGAGTCAAATGACAATTAAGCAAGGGCCATATTGAGCACTAGGACAGAAAAAAGAACCTCATTCTCGTGGTGTTAATCTTTGATTAACAAATGAAAATACTCAAAATGTTTATTTAATTAGAGCTCTATATTAGAAAGAGTCCAGTCATATCCAACGCCATCTAGTTCATTCTGCTCGCAACTGCTCGCCGTTCCCAAAAGGATGCACAAGTATCCTCTAAGCTGAACAAATTTTCCAAAATATGAGACCAACATAGCAGCTTTTGACAAACTAAAGGGCCTAGAACCTTAATGAAGGGGTCCAAAATGACCTATTAGTGTGTTTCAAATGGTTGAAGGCTGCATTACCTGTAAAATTAAGTTTAAATCTTTAAAAGAGAGTAAGACAATGGACATGTGTTGAAGGACTTGACTCAACATTTCAGGGTTGAAATGTAAAGAAAGGAAAGGAGCCTTGATTTCAAACATTTTCTCTAAAAAAAACATTGATCAGAATGAGGGGTGAGTTATTCATTTTTCTCCCAGTCTTCTAGATTTAGACCTAATTTTACATGTAATTCAGGTTTGAATAATTTGAAACACACTAATAAGTCATTTTGGACCCCTTCATTAAGGTTCTAGGCCCTTAAGTTTGTCAGTAGGTGCTCTCTTGGTCTCATATTTTGGAAAAAAAAATCAGCATAGAGAGTACTTGTGTATCCTTTTGGGAATGGCGAGCAGTTGCGAGCAGAATGAACTAGATGGCGTTGGATATGATTGTATTCTTTCTAATATAGAGCTCTCGATTTATTAAAAAGATGTTCTGTAAACCTTCACACCTTGACAAGATATCCAGATTGTTAAAAATACAAACAGTGTTTGGAAGTTTTTCAAGGCGATGCTTTTTAGTGCTTCAGTTCTATCGCCTTGGTGCATTTTCAAGGTCTTTTTTAATGGTTTATATCATATTGTAGATTTGAAGCGTGTGAAAATTGATACAGCAAACCGAAGCCATATTTTGTATCCGAGACAAGGAAAATGGCGCCTAAAATTAATGAAAGTGTATCTAAAATTGACACCAAATATTACAAAAGGACAGCAAATATGATTCTGCTACAATAAGCTAACTTCACATCATCTACAAAACAAACATACATGTATATGACCGGATGGTAAAAATCCAAAAGCATTGTTCGCCATTAACAAAAACCTTCAGAATTTATGTTATATATCTTATGCTATTTAAGAGCTGTCATATTTTACAGTCGTTTTAGTGCTCTATGATTGACAAACTCCCGGAAAATAATGCAACATTAGTCGATATTTTGTGTTATTTTGATGGATTGGGCTGAAAACAGCTTTGAATTTTGGTGGACATGCGCTCCGTAATTACAAGAATCAATGAAATTCCACAAAAGATTTCAATGAAGACGAAGGGAAATTGCGTATGTTCATAAGAAATAGAAAAAACTACACTCGAGGATCCAGTTCCACCCGTTTTTGTTTGGGACCACTTTGCTCTAAGGAGGGACAGGAGACCAAATTCCCTCATGCGTTGAATGTGATAATTCATTGTTGCGAGGTGTGGCCAATTTTTAGGAACCCCGAAGCCTATTTGATCGGTCCAAGTTCCTGGCACATGCACGCTTTTAATGTTCTTGTATCTTAAATAGTAGAAACTCGACCCAAGATGTGCTACATTCTTGTCTTTCAATAAGGCTTCTCTCAAGACCTGAGCGTCAATGGAGCTCCACACTGTATAGTCATATAAATGGTTTTGAAAGACCTTCTGCATGGCCGTTCCTGGTTTGCTCTTGGCCACTTGGTCGAAGGCATTAGTTCCAGGCCACAAAATAAGTCGCCAATCACGATCAATAATATCTAAGGAAGAAATTGAGAATATTTTGAATTTTCAGAGGTGGTAGGTATAGAAAAAGCTTGAGTACTATAATAACAGAGTACGTTTATAAAGTGCGCCATCTAGTGCATTTCATGCGTCAACAGATCGCAGTTCCCATGATACACATTTTTTTGAAGATTGCAACGGTCATTCATCAGTTTTTGATAAACTAAAGTCCCTGAAATGTTGATGGCAGAACTCCAAAAAGAACTTTCTTGTTTTTCTGATGAAGTTTGGCATAGATCATGCCTGAATTACCTTTTTAGTAGCCAAATTTCCATGCCAATTTGAAAGGGATTATTATCAATAATTTCAACCAAAAACCATTACAGGTCCATTAACAATGGTCAGTTAACATTTCAGGCACTTAAGTTTGTCCAAAACTGACGATTGACCATTGCAATCTTCACAATTATGTGTATCATGGGAAGTGCGAGCTGTTGCCGCCTGCAATCCCCTAGATGGCGCACTTTATGACAGTACTCTGTTATTATAGTGTTCTAGAAAAAGCTTTGTTTGACCAGAAATGAATCAACGTTAATTTAAAGATTGGCACATCTCAGTAGAAGTTGATGTCTGACTTTTTTAATCAAAACTTTCATTTGACAAAATGTTTTACGCTGAATGCGTGATTTTTAAATAATTGATCTGTTTGAATGTTTTTAGTTCCGAGCCCCTTTTGCATAACATAAGGAGACAGGGGCACTCGATAAAAAAATGTTTTTCTCATTTTTTTTCAATGAGTTTCTGGTCTAAAATAGTCCTTTTGGAGATTCCCACCGGTGCCCTTCAAGACCATGGAATACCAAATTGTGGTAGTTCTTGTTTCTAACTATCATTAGGGATGGGCAGGGCAAAGATTTTTTGGTTCCAATTGGACGACTTAGCGGATCGGTTCAGTACCAAACCGAAGTCAAAATTTTGCATCCAGTTCTAATCAGGATTGGTGAGAATCCAGATCGTATCCGATTCAAGGATACGGCTTAGGTTCAAGGCTTAAAGGAAGATTTCCTTACATCACGGCGCTTGTTACAGTCAACTCTCCATATAGTGAACACCATTTACAGCGGCCAAATGTTCACTATATGGAGAGGTGCACTATATAGAGAGACAGATTTTACGACCCAAAAAATGACCAATGTGATGCAAAAAAAGGCGAACTACAGCATTTGTATTGCTCTCTGACATTTAGTCCCAAATCCAGAGACTAAACATATTTTGTAGTGAAAGACTAGGCATGTACAGCATTCCAAAATGCCAACCTAATTTATCCGACAACAAGCTCTTTAATTTTTTAAGGCCCCTTTCGTTCTGAATAGGGCAATTGAAGTGTGGCTTTGTTGTGCCTTTTCATGGAGCGAGAGCGTCGACATATGCCACGGCTAGCTCACACTGTGCATGCACTTGAAAAAAGACAAAACTAGGCATAACTCAAGAAATTGTGCAAAATATGTTCCATTGACTTGTTCTAGCCATGTAATGATAGTTTAGCTACATCAAATAGGAAATTATGTTACAAGTTTGGCACATTTGCTTGAGAAATGATGAATTTTGTCTCTTTTCAAGTGCATGCACAGTGCAAGCTAGCCGTGGCAGATGTCGACGCTCTCGCTCCATGAAAAGGCACAACAAAGCCACACTTCAATTGCCCTATTGAGGAGCCAGTCTATATAACCCTAATGATGGCAGTGCCATCATTAGGGATGGGCAAAAAGTGCAAAAAGATTTTTGGTAACATTAACACAATTATTTGCCTTTTTGCACTTTTTACCTTTATTTGCACGATTTTTTTACGTTTTCGGCCTAAATTGTACAAATTGTTCCGAATTTATTATTTCTTCTTTGAAAATATTTACTTTTGGAAGATTTTTTTCCAAATTTGAAAACTAAATGTGATTTAACACTCATCATCACAAAAGTTCAGACAATCTATATAACTCGAACAAGACACAAGAATGGGGAAATGTCATTGAATATTGTCCTTCTGATATTTTAAGATAACTGAATTCAAGAATAGTTTGTCAACATCAACGTTTTTTCTTACTTCAATCACAATTAGTATAGTGTTTCAATAAAAGTCAATATAAGTTCCCTATTTATTGAGTACTTTTATATTCAGCTTAAATTGCATCCCAACATGATACCATGATTCCTTCTTTGCAGTTTGCTTACCTTTCTGAAAAAAATGCAAAGTCAAAACAAAAAAGACCGTTTTGAACAACAAAATTTAAATATATTTGAAAATTTCAAAGGCTCTCTGCATAGGTTAGCATAGTATTGATTACTACTACTTCAATATCTAAATTCTGCTCTTCAAGATTGAAAAATTACAAGCAGATGACAAGAAAATATCTGAAGCTTTTTGTTTCAGAAATTTGTGGGTTTTTTTCCGTTTCTTTTAGATTTTATTTGCACTTTTTTGTTTTTTATCTGCGCTTTTGATCTCTTTCTATATTTTATTTTACGATTTTGGGCTGTTTTTGTGCAACTTTTGGTAACTAAAAGCTTGTTTTGATTTGCACTTTTTGCCCGTCCCTAGCCATCATCTTAGACATGTAGCACTTTTATCAAAACGCTTTCCATTGACATTGCGTTGCGATTCGTTCAAGCCCTCTTGTATGTTTTGATTCTATGACTAAAAAAAGGGCAATGAATTGCAGAACAAAAAATCTTGGGCGGAGGTGAAAAATGTTCACTCTATGGAGAGACGAATGTTCTACTTGTTCACTATATGGAGAGTGGTTTATGAAGTAAGAATCGGTTTCAGGCAAAATGTTCATTATATGGAGATGTTCACTATATAGAGTTGCACTATATGGAGAGTTGACTGTATGACGGTTTTTAAGATCAATGGCAAATTTGATTTTTTAAATCAGACAAGTTTCTTTTAGAATAAGTAAGTGTTATTGAATGTTCAATTCCGTTATTTTAATTACTTTCCAAATAATTGTAATAATTTAGATTTGGATTCAAATTAATTTTATTTTGGAAAACAAATTAATGAATAGACGTTTTTAAGTAAACGTCAACAACTTATTGAACGAATAAAATTTCAACTTAAAAAAAAGTTAAAAATGACACATCAATGTAAGTGAAATATCAAAAAATGATAATTAACGTCAACAAATTATTGAACGAATAAAATTTCAACTTGAAAAAGTTAAAAAAGACACATCAATGTAAATGAAATATCAAAAAATGATAATAAAAGAGCAAAAATATGCTAATAAGTACAGTGGGAAAAATGCAATAAAATACAAAACATTTTAGTAAAAATGGGTCACGCCAAGATTTTTTTGGTTCTGGGTCAAGATCAGTTTGGCGACTTTTTAGATTGAAGTGGCTTGGTTCTGAACTGAAATCAAAATTTTGAAGCCGGCTCAGATTCAGATCGGTGCAAATCCAGATGAGATCGGATTGTATAAGATTCATATAGGGTCTTATAGAAAGATATCAAACACCATTGCATTCATTTTATTGAGTTTTCAAGTACCATTTTTTCAAGTGAAATGTCTAAACTTTTTTTCTGGCTCTGGATTGGTTTGTACTTTTTTGGTCCAACTCACAATGAAGTAATCTCCAAAGTGATCCCATCTGATACTAAGCCCGCTCATGGCCCAATCAAACCCATCCCCATATGTTACCAATAAGTAGGGCGGGAAAAATATAAGTAAAAGCCAAAAAATATAGGTAAAGCTTGAAAAAGGGAGGATGAATGCAACATTTTAACCGAGGTGTATCTGAGGTTTATGTATTTTTAAAATAAAATTTAATTTCCACTTAAACACCATTTTTTTCGTCGTTTTTGTCAAAAGTAGTGAAAATGCAAATGAGACATTTTACACCTTTAGTTAAGATTTTCTACACACGTTACTACACTTTGTTTGATTGTAGTGAATGAATGGTCAAGCTTGCATTTGATACCATTTTCATTTTCGAGAAAGCAAATGACTTTCCAGAGTCTTAAAAGCATTGCTTTTTTTCTCAATTTGAAGCTCAATTTAAAAAACGAGAGTCTAAGAATTCAGGTACAAATTCAATTCAATTTGAAAGGCCATTTGATCAAGAAAATCTGAATAAATTTATTGATCAATGATGTTAACCTTACAAAATTGCTGACCCAATGTTTAATGGAAAAAGATAATACAAAACTCAGATACCAAATCATATAAAAAATTAAAAAAAACTTGAACATGAATAGTTGGAAAGAAATTTACCTTGAAATGAAGTGAGATCATCCACTTTGCCTGAAGCTGTCATTTTCGACGTCAGGTCTCCCATGTATATAGTCATAACAAGTAAAGAGAACAAACTGGTTACAATCAAACACATCTTGAAGGCCAAAACTGAAGACGAGCTTGCCAAATGGTTATGACCATCGGGGTCCCTCAAGATATAATTAACCCACACTTTTTCATAACTCATCATGATTCCAAACTTATTTGGTCCAATTTGACTTCCGAGATATAAACCGACTGTCAAGATGATGAAAGCAACTCCAATGCTTATCCACGTGTCACTTTGAAACACTTGAAAAAATGCATCAAACTCGAACTCCGTTGGTTCCATATTTTGATAGTTGAGCGTGACGTCATCATGGATAAGCCCTTGCGTGAAATCTATGACTTCAGATCGTTCCTGAGTGATTGAAAGGCCACCAATAGAAATATCGCTTTGATTATTCAAAAGTTCTCCGACCATTCCTGACCATGTTCCATCTTTGTTCTTACTCCCCCAAAGACCATCTGAGGGGCTTTGATAAGAAATTTGGAAATTCATTAGGTCTGCCAAGATCTCCAAAACGTCTATGAAGTAACCTTTCAAATCAGGCGTATCCAACATAACCAATGGAAAGTAAGGCAAAATTGACACTCTTAAGATATTACCACTTAAATCACTCAATTCAGTCTCAGAAGGCGTCTTAATATCCTGATTTGTCTCAAGGAAGTCCCAAGATCCATTTCTGTGGAGCCAGAAATCACCAGTAAAGACCTTGTCATCAAGAGCAAAGGCAAATAATAGAATGATGGGATATTGTTGAATTCCCTCTAAAACTGGATCTTCATCTTCTTGAAACATTAAGACTTGTGGATTTTCAGAATGAGTCACTGGACAACTGAACAAGAGCCATATTGAGCACCACCACGAAAAACAGAACCACATCCCTTTAGTGTTGATCTTTGATAGACGAATGAAAAGTTCGAAAGGTCGCCTTAATGAGGAGGCGTAACTTTCACGCCTTCAGGTGATATCAAATAGTGATCAAAGGCTCAAAAAGTATTTGCATTGCAAACCACGCTTCTTCGTCTTTTACTTCTGATGGCATGTTGCAGTTTTAAGGTCTTATTTTTAAAACCGTGTGGAAACGTGGATTGGAAAAAACATGGTCCTTACGAACGGCCATTAATACATGCACAATTAAGGATCATTACCAAGACCCCTCCCATCAGTTTTGCCATTACGACCCAATTGGCCTTCATCAAAACTTGGCCAAGGTTCAATTTTTTACTTTCATAAAAGACAAGCGACTTTACTAGTTATAAATTTCAATGCATGATCTTTCATCTTGGTGATACATCTTGCAAACAGCAGATTTTATTTATTCATATAAGTACACAAAAAAGGTCAAAATTTACGCTTGGTGGATTCAAAAGTATGCTTTGTTTGTGATTCTATTTCATGTTGCAAAATTATATGTTTCTACGTCATCAAGTCGTTGCGCAGCCTGATTGCCCCAAAACTGTTGACGTAAATAGGCCGACTGACAATACAGTAAATATTTTCATTCAAAGAAACCGTCTTGTTGCTGTTGGCAGTCCTGATTTTACATGACAAGGATGAATGCTGGAAAACATACGTGAAAAATGAACCTAAACAGACTATCTTATTTGAAAATGTACGTACTCACAACAAACATCAGTGGGTATGTAGATTCCAGTTTCAAATTAAAAAACAGATTTCGGTCTGGACGTGGAGTCTGGAGTTCAGCTAAGATTTTATTTCCCTTAATAATCTCTAAACCATGCTGAGTGATCATAAATTCAGGCCAAACTTTTTTCCATAAGTAACCCATGGTTAGCAACACTCTCCTGACCACAAGCAAGCTCTACGTAGACCAAGGGTTACCAACTGGTGGGCCCAGGAGCTTTGGCGAAAGTCCAAGATAGTGGGCCAAAGAACCATTTGCAGTACTTGTACTTACTCTTGAGCCTAGAGTTCTTTGATCATTGAATTGTGGGCTCAGAAGCTTCCAGCATCTGTTTGTTTTCAGACTATACAAAGTCAAGTTTGGTTTGTCTTGACCCAAAAGCGGTTGCAGACCCTTGCTTTAGACTATTGGGCTCTGGTGGAGCAGGCAGACTGAAATAACAATAGTTTAATCAAGAAGCACTGGAATCATGGAGTGGGAGGCTAGCAATGAGAATAATGATTTCTGGTAAGAACAATTCAATTACGTTGTTCTGCAAATGAGACCTTGCATATGTTGACAAGAATACGTATTTCAATTTTCAGCTCAATCAAACGTTAGAGACAAAAGTTATGCTCACTCAAATTAAGTGCAAATCCTACCGAGAATGAATGAACGAGCCCTTTTGTGGTAATCGTTTCACCACAAAAGGGCGAGTTCATTCATTCTATGCTCTCTTCAGTACATAAGTTTGAGAAAGGATAACTTTTCACTCCTGCATTTGATTGAGCTGAAAATTGAAATACGGGTCCTTCTCAATGCAAGCCATGTCTCGTTTGCAGAAGAACGCAAATAGTTCGTTTCTGCTGGAAATCATAATTCTCATTGTTAGCCTCCCACTCCATGATTTCCGTGCTTCTTGGTTTAATCAAGAAGCACTGGAATCATGAAGTGGGAGGCTAGCAATGAGAATAATGATTTCAATTAAGAACAATTCAATAACCTTCTACTGCAAATGAGACCTTGCATAATTTGACAAGAAAACGTATTTCAATTTTCAGCCCAATCGAACGTCGGAGTCAAAAGTTATGCTCGCTCAAGGTTCAGTGCAAATCCTACCGAGAATGAATGAACTAGCCCTTTTGTGGTAAGTAATCGTTTTACCACAAAAGGGCGAGTTCATTCATGCTATGCTCTCTTCAGTACATAAGTTTGAGAAGGCATAACTTTTCACTCCGGCGTTCGATTGGGTTGAAATTTGAAATACGTGTTCTTCTCAATGCAAGCCAGGTCTCAGTTGCAAAAGAACACAAATGGTTTGTTTCTACTGGAAATCATAATTCTCATTTCTAGCCTCCCACTCCATGATTTCCGTGCTTCTTGGTTTAATCTACAGTTCTATGGACACAGAAATGTCACTTCCAAATTGTTCGTGATTCAACAAGCTTGCACTGTGTGTGCGATGGGATTGGACATTGAGCACAACTAGTTACGTGATTCAAAACTGGAATTTGCGATTTCGGGGTGTCAGTGGCGGAAATGCTCTCTCAACTGCTATGCTCGAACAAGAGCAATGCATAAAGAATCAAGTCACCTGGCACCCTTGCTGCTGGACTGCTGAAATGAACCCAAAACAAATCTCCACCGAGCCAACTGGAGTGACATTCCTGTCTATATAGAATTGTAGTTTAATCCATCCCCTCCAGATGTCACGGGGCGTCATTATGTTAGCCCTGGCAATCAAATCAAAATTGTCGTTATTGTCCTCAACAGATTGCACCCTATATGAGCTTCATCCTGACGCAGTGCATTGCAGAATAACTCGAAGTAGTGCTTGTCAAAATTGAGGGATCTGTAATTATTTTTTTTGTCCTGAATTAGAGTGATTGTTCTCATACATAAGGAATGGAGCCTGTAGTAAAAGATTTTTAATCATTAGTGTGACAAACAAACCATAACGGTAAATCTCCACAACAAAACACTTCAAGTTTGAAAAGAAAGCTACACAACAAAATGCAACTAAAACCAAACCTTTGTGAATTACTTATAAAAGGTATAAGAACACAAGACATAAACTGGTTGCTTAGGTCCTCAAAGGAACTACAATTTTAAGCTTTAAGAGCTTAAAGAGATTTAGTCCGGAAAAAATATAGCATATCTCATTGAGATCTCTTGATCCGTCGATCTCAGAAAACTCGAGGTTACAGACATAGGTGTAGACATAGATCCGAGTGTAATCGCCAAAGTTGCCTGAATTTCTAAGCAAAGGAAAAAAGGCAATTATTTATTTAAAAATCATGACACGGTTTGGTAATCATGGATGCTGAACATTTTAAAGAACCAAAAAGACTTTGAGAATAGCACCCATAGCAACAGAGGTGTCATGACAACTACATCCAGTCAAAGCTGGATTGTACGTTTAATGACTGTCAGCAGAATTTTTTCCGACTGTGACTGAACCCAAAAGCACTATTTTTTTGGAAAACTCAGTGGTTCTTTGCTGGACATTTAATCCCGAGCAAAGAGTTCCAGAGTGGGCATGCTCACGCAGACTTGGTTGACGATTATTCAGACAATTTTCAGGCCCCAGCTGACCTTTGGTTTATTGATCAGTTGTGCTCAAACAAGTTCACACTCTGCAATCGCAATATTCCAGAACAACCACAACAACCGTGCACAAACGGTAGTGCAGTCCACAAAACAGACTGGATTTGTTTATTTGGGCACAATGCGCTATGGAAAAAATCAAGTTTTCACATCCAACCTTTGCTATTTGACAGTTGAAACTTGTCCAACAAAATCTTCTGTATGTCCACCCCGTGATCCAGAGTAAAAGAAAAAGTAATAAATGGATGCAAAGACGGTGTTTTATTCAAACTTCATGACAAATTTTGGTAGTACAAGACTCGGTTCATTGAAGAGAATTGAATAAAAAACATTAAATGGCGCCCACGACACCAGAGGTGCTTACATTACATTTGGACGAAGAAATTATTGAGCATTGAATAGGGTAATAGTCCGCCCAACATTTGCTCTATAATAATCCCCAGAATGAATGAAATACTACAAAACGACAATAACAGGACGAATGGAAAAAGCGTATGTTGGCATGAAATGGAAAAGGCTTTCCCAGAGGACTCAAGTTCGTTAGATCCTTTGTGTGTTTTGAACCATTTTCTTTTTAATTTGTCTAGAATTCCAAATTCCTTTAAGCGTTGAATATGATAGTTCATAGTTTTAAGATGGACCCAATTTTGAGCGACTCCGAAGGAAATTTGGTCAATCCAAGTTCCTGGTACGCGAACTGTCTTAATGTCTGCAGTGTCTCTATATTTTAATTTGGAGCCAAGGTGCACGACATTCCTGGTTTTTGAGACAATATCTTTTATGATTGAGCTGTTCGATGAGCGCCTATCCAGTTCAAACAAATTGTTTTGAAACACATCTTGCATGGGTGTTCCTTCCGAACTCTGGGCCACGTGGTCAAAGGTACTTGTTCCGGGCCATAATATGAGCTTCCAATTTCGATCTATGATATCTGAGAGGAAAAATACTTATTGTTAAAATTTAAAAAAAGGTTGATAAACAGGAAAATTCTTAAATTTTAATGAAAAAAATTAAACCAAAAGTAAAATAAACGTAAAGAAAAAAACTTCGAAGAAAATTCAGGTGTGTTTTGGGTTAGTGATATTGCTGAAATCCCAAGAAAAAGTATTTGCCTGCGTTGAATCTTTCTTTTAATATTCTTTTATATGCCTTCCATCTATTTTTTGAAATTAACAAGAACCCTTGAAGAACTCCACACCTCAAAAACCTCAAAAAAACTACAAACTCCAAGTGGACAAGCCAGAACCAGTCAGATTGTTGTTGGGATTGGACAATTTTCGAATTTGTGGAAGAGGCTGAAAAGTGATGTTAATTTTCAAGGGTACAACTTTAATGTCACTCTGCAGTTGTAAATAAACAGCAGCAACATACCAAATAAAAACAAATAAAAAAAGGAAGCAAACTGGAAACAAGTAAATGAAAGGTGATTTTTTTAGTCTCCCTGAAAAACAGGACTATAAAAGTGACCCCCTTGGGTTATTGGAATAGGGTACAAAGTGTCTTAAGGTCTTGAAAGGCTTTTTTTAGGTTGGTTTATTTGGTTTAATACTAAGCATTCCTTTAGTATGGAAAGTTTCTCTTGCCGGGTGTTTCAAAAGAAAACGGAACACCTAATTGAATCATCTATAGCTCGTCACAGCGAATAATTGAGGTGGAAATATTCAAAAATGTAAAAAAAAATTGAAACGAATTCTGTTGATTAAGTCACGGGTCAAAAATTGATATAATAACACTTAAAACATGCTTAAGAACAAATATCTGAAAATTTTCGTTGGGATAAATCTTAGTTAATACTGTATCTACTAATTGCATTTAGGTCGATAATGGTTCAAAATATTGGTGAAATCTATTAAGCTACTTTCTTCATCTATGGCTATTTTTTAACACAATTCTCGAAGGACACAATCAGACTTTTGCTTACCCAAATTAGAACAAGGGCTCAATAGATTACGTCAATGTTTCAGAAACAAACAACCATGAGACCACTTTAGGAATGGTTGAAAAGAAAAATTTAGAAAAACGCACCGTCTTTTTGAGCCATGTACATAATGTGGGAGATCTACACCATTTCCGAGTTACGGAAATGCTTTGCTCTTCCGTTTCTTATCAGTCACCCGGTAGACCAATAAGTCCTTTCAACAAGTCTTATGAGGAAAATATTTACTAGACACTTGCTTTTAAAATCATGGCAAATGATGACAACAGCACGCACTGTCTTTATTTAGAAATGAAACAAATTGGCCCCAAACATAAAATACAGTTATTTAGAATCCAAAGAAATTTACAAACAAATAAATTGGACATTTGTTTGCATCAGTACTTTCGAGTGAACGAAGAAGATAGAGAGGACATTGCTGTTTTTATTCCTGCCTTGTTTGCAGCTGATACTGGCCAGAAGGTACATGAAAAGCCAAATATTTTCGGGGGAATATCGAAAAATCTTGTCCGTGTATGTGGAAGATCGTTGGGCAAACGTCGGTGCACAGGATATATTTTGATATTTTAGCAAGTTTCAATTGTCTGTTATGTAAATTCGCAGCTTGAGTTGAGGGCTCTCTATCCTGCTATAGTACCTCTCCTCTATGGAACTCTATGCTTCAATCTGTCTCAAGATTTCCAAAATTTTGCCTTATTTATTCCAAAAATACAAATTTTATTTCGGAGAACTTAGAGGAACTCTGTTTTACCCACTTCTGATAGTACGAGATTCATGGTGTTGAAACAAATTGGTTGGTCAACCATTTTACATACCATCTGGCATGAATTGGCTCGATTGACCACATATTTGAGTTGGTCCCCATTACGCACAAATGGTGTCAAATTAAAACCTTTTTCCTCATAAGAAAAAAAATGTCATAGCTATACCAAAGGTGCGGCCAATCGAGTTTTAGTGGGCAGCATTGTAAATTCATTGTTAGAATTGTTTTGCGTTTGACAATAGTGTACCTCAAGTTTGCCGTTCAGAACAAGACGGCGACGCTTCTGCCAATCTTGAGGAAAATCGAAGATAGACCATTATTTATCAAATTGTTGCACACCACAAACTTATATGAAATGGACTTGTGAAAATGCAAGAAAATTTGAATTTGCACCAGAAAACAGTTTATCACAAGTGTTTTCACTTAGCCTAACAACTTCTGACTCACCCGTTTCACCAGGCTGTCATCGTGACAGCCTAAATTCTTCAAGGGCTTTGACGCAAATAACTGACGTATAAATACTTGGCTTTATAGCAATACAATACAAAAAGCTTACCTTGAAAAGACGTCAAATCGTTGACTTTACCAGAAGCTGTCATTTGTGACGTCAAATCTCCAGTGTAAACAGTCATGACCATTAAAGAAAATAAACTGATTACTAGGCAGAACAACTTAAGCGACAAAGTTGAAGAAGGGTTGTTGAGATGATCATGGTCTTTTGGGTCCTTGAGAATAAAGTTAACCCATGTGAATTCACAACTCCTCAAAAGGCCAATTTTGTTTGATCCCATATGACTGGCCAAATAGAGCCCCAAACCCATAATGATCAATGCAATTCCATTTCCAATCCACGTGTTTCGTTTGAACACCTTCACAAAGGCTAAAAATTCAAATTCGGCTTGTTCTGGTCTTCGATAGTTTAAGGCCATTTCGTCATTGAAAAGGCCGTGAGCGAAATCAATAACTTTTGATCTTTCTTGAGTGATTGTGAGTCCACCAATTGCAATATCGGATGCATTATTCAAAAGCTCTCCAACCATTCCTGACCAAGTTCCATCTTTCTTCTTACTTCCCCATGAACAATCAGAGGGCTTTTGGTAAACGATATGGAAGTTCATCAGTTTTGCCAAGATTTCCACCACATCCACAAAGTAGCCACTTACATTGGTCATTTCCAAATTTACCAATGGTTGGTAGTCCAAAATTGACACCCTTAACATTGTTCCATTTAAATCAGTCAGAACAGTTTTATGAATAATATCCTTTTTGTGATCGCAATTTAGACAATCTATCCTTGAGCAAACATATGACCCATTCTCCAAATTGGAATTTATTACGAGAATGATTGGATATCGTTCAATACCCTCCAAAACTGGGTCTTCATCCCCATGGAAATGTAAGATTTGGGTTGTAGGCAGAGACGCAGCACAGAGGGAAAAAAGACCCAACCATAGAAACGAGCTCCACATCTTCTACGTGTTGTACCTCAAATGCCACTAGAAATCTAAGAGACAGGTGGAAGGGTAGGCAGTAGGCACTAAGTAATTAAGGCGGGTTTTCCGCCCAAAACAGTTTGTTTATGATAAACAAAGGCTTGACATGTCGGTTTAAAGACCAAAACTGAATGTCACTATTTTGGCACACCCTCCACCCACACAGCTTTGTCCCGTTCTGACTGTTAGTTCCCCTTGTTCTTGTTGTAATTCATCCGATTTGTGTTTGGGGATGCATACTTCAAGCAAGTTTAATCAGTTGACTTCTTCTGACCTCTTTGACGCTCTCAGGCCTCCTAAATTGATGTTTGCTTTAAGGTAGTAAATGTTTAACAAAAATTTAACATTGCGTCGACGAATTTGTGCCACTTTGTGCTTGCTAAGTTATTCTTTAAGTATTAGACCTCAACTTTTAGTTGGTGTTCTCGTATAACAAGTTTTTTCTCACAAACCATTTGATATGGTAAAGTTTGTTTGCATAATGGGACGGGCACCAGATCAATAGTCTTTTCAAGTTTTGTAAACATAAGTACTTTCTTTCCCAAAAACACTCTTTTCTCCTGATGTCAAAATAATGTATGCTTTCCAAAGACTCCTTGTTTATTTATGTATTTCACGTTAATAAGTCAGTAGCGGCGGGGATTCGGAAGTATAGTTAAAGTATAGTGGAATCAAAATAACATGCGGAAGAAATAACCTTGCCCGAGTATTTCTGTACATAAGCCCGAATGTTAGGTGTACTAATTCAAATGGCTCAAGTCAAGGATTTCTAGATTTTATTGGTATGAACACGGCGACCAAGATCGAGTAGATTCAGTACACAGGAAACAAGGAAAAAAACGGGGCTTTTCCTTTTTCTGTGCAATAAATCTACTCGATCTTGGTCGGCCAAGAGCGGTCCAGCAAATTCTAGGTGCCCTTGCTCAAGTATACAAACGTTGAGTATAAATAACATTGCTCGAGTATAGTCTCTGTACACAAGCTGTCTTTCAAACGCAGCTTATGTACAGTAACTATGCTCAAGCATTGTTATTTACACTATACTTTGGCATACTTGAGCCATTTGAATTAGTGCACCTAACTTCCGGGCTTTAAGTTACGGTTTTCTATCGCAAAAACGAAGCTTGCCTTCTGAGATTACACTCGAGCATGGTTATTTCTACAGTATTTTCATATACTTCCATCAACAGCTGACCTTATGTCATCATAGCGCAATAGGTAAAAGAGAAAAAATGGAAAGTAAATAATTAAACACAGAATAAAGAAAGGAGAGCAAAAGCATAGTAGATAGTCTATTTATGATATGTTAGTCATAGTGCTTGAGCCTGAAATGAGAATTTAATTTTTCATGCGCCTGAACTTCTAACAAAGGTGGACACATGTTTAACCAAGAGACCACCTTAACAGAGATCTCTTTCAGTCATCCTCTTAACTGGAAAATATTTTAGGACTAGTTAATGGCGTTGAGGGCAGCGGCTCACATGAGGGCCTTGAGACTACATCAGATAGAGTGAGCTATATATGAGTGGAACCCCTGGGCGGACTACAAAGTGACTTTCTTACTCGTCTTGAAAACGTTCAGCATTGCAATCAATACGTTCTGGAACACTTACGTTGATCATTTGTTGTTCATTGCTTCCGTTGAATAATTTACTCAACCTTCTTTAAATTGTGGGCCGTACGAAAATGCACCGAAGTCCTTGAGTATTCTCAGCACAACAATTATGAAGAGCCTTATATGGTTGTTTGGAAAAAGACCATTTATTTTGGAATGTGCTCTTCAATTAGATTTAATTTTCATTCGTACACTTTTTTTCATTGGTCTTGCCTTTTGCGAAATTAATAAGGAATTTCTTGCAAAATTTCAATGCAAAGAAAGGCAGCTCATAAGATGATGGTGCATTTGTTTTAGGCGGGACAGGGTGGTCTCCTCTTTCTAGATAAATAGCTTCTGTGGTATACAGGGCTGCTACTTCTAATTGTCGCCGTATCATCAACCTCACAAAAACTAGTATATCTCAGTACAAAAAACACTAAATTTTTAAACTTGAAAAAACTGACATCCAAGGTTTATGGTCTAAAATAGAATTCATTCGATCTCATTGCCCTCAGCCTTCACCACGGCCTTCGCGCGGACATTAACGTAGTAGTAGTCGGAGCTTTTACCCTTACCTCGTCTATCTTGTTGCCCTTCTCGTTGATGGCACTGATTTGGGAGGTCTTCGTGTTGTGAGCCCTTATGCTGGTCCTTTCTTTCAACACGCCCAAGAAAGGCTACTCCATTGGACTTCAATCTGGAGAGCTAGGTGGCCATGTATCCTTGGAGGTGATGTCGTAGCGTGTTCTCCTTGAGCCACAGGAGAGACTTTTGGATACATGACAAGGTGCATTGTCTTTTTGCCATGGTTCCCATACAACTCCCCCAACAGTGATCTCCCCCTGTAGGTTTGCACCAGGTGATCTCCGCCAAGGTAAACTCCCCCAGCACTTATCTCCACCAAGGTTAACTCCACCAACAATCAACTCCGCC